>CM046999.1:31850992-32450992 GCA_025698465.1 Gossypium longicalyx | reverse complement strand
TCTTACATGTAATCACATATTGATGCCACTTTCCCAGACAGGGTCTTACACGAATCAAATACGATGATGATGTCCCAGACATGGTCTTACACGTAATCACATATTGATGACACTGTCCTAGACAGGGTCTTACACGTAATCACATATCGATGCCAACGTCCTAGACGTGGTCTTACATGTAATCACATATCGATGCCAACGTCCTAGATGTAATTTTACACGAAAACACATATCGATGCCACTGTCCTAGATACGGTCTTACACGTAATCACATATCGATGCCAACGTCCCAGGCGTGGTCTTACATGAAAACACATATCGATGCCACTGTCCCAAAGAGGGTCTTACACGTAATCACATACGGATGCCAACATCCCAGACGTGGTCTTACACGTAATCACATATCGATGCCAACGTCCCAGACCTAGTCTTACACGAAAACACATATTGATGCCACTGTCCCATCCAGGGTCTTACACATAATCACATATCGATGCCAACATATTAAACTTGGTCTTACTCGTACACACATATCGGAATCACATATCGATGCCAACTAAAAATGTACCATTATAAAATCGAATTATAAGATCATATAACAAACAAATCATACCACAATCACATTTTTCATTACTCAATGTCGATTCATAACTTACTAAAAATCATTACAATTATTTATAGATCACATATATTGAAATTTAACATCTATTTGCTTATAAACTTACCTCAGACAAGGATAATTGGAATAGGACGATTATTCGACAACTTTGGTTTTCTCCTGATCCAAATTCGATTTCTTTAGTTCTTGTTTATAAACATATTCAAATTAAGCTCATTCAAACATAATTCCATTCAATTTAGTCCTAAAACAAAAAATAGGCAAATTACCATTTTACCCTTGACATTTTACACTATTACAATTTAGTCCAAATTGCACAAAACACAAAACATGCAAAATTTACACACACCATGCTTAGGCCGAATGTTACCCATGCTGATACAAGTCCATACATTTCATTTATTTCATATTTTAGTCCTTCAATTAATTATTTTTGCAATTTAGCCCTAATTACTCAAATTCATTAAAAATTCCAATACAAAATATATTAATCGGAAGCATATCTTTCATAATTCATCATCTAACATCTGAAAGCTCAATTATACATCAATGGCATAACTCAAAATATTCATCAAAATCAAAAATTAAAGCATGGGCTTTGTACATTACACTACAACAATCTCAAAAACGTAAAAATTATCAAAAACTGAGCAAGTTTCAAACCTTAATCAAGCTAGTCTTTGGCCGAACCCTTAAAAGCTTTATTTATTTTCTTTCTTTGATGTTTCGATCATGGGAAGAAAGATGAACAAAATGGATTTTAAATTTTATGTTTTTATTTAATACATATTATTACATATTTTACTAATTCAACCTCTGATATTTAACAACTAAAATTATACATTAAGGACACAACCATCCATCACTAATTCATATGGTAATATTGCAACTTAAATACCTCATGCAATAAAGGCAACAGCAATTCGACCCTTACAAATTAAACCATAATTTTTCCATTTTACGCGATTAAGCCTTTTTATTAAATCGGACACTCAAATGACAAAATTAAAACACGAAAATTTCACAGATATAAATTCACACATAATAAAGATAGAAAATAATTTTTTTTAAAATTTTTCTGACTCAGATTTGTGGTCTTGAAACCACCGTTCCAAATAGGGTCTAAATTGAGCTGTTACATAGTTGATATGCTACAGGCCCTATTCTCTAAATAATTTCATACGGCTCGATAAATTGCAGACTTAATTTTCCTTTATGACCAAATCATAGAATCTTTTTCCATGATAATACTTTTAAAAACACTCTGTCTCTAAATTGAAATTCAATTTCTTTACGTTTGAAATCCGCGTATGATTTCTGTCTATCAAAAGTTGCTTTTAAACTGTCACGAATCATGTTCACTTTTTCTTCAGTTTCTCTAATCAATTCAACCTCGTGAATCTTACTCTCACTCAGTTCAGTCCAGTACAGTGGAGTTAGACATTTGCGACCATATAAAGCTTTGTACGGTGCCATCTTTATACTCGTTTGGAAACTGTTGTTATACGCAAATTCAATCAACGGTAAGTATTTTTGCCAACTGCCCTCAAACTCTAAAATACTGCATCTCAACATATCTTCGAGAACTTGAATAACTCTCTCAGTTTGTCCATTAGTCTGAGGATGAAAAGCGCTACTAAAATTCAACTTTGTTCCCAGAGCTTCTTGCAATTTCTTCCAGAATCGCGATGTAAATCTCGAATCTCTGTCAGAGATAATAGATAGTGGCAAACCATGTAATCAAACAATCTTAGAAATGTACAATTTAGCTAATCTATCAAGTGAGTAATCTGTATGTACCGGTATGAAATGAGCAGATTTCGTTAGTCGATCACGACAACCCAAATAGCATCTTTCTTTTTCGGAGTTAGGTGCAATCCTGACACAAAATCCATTGAAACTCTATCCCATTTCCACTCAGGAATCATTATAGGCTGTAGTAAACCCTATGGTACTTGATGTTCAGCTTTGACTTGTTGATAAATCAAACATTTCGATACAAACTCTGATATATCCCATTTCATTCCCTACCACCAATACATCTATCTCAAATCGTTATACATTTTGGTACTACTCGGATGAATAGAAAAAGAATTACTGTGTGCTTCATGCAGGATGTTTTGAATAAGCTTTATATTTTTCAGTACACAAATTCTATTTCGGAACATTTAACAATCATCAGTTCCAATATGAAATTCTGAATAAAAATTAGACTCACATTGAATTCGTTTAACTTGTAATTCACGATCATCTTTCTGAGCTTCACAAATTTGTTGAAGAAATATCGATTTAGCTCTTAATTCAGCTAAAATAGACTTGTCATCACATATCATCAACTGGGTGTTCATGGCTCGTAATGCAAACAAAGATTTTTGACTTAGGGCATCAGCAACAGCATTAGCTTTTCCCGGGTGATAATCAATCACAATGTCATAATCTTTCAATAACTCGAGCCATGTTCGTTGTCGCAACTTCAAATCCTTCTGTGACATCAAATATTTCAAGCTTTTGTGATCCATATAAATATGGCATTTCTCACCGTATAAGTAGTGTCGCCAAACCTTTAATGTAAACACAATTACAGCCAACTCTAAATCATGTGTTTGATAGTTCTTTTCATGTGGTTTCAACCGTCAGGAAGCATAAGCTATAACTTTTCCATCTTCCCTCAAAACACAACACAATCTGTTTAATAATGCATCACTATAGATCACGAACTCATTGCCCGATTCAGGTTGAACCAAAACTGGTGCCTCTGTTAATAGTTCTTTCAACTTTACAAAACTTTGCTGACACTTTTCTGACCATTCAAACTTCACATCTTTTTCTAGCAGTCGAGTCATTGGTGTCGCAATCATCAAGAATCCTTTTACAAATCTTCGGTAATAACTCGCTAAGCCCAAAAAGCTACAGACTTCAGATACATTTCTCAGAGGTTTCAAACCAATAATAGTAGAAATCTTGCTCGGTTCAACTCTAATACCATCGGTTGAAACAATATGTCTAAAAATCCAACCTCTTTGAGCCAAAACTCATATTTACTAAACTTTGCAAATAACTCTTATCATGTAGAGTTTGTAACACAACTCTCAAATGTTCGGTATGCTTAGATTCATCTCATGAATAGATCAGAATATCATTAATAAATACAACAACAAATCTATCTAAATACGGTCTGAATATTCGATTCGTCAAGTCCATAAAAATGGTAGGAGCATTAGTTAAACCAAAAGGTATGACAAGGAATTCATAATGTCCATACCTTGTTCTGAACATGGTTTTCAGCACATCCGACTCTTTGACTTGCAACTGATAGTAACGTGATCTCAGATCAATCTTTGAAAATATTGAAGCTCCCTTCAACTGATAAATAAGTCACCAATTCACAATAAAGGGTATTTGTTCTTTACAGTCACATTATTCAACTGTTTATAATCGATACACATACTCATAGTACCATCTTTCTTTTTCACGAACAATACCGGTGCACCCTATAGAGAATAACTCGGTTGTACAAAACCTCTGTCTGTCAATTCTTGCAACTGAGCTTTCAACTCTTTTAATTCTGTTAGAGCCATTTTGTATGGAGCTATTGATATTGGTGTTGTTCTTGGTACTAACTCAATACCAAATTCAACTTCTCTAATCGGAGGCAATCCTAGTAATTCTTCTGGAAATACATCCAAAAACTCACAAACAATAGGTACGGATTCAATCTTTGGTTCTGACACTTTCGTATCCAAATGTATGTAAGATATGCATTATAGCCCTTTCTCAATTATTTCTGAGCTAACACACACGATATCACAGTAGGTAATTCATCGAATCATTAGACTCAATCCAAAGAATCTCACCATTTTGACATTTCAATACAATAGTCTTCAGGCTACAATTCACAACTGCATCTTGCATAGTCAACCAGTCCATACCCAGAATCACATCAAACTCATCGAACGGTAGAAGCATTAAGTCAGCTAAAAAATAGTAACCCCGAATTATTAGAGGACAATTATTACAAATTTTTCAATTAAAACAAACTTGCCTAAGGGGTTCAATACTTTAAGTACAAACTCTGTGGACTCGACATGTAAAATCTTTTTAAATACTAAATTCATATAGATATATGAATAGGTTGATCAACGATCTAACAAAGCAACTATATCAGTATCAAAAAGAGAAAAAGTACCAGTAATAACGTCTGGTGATGATGCTTCCTTTCGTGCATGTAACATATGCCCTGGCAGGTGCTCGTGCCTCAGATCTCCTAGTCGAATCTTTTAGTGTTATGGGGCGGTCTCCCTCTAGTAGCTGTGTTACTTGTTTTCACTAGTTGTTCTCTTTCAATTGTGAACTTTTCTGGACAATCACGGAGAAAATGATCAAAAGATCCACATTTAAAGCAAGCTCCACTCACTAATCTGCATTCACCGTAATGTCACTTATTGCAATGTTTACATTCAGATCCAGCATTTTTAACACTTCCCACATTGGCCACGGAAGTCACTTGAGGTTTTGAACTTGATTGTCTCGCATTTCTATCTCTAATAGAAATTCCCGCAAAGGCTGTAGAGCGAGGATGATATTCTCTAAATTTTTTTTATGCTGACTGATGTGATTTGCCCATAAATCTTTTTCTAGACTCTCTAGCCTCAGAATCGGCTTTTCTTTTCTCTTTACAAAGCTCTTCAGCTTTACAGGCTCAGTCAAACAAAACAAAAAACTCTTTCAGTTCAAGAATTCCATCCAATACTCTGATTCTTCATTCAATCCATCCTCAAATCTTCTACACATTATAGATTCAAAAGAAACACATTCACGAGCAAATTGGCTAAGTCGTACAAACTCCCTCTCATACTCTGTAATTATCATACGACTTTGCTTCAATTCAAGGAATTCTTTTCTCTTCTGATTAATGAACCTTTGACTGATGTATTTTTTTCTAAATTCAACTTGAAAGAAATCCCAAGTGACTCTTTCAAGCAGAACTATGAATATCAAGGTATTCCAACACTGATACGCAGTATCTCTCAACAGTGATACAACACACTTCATACATTCTTCGAGTGTGCAAGAAAATTCATTGAATACTCGAATTGTGTTCTCAAGCCAAAATTTGGCTCTCTTTGGGTCATCCTTAGCGGTGGCTCTAAACTCCTCAGCTCTGTGTTTCCATATTTGATCAACAGGTGGTTTATTTAATCGCAAAGGATCGATACCTTAAGGAGCTATAGGGATCGGTTGGGGAACAGGAGAGGGTGGAGGTTGTGAAACAGCCGGGTTCATACGAATGTACTGTGTGAACCAATCATTTAATATCTAAAAGAAGGCTTCTTTAGCCTCACCCCCATGGCTACTCGTCATAGGTCTGGATTTAGAAGGCGCTGTCCCTTGAGCGGGAGCTGGCGCATTACTTTTTACGTCGTCTGCTACAGCTCGTTCGAGATTCATTACTATATAAAAATACATTTGGAAATGTCAAAAGTCATCACACTATCACACTTTTATATATGTCATGTATAGCTAGACTCACATACGCTACGTTAATCCTAAAATTGACTAAATCGTAGCTTTGATACCAAAAAATATGACACCCCTAACCCGTAAC
Organism: Gossypium longicalyx; assembly: GCA_025698465.1. Classification (NCBI taxonomy): domain Eukaryota; kingdom Viridiplantae; phylum Streptophyta; class Magnoliopsida; order Malvales; family Malvaceae; genus Gossypium; species Gossypium longicalyx. The sequence goes on along the minus strand of CM046999.1, from coordinate 32,444,768 downwards.
CGTCGATAGAATAGGTTAAAACAATTCAGTCAATATTTATTTATCTAGAAACATCATAATTCAGTCAGTATCATTCATTCATATCCATCATGTGCTTAAAACAAACATACCAAACATTAATCATACATTCAGGACTAAATCGTAACATATTACAAATTTTAGAAATTTAGAAAATTTTCAACCTTTCTAGTGTCACACGCCCGTGTGAACAGGCCGTGTGTCTCACACGACTAGTAGACACGCTCGTGTCTAAGACCGTGTGAAAATAGAGCATACATACTGACTTGCACCACGCGGCCAGAGACATGCCCATGTGACTTGGCCATGGTCGAAACTGACTTGTGTCACACGGCCGACCACACGCTCGTGTGCTAGGTCATGTGTCATTTAAGGGGTATACTGACTTATGTCACACGGTCAATCACATGCCCTGTGTGAGTCCGTGTGACACACACGGCCAGTAGACACGCTCGTGTCTAAGCCGTGCCAAACCTATAGGGTATACTGACTTCATTTGTAGGGTACCCCAGAGGATGCATGGTCGTGTAATTTAACCGCGTGTCACACACGACTGAGCCACACACCCGTGTCTCTGCCCATGTGAACAAAAATAGGCTATTTGCTAAGCCATTTTGCCACCCTATAACACAAGCATTTACAATCATATTTGACCACATTTATGCCACTCAATTGACAACCAAAATAACCATTTCAATACACATTATTAGCCATATTAAAACTTACCATTTCGATATCCAAATACCTATTTAACCACATGTATAATCCATTCATCTAACATCTATATATCAAGACTTCATTTGCATAATTCCATTCCATCTTTCCTTGCTAAAACATACTATAATTGAAAACTTTAATTCAACCAAAATATAACATCAAAATAAGCCAAATCACATGGCTTAACATATACACAAAAATATGCCAAAGTCAAGATATCAAGTAACATAACTATCATCCCTTAAACTAGCTTATACATGCCATATTTACAAATTCACAAGTTCAAAAGTACCAATCGGAACTTGGATAGTGTGACGTGCAACTCTGACTTGTCCGAAACGAGCGAGCACCGAGCCTCTATAAAACATAGAAAAGGAAAAGGAGTAAGCTTTATAGCTTAGTAAGCCCGTATAATTCAGAATTAAACGTACCATTTATAAAAAATCAAGCAACAAATAAAAATGCCAACAATTCAATTTAATCGTCACCTATTCACACATAATCATTACATGTTAGTCATTTAACATAAACATAACCATCCATTAATAAAATACTTTTTATTATTCCGAAATTCACATATCATACATACAACAATAATATCACTTATGACTCGTAACTTATCTGTATAAATAGTATTTAAGCTCGTTGAACCTATTAGAACTTCAAAGGATAGTCGAGTGAACAATGTCAGTAATCCGTCAATTCATCATCGTAGATGCTCTTTCGAGTCATGGTCGGTAAGCTCCTCATGAGCTGATAAACAATAAGCTCTATTAAGCTAAATAGTAAGCTCTTTCGAGCTAAATCGGTAAGCTCCAATGAGCTGAAATAGTAAGCTCTTAAGAGGTGAATTAGTAAGCTCATACAAGCTGTGGTGAGTTCGCAACAAATACAGGAGCTCGATTAATATGGTAATCCCAGTAACATGTCACTCGTATCTAATGAATTCATATAGTTCAAACGGGGCTCGGTAACGAATACAATATATCATCAAGGCATTCATATTTCAAGTATTTCAATTATATACATTCATTTCAACAAATACAAGTATAGAAAAGTTTGATTCTAATTATACGAACTTACCTCGTATTCTCAGATAAAATTATCGGCTATTCGTCGATCTTTCCATTTCCCTGATCTAAACTCGATCTTGGCTTATCATGATCTATATTATATCAAATTAACTCATTCAAACTTTCATTCAATTCAATTTAGCCTAAAACATTCATTTTGGCTAAATTACAAATTTACCCCTAGACTTTTGACTACTTTACAATTTAGTCCTTAACACATAAAATTACAAATTCATGCAATTTAATACCAATCCATTTCTAACCAAATTTCCTATATATTATTAGCAGCCCATATCTTTCATTATTTCAGACTTTTAATAGCCACATTTTACATTTTCACAAATTAATCCCTATTTTGCATTTTTATCAAAAATCACTTTATAAAACTTGTAATACTATCATCAAGCTTCCATAATCTATCATTAGACATCAGGAATTCAAGTATTCAACAATGGTACTTTTCAAAATTATGAACAAATTCAAAAATTAAAGTACGAGCTAGCTAGATTAAGCTGCAACGAGCTCGAAAACATAGAAATCGCTAAAAAACGAGTCAAAATCGTACCTTAATCAAGTATTCAAGCTTGGCCAAATGTAAGACCTATCTATGGATGATTTCTCCTTTTTAATTTCGGTCAAGATGATGAATACAACCATAATTTTCATTTTGTTTTTGTTAATATAACATAATTTACTAATTTACAAAACTAACCTTAACTAAAACATGTAAATATCATTTAAACAATGTCTACATATGTCCATCCATTCTAATAATGGTATAATTACCATGCAAGGCTTATTCAATTAATTTCTATAGCTATTTGGTTCCTTTAACTTATACAACTCATATTTTTCACTTTATGCGATTTAGACCTTTTTACTGAATTAAGTATTTAAAGGGTAAAATTTCTTAACGAAACTTTCACATAATAATTATATCATGCTGTAAACCTTAATAAAATAATAAAATAAAATATTTTAACTTTGGATATGTGGTCTTGAACCCACTGTTCCAATTTGACCTAAAAACGGGTTGTTACATAAGACCCCAAAAACGTTCAGACTTGAAAAATTTCTTTTGGTCCATTAAACAACCTCCTTAATGTCCTTTTAAAAGCTTTGAAAATGTCCAATTTTGAAGAGTCTTTAATCATACGAAAAGTCACCTGCAAAATGGATATTTAAGATTAAATAATAACTTAAAACACTAAGAAAAACAATGTATTTAATAACTCTCATGCACACAAATTAAATGAACATGCAACTTAAATCATACTTGAAGTAAATTAACAAATGAGATGATTTAATGCATGACTTATTAAACACATAATGCAAGTCTTAAATGATGCTAATGTATTAATGTAAAGCATTAACTAAAGACACATTCAATAAACAAGAAACATAATGCACATTTTTTTTAAAAGATGTAGATGTATTAATGCAAAACATTAAATAAAGATGCATTTAACAAACAAAACAAATAATGAAGCATATCATTAAACAAAGATGCATTTAACAAACAAAACACAATTAAAAATTGAAGAGTTTTGTAACACCCCAAATTCGGCCCGGACGTTATGGCCGAATCTGGCGCATCACATTGAAATGTTTTAGCGAAAACCTTGTTTTCATTGAAAACCCTTCCTTAATATATGAAACCTTAGTTAACTTATGAAAACACTTTTTTCAGTTGCGAAAGCTTTGTTTAAAACATTTGATTTAAGAAAACTTTATCATTTAAAAATTTAGTAGCGGAAACGTAGAAAAACATGTTATACTTTAAGAAACCATTTTCAACCTTTCATAATTACATCGCATAAAAATAACAATCCAAATAATAACAAAATTAAAGCCCTATTACAGTCTGATTTGACAAGTACTTAATAAAATGGAAACTTATATGCTTTAAAAAGAAAAACAAGTCTAAACTGTCTTGCTAGCTGGCCACCCAGAGTCTGTAACACCCCCTTACCCAACACCGTCGCTGGAGTCGAGCACGAGACGTTAACAGACTTAAATTATCACTTAAACAATTTAAGACAATTTATTTTACCTTTTGTAATAAACTGCCCATCTGCATCATAGTTGCTAAAAAATTCATATCTTGAGTTGTAAAACTCAAAATCTAAATCCATAAATTTTATCTGAAACTAGACTCATATATCTATTTACTAATTTTTTTCTAGAATTTTTGGTCAGGCCAATTAATACAGTTTATTAGTTAAAATTTTCACTGTTTAAGTATTCGACTGCTCTAAGCTTTCTTCATTACGAATCACTTTTCTCTCTATACGGAATTGAGATGACTATGAAGTTTGTTTCTCTTAAAAATAGACTCAATAGGAAACCTTTACATATAAAGTATGACTCCTAATTATTTTTTTACAATTTTTAGTGAATTTCTAAAGTAAGAATAGGGGATTCAGAAATTGCTCTGACCCTATTCCACCTAAACTCAAATATCTCATGAAATACAACTTATTTTCCTTCTTCTTTTCTTCCATATGAAAATATACTTAATAAGCTTCAATTTCATATTTTACTCACCATCTAATTCTGTCTCTACTATTTTTAGTGATTTTTCAAACTCACATCAATGCTGTTGTATGATACTGTTTTATAACAAATTTCACCTTTTTATGAATTTCCATGGATTAGATAGCACAACAAGCATACATAATACCAAATATGATTTTTGACTAGCCATTCCAATGGCTAATCTTTACCAAGCATTTCCTTACCACTCAATAGCCATATCATAAGATATTATACACAAAATGATTATAATGCTATACATGCCATACTCAAAATATACAAGCCACTATACCAAAATGATCCACAGATAGTGTGAGTGAGTCTCCGACCGTTCCCGGTTTCCGAGCTGGCTTGTCAAAACTATAAAGAATGGAAAGGAAGGAGTAAGCATAAATGCTTAGTAAGTTCACATGAAAATAGCAAGTAACATAATCATGCAATCCAACAGAAAACATAATTTGCATAAATATCATCAAAACATTCATGTTACATATGCATTTACTATCTTACCACGATTTCGTCATACCAAGTTCTCAACCCGAGGGTTTCACTTACCAACATGTCACCTTCGTTTTAGGTGTTCTCCTTATTCACTTAAAATTCACCCGTTGAACACATCGGAATATAATTCGAATACACGGATTTCATGCACATAAGTGCCATACCCGCAGCTAGACAAACTCAATAGCCTACGGAAATTATATAGCCAAGCTACCATGTAATCCGCCCATAAGTGAACTCGGACTCAACTCAACGAGCTCGGGCGTTCGAATCCATTAGTGAACTCAGACTCAACTCAACGAGTTCAGAATTCAAATATCCTAGTGACATGTCACTTGTATTCTAATCTATTCCCAAGGTTCAAACGGACTTTTCCTCAATTACACATCTTTGCCGTCTTTCACGGAATGTCGAAACCGATACTCGGTAGCAATTCATATTTATCAAGTAGCATACATAATTTGAATATTACTCAATAATAACCACAAAGCATAATATTTCATAATAATAATCATCATATCATATCAATATCATTAAATTACTTTAAAATAAAAATTACGTTACCACATTTACACATGAACTTACCTCGGTACAATATGTTAGAAATCGAACCTATTCCTCAAAAATTTTATTTTTCCCTTGATCACGACTTGAATCTCGTTTATCTTGATCTATAATAACAAATTTAGCTTATTTAATACTCACATTTATTAAAACAATCCTTGACTCAAAATTTGGAAATATTACATTTTTGCCCCTAAACTTTTACATATTTACACTTTTGCCCCTAGGCTTGGAAATTAAACTTCATCCTATTTTCTTATGTTTTATGACATGCTCATTCTTTTTCCATTCTATGGAAACATCAAATTCTCACTCCAACATATACTTATGAACATTAGGTATTTTTACCGATTATGTCGTTTTACTCATTTTCACATAAAATCGCTTAGCAAAAGTCGTTTAACACAATTTCAAGCATCATATTCTACCATAAAACATAAAAATAAACACATTTCACCTATGGGTATTTTTCCAAATGTAAACCCTAGGTTAAATTATTGCCAGAATAAGCTTAATCAAGTTACCGGGACTCCAAAAAACGTAAAGAACATTAAAAACGAGGCTTGGAATCACTTACAATCAAGGTTTAAAAATGTAGTAAACCCTAGCTATGGTGACAAGAAAATTTCGTCAGCCTATGGAGAAGATGAGTCTATTTTTGTGTTATTTTTCTCTTTTTAATGATTATATTTACCAAATGATAAAAATGCCCTTAATGCCTTTCTTTGTAATTTTTCATGTACAAGCCCATTTTTGTCCAAAATTTTAGAAATTGGTTAAATTGCTATTTAAGACCTCCTAATTAATATTCCAAAGCAATTTCATACTAAAAACTTCTAGAATACAAGTTTTGCAAGTCTCTAATTTCAAATTAAGCACTTTATGCATAGAATTTCTTCACGAAATTTTCACACAATCATGCAATCATATCATAGACCTAAAAATAATTATAAAATAATTATTTCTATCTTGGATTTGTGGTCCCAAAACTACTATTCTGATTAGGCCCTAACTCAGGATATCACAGAGTCCCTCCAAACATCGAACCTTCTACTGAGCATCACTTGAAAATAAAATAAAAGAGGGGGTGAATTTTCACAAACTCAGTGTGTACAACCCTCGAACAAACATTAAGCATACATCAATCACCATACATCATACATATAATGCAATGCAGTGCAAACCCAACCCGATAATCCATCCGCTACACACCAACTCCATTCCCCAACACATCATGTGGGGATATAAATATCGACCCACCCAACCGATACACATCCATGGTAGCCCGGTTACAAAACTACCCTCATTTACACATTGGGCTTTAAAAGCCATCGGTGGATCCACGATTGTCAAGCAACCATGCGATCCTCATATACTTCCTCCGTTCCATAATTTCCAACCCATATGCAACCTATGCAGAATATCATATGTATGCATGTCACATCCATAAAACTTACATTCAACACCTAGGGGTATTTTGGTCATTTTTGCCCTTAAAGGCATTTTGGTAATTTTCCCTTTATTACGATTTTCACTTACCTTGGCCCGTTAACAAATCCCATGAGCTAAGATGAACGAATACTATGCACCAGGTAGGATTCCAGAGAAGAGGAGGTGAGTCATTAAGATCGCTTAAGTACCAAGCTCTCCCTAGATCCAATCCTAGACATGTATATACCCGTTGCCACACCTTAACCCTATGACTTATCCATGGTCACAATTAGTTAAATAAGTTTTATGTAGTCATCATATATTAGGCCCAAAACCCCTACATACATGCATATGGCCCACTAGGCCCAATCTCATTCATATGGCCAATCAGGCCCAATTCATATTCTTATAGCCCACCAGGCCCAATTCACATTTATATGGCCCATTAGGCCCAGATCACATGCATATTCATGCTCACATATGATTTTCCATCACATATCATCAATTAACAACTTTTGCCTCCTATGGGCCCAACAGCCCATCGGGCCTATTTAGCCCATTCCGGCCCATTTGGCCAATTCACAACCCAAGTCCACGGAATTGCCCGTGGGCCTCAAGCAACCTATCGGTTTCCTCCTCATGAGTGTTTGGGAACTCGCAAGACTACCGTAGCCCAACTTTCGACTTTTCAGCATTTCAGCTTTTAGGCTTTTTGGCATTTCAGCTTTTACCGATTCATTGTGTGTGTGCAGCGTATGTACACACCTGATAAGCAAGCATGCTGCGATTCCCTTAGTCACCAATCTACAAATGATATCACTCTTCAATTAATCGTATGCTTAGTACATATTTTACCCAAAAATCGAAACCTCACCTTAACCTTACCTTGAACACCAATCCCTAATAGCTTTTCCTTGATCACGTACTCCCTAGATCTGCATTAATCTTACTCATTAAAAACAAATACTAGGGAACTAGCATCCAACGCAATTCACCACCTTATATCACTTAAGACCATTCGGCCAACCTTAGCCAATTAGAGAGGAATACTTACCAAAACCGCAAAACACCTAAGGAGCAATTCGGCAAAGAGCAAAAATTCGAGATCCGATACTAATTCCCTACCAAAGTTGATTAGAAAGAGTGAGGGAAGAATAGCGTAATAAATTCTTAGCAAAACCAGTTGGGAGAACAAACACTTACACTAGATTTGACCGAAGTAGAAGGAGTAGTAGTTGTACCAAGGGTATTCGGCCAAAGAGGTGTTCGGCCCTTTGCGATTTTGTATGGCAAAAGAGGGTTATTCGGCTCCAAGGAAAAAGAAAGAAAAATCGACAATGAAGTAGAGCAAGAATGAAAATCTGCACAAGGAAAAAGAAAGAGAAACAGAGGGTTTTCGACTTTTTAGAGAAAAGTGTTTCTGGTAACAAGGTGAAGGGAAATTCGGCATTAGCCTGACAACCTCCCACTCAGCACCTATTTATAGCCCCTATAGCCAAATTCTTCAAGCCAAAGTTCCCAATTCGGCTCCACTTACTCCTCACTTCTCATCTCCTCATTTTTCTCCCTGATAACCCCTTGATCCTTTCTTCAAATTTCTCTTCTGAACACTCCCCTAGGAGTACATCTTCACGCCACTTCCAATCTTCTAGAAGGACAAAATTAAACTCCCAAAAATACTAAGCTAGGATTCGAACCTTGGATCTCCTTACTATCCACTAACGCCACCTCCCTACACCCTAAGTGGTGTAACTTAGCCACTCCTCCACAAGGCTTTCTGATGCCATTTTCCCCTATCTTAATTTAAAAGCCTAACTACTTGCCATCAGGGTTCCTTAATAATTAAACTATAATTTCTTCTACCCCTAGATTCAAACTCAAACCTGGACCAAGACCTACCATCACGTAGTTAACACTTAACTTGAATTGCTAAGCACAAAAAGAAATTTTTTTTTGAGATTTCGAGATTTTTGGGTTTTGGGATTTTTGGGGTGTTACAACTCTACTCCCTAAAAGAAATTTTGTCCTTGAAATTTTACCTGATTCAAACAGTTGAGGATATTCTCATCGCATCGCTTCTCAGGTTCCCAAGTAACCTCTTCAGCCGTGTGATTCCACCAAAGTACTTTGACTAATGGAACGGACTTTCTTCTTAGTAATTTGGCATCTCGACAAATTATTTATATGGGCTCTTCCTCGAAAGTTAGGTCTGGCCTAACCTCAATTTCTTCCACTGCCACGACATGTGAAGGATCCGAGCGATACCGTCTTAGCATGGAAACATGAAACACGTTGTGGATCTAGCTTAGTTCAGAAGGTAATTCTAGCTGATAAGCGACTAGCCCAATCTGCCTTACAACCCGATATAGCCCAATGAACCTTGAACTTAGCTTCCCCTTCCGTCCAAACCTTAAAACCTTTTTCCAAGGAAAGACCTTAAGAAAAACTAAGTCCCCCACTGCATACTCTATCTCTCGTTATTTAAGGTTAGCATATGACTTCTGCCTATCCGAGGCCTCCTTCAACCGCTCTCGGATCAATTTCACCTTATCCTCAGTATCGGCTACTAACACAGGGCCCAAAACTCTTCGTTTGCCCAAATTTGTCCAACATGTTGGAGTTCAACACCTTCGCCCATATAGTGCTTCATATGGAGCCATCTCAATGCTTGCTTGGTAGCTATTATTGTATGCGAATTCGAGTAACAGCAAATAGTCCTCCCAACTGCCTCGGATTCGAGTAACAACATATCTTCCAATACTTGGATCACCCTTTCTGACTGTCCATCAGTTTGAGGGTGAAATGCCGTGCTGAAGTTCAACCTAGTTCCCAACGTCTCATACAGCTTCTTCCAAAATTGCAAAGTGAAACGTGGGTCCCTATCAAATATTATGGAGACTGGCACTCCATGCAATCTTACAATCTTCACCACATACAGCCTAGCCAACTTTTGCAACGTGTAGTCAGTGCGAACCAGTATAAAATAGGCAGACTTGGTTAACCGATCCACTATAACCCATATCGAGTCTTTCTTAGTAGGCGTCAAGGGTAGCCTACTAACAAAGTCCATAGTTATCATTTCCCACTTCCAAAGTGGAATCTTCACTGGCTGAAGCAATCCCGAAGACAACTGATGTTCCACCTTCACCTTTTGATAAACCAAACATTTGCTTACAAACTCCACAACCTCATGCTTAAGTCCAGGCCACCAATAAAGCTCACGTAAATTTCAATACATCTTGTTTCCACCAGGATGCATTGCATAGAGACCGTTGTGTGCTTCCCGCAAAATGAACTGCCTTAGATCATCGTCCTTTGGTATACACATTCTCCCACAGAAACACAATACTCCTTCACTATTTATCCCAAAGTCCAATGTCTCCTCACTCTCTACTTGTTTAAAACGAGCACTCAAAGTCTCATCCATTAATTGCTTACTCCTTATCTGCTTGACCCACACCGGTTTTACTTGAAGCTCACCTAACAGGCTATCATCATCCAACAAGCTTAAACGGGCAAGCATAGTCCTCAAGTCTGACTTAGCCCTACGACTCAACGTATCGGCTACCACATTCGCTTTGCCATGGTGGTATTCAATCGTACAATCATAATCCTTCAATAATTCCACCCACCTACGTTGCCTAAGGTTTAGCTCCTTTTGGGTAAGGAGGTACTTCAAGCTTTTATGGTTTGAGTATACACTTCTCCCCATATAAGTAATGCCTTCATATCTTTAGTGCGAAAACCACCGCAACTAGCTCCAAATCATGGGTTGGGTAATTCACCTCGTGAGTCTTAAGTTACCGTGACGCATACGGAACCACCTTTCCTTCTTGCATCAATACACATCGTAAGCCCACGTGCGACGCGTCATTATAAACCGTAAACTCCTTCCTAGGCACTGGCTGGATCAACACAGGGGCCTCAGTTGAAACTTTCTTAAGTTTTCAAAAACTCTCTTGCTGCTTGTCTGTCAAAACAAACGGTACCCCCTTCCTCAACAACTTAGTTAAGGGTGTAGCAATTATGGAAAAGCCCTCAACAAACCGCCTATAGTATACAGCCAAGCCCAGAAAACTCCAAATTTTTTATAACGACTTGGGTGTTTTCCAGTCTAACACCGCTTCAATTTTTCAGGGATCCACCTTAATCCCCTCAACTGACACCACATGTCCAAGAAAAGTAACCTCCCTTAGCAAAAATTCACACTTACTGAATTTGGCATACAACTGCTTCTTCCTCAAAGTCTGCAACACAATCCTTAAGTGTGCATCATGCTCATCCTTATCTCTTGAGTATACCAAAATGTCATCTATAAAGACTACCACTAACCAATCCAAGTAGGGTTGGAAAACCCGATTCATGAGATCCATGAAAGTGGCAGGTGCATTCATTAGCCTCAATGGCATTACCAAGAACTCGTAGTGCCTATAATGAGTTCTGAAAGCTGTCTTATGAACATCCGCCTCCTTAACCCTTAATTGGTGATACCCTAAACGCAGGTCAATATTCGAGAACACAGAAGCTCCCCTAAACTGATCAAAAAGATCATTGATTCTCAGCAGAGGGTACTTGTTTTTAACAGTTACCTTGTTTAACTGTTGATAGTCGATGCACATTCGTAATGTTCCATCCTTCTTCTTTACGAATAACACCGGTGCTCCCCATGGAGACACACTTGGTCGTATGAATCCTCGATCCAACAATTCCTGAATCTGTGCCTTAAGTTCTACCAACTCTTTTCGTGCCATCCGATAAGGAGTGATTGACACCGGAGCCGTCCCAGGTAACAACTCGATTCCAAATTCTACTTCCTCGCTGAGTGGCAACCCAGGTAGCTCCTCGGGAAAGACATCTGGAAATTCCCTAACTGTTCTCAACTCCTTAACAGTAAGGCTCTTAGCCTCCGTATTACTAATATAAGCCAAATAGGCTTCACATCCCTTTCGTACTAACTTCTCAGCCCTTAACGCTGAAATCACATTCGACAGGTAATTCCAGCGTTCACCAATCACCACCACTTCCTTATCCTCCGCCATTCTTAACACCATTTGCTTTGCAGTGCAATCCAAGGTGGCTCGGTGTTTCACCAGCCACTCGATACCTAAGGTTAAGTCAAACTCGCTAAACGCCAGCTTCATCAAATCCGCTAAAAAGGTAATCCCTTGGACTACTAAGGGTACCTCCCTAAACAACTTATTCACTCCTACTGACTGCCCTAACGAACTTATCATAGTCATTGCATTCGCAGTAATTTCAAACATATCACCCAAAGATTTAGTCATATTACATGCAACATATGAATGCGTTGATCCAATATCAAACAACGCTATGTAAGGTAACTCATATATAAGGAACATACCCGTTATCACATCTGGGGCATCCTCATCTTCTCGGCGATGAGCAGCATAAACCAAAGTTGGCTATCTCACCTCAGCCTGGCCTGCATTTCCGCCTGGTGCTCCACGTCCACGTCAATTGCCGATACCGCCCCTAGCCTGTCCACGACCCCTTGGTGGCAGCTGACCACCCCTTGGTGGTTAAGCACCATCTTGACCCACTACTGGCACTTCACCTAGCATTCGAGGGCAATCCTTGATCTTATGCTCCATAGACCTACAAGCGAAACAAGCTCTCATCCTCTTTCAACACTCACCTCTATGGCTTCTCCCACAATCAGCACAAGGTGGCACCCCTAGATTAGCAGCAGGGGGCCCTAATCTAACTGGCCCAATATTTCTGGCCCTAGCCCTAGGCCTCTGTCCAACACCCGGAGTCTCAGCCTTCCTCTTATTCTTACCCCTTTCTTTCTCCCGATTTAGGCGCTATCTTTGCTTTCTCCACCAATTCTGAAAAAACTCGCTCCCTTTGTGGAGCTATCAATACTCTAAGGCTATCTCTAAGTCCATCCTCAAACCTAACGCAACGCTCATAGTCTGTTGCCACCATGACTCTTACATATCTACTAAGGCATAGAAACTCCGCTTCATACTACGCCACCGATTTCTTTTCTTGGGTCAAGTTCAGAAACTCCTTCCTTCTAGCATCCACATAGCTTGCACCCACATACTTTCCTTGGAATGTAGCTTTGAAAACTCCCAAGTGACCCGCTCCGGTTGGGTGCCCTCTTTCACTGTCAACCACCACTAGTAGGCTACTTCCCTAAGCAGTGACACTACTCCTTTCAAATTTTGTTCAGGTGAATAGTCCAAAACCTCCATTATTCTTTCAGTGGCCTCCAACCAATATTCAGCCACTTTAGGAGCCACACCAGCCACGCCCTTTAAGATCTCAGCCCCGTTCGATCGAAGTCGCTCCAGAATGGACCTCTGATTTCCAGTGCCATTATAAGGCCCAATGACCCTTTTCAAAATCCTCAGCATTGCCTGCGACAATGCATCTTCTCCCGTAGCCCGATCATACGGTCCATTCCCAGACACAAGTGAGGCCGATGCCTCTTCTACTCCAACATCCAGCATATGGCCCAATGCTGACGATTCAGCCCTAACACATTCGCAGCCTCGGCCACAGCCTCTTTGATCTCTTCTAGCACTCATCGTCGATTCGCGTATTATCTAGATTAGAAATTTTTATAAAGTTCTATTTAGTTTAATAATGACACTGATGTTTTATGAAAATATTTAAAGAGAAGATTGTTTTCGAAAATCCTCTACAGTTTCCAGATCCTACGGGCTTTAGTTCCATTATAATAAAATCATCTAAAGTCACCCTCTAACTATCTATTGTATAACAATTTAAACAAGCTTAAGAATAAAAGAACTTACTTGGTTCGATGTCGGAGACTCGGTGTGCCGCTCAGCAAGATTACCCTTTTTCCAAAATAGTGTGATCCAAAATCTTTTTTTTTACAGTAGGAAAAGAAACCAAATAATAATAATAAGGCCACTTCACAGCCCGAGTTTTACAACCTGGTCTCTGATACCACTAAATATAACACCCCAAACCCGGCCTAGACATTATGGCCGAATCTGGCGCATCACATTGAAGTGTTTTAGCAAAAACTTTGTTTTCATTGAAAACCCTTCCTTATGATATGAAACCTTATTTAACTTATGAAAACACTCTTTTCAGTTGTGAAATCTTTGTTTAAAACATTTGATTTAAGAAAACTTTATTATTTAAAAATTTAGTTGTGGAAACATAGAAAAACATGTTATAATTTAAGAAACCATGTTCAACCTTTCATATTTACATCGCATAAAATAACAGTCCAAATAATAACAAAATTGAAGCCCAATTACAGTCTGATTTGACAAGTACTTAATAAAATGGAAACTTATATGGTTTAAAAAGAAAAACAAGTCCAAATTGTCTTTCTAGCTGGCCACCCAAAGTCCCTCCAAACATCGAACCTTCTACTGAGCATCACCTGAAAATAAAATAAAAGAGGGGGTGAGTTTTCGCAAACTCAGTGTGTACAACCCTCGAACAAACATTAAGCATACATCAATCACCATTCATCATACATATAATGCAATGTAGTGCAAACCCATCCCAATAATCCATCTGCTACACACCAACTCCGTCGCCTGACACATCATGTGGGGTTATAAATATCGACCCACGCAATCGATACACATCCATGGTAGCCCGGTTGCAGAACTACCCTCATTTACACATTGGGCTTAAAAAGTTGTCGGTGGATCCAAGTTTGTCAAGCAACCATGCGATCCTCATATACTTCCTCCGTTCCATAATTCCTAACCCATATGCAACCTAAGTAGAATATCATATGTATGCATGTCACATCCATACAACTTACATTCAACACTTAGGGGTATTTTGGTCATTTTTGCCCTTAGGGGCATTTCGGTAATTTTCCCTTTATTACAGTTTTCATTCATCTTGGCCCGTTAACAAATCTCGTGAGCTAAGATGAACGAATACTATGCACCAGGTAGGATTCCAGAGAAGAGGAGGTGAGTCATTAAGACTGCTTAAGTACCAAGCTCTCTCTAGATCCAATCCTAGACATGCATATACCCTTTGCCACACCTTAACCCTATGACTTGTCCACAGTCGCAATATTGAGTTTTATGTAGTCATCATATATTAGGCCCAAAACCCTACATACATGCATATGGCCCACTAGGCCCAATCTCATTCATACGGCCCATCAGGCCCAATTCACATTCTTATGGCCCCACCGGGCCCAATTCACATTTATATGGCCCATTTGGCCCAGATCATATGCATATTCATGCTCACATCCTGTAACACCCCAAGCCCAGCCCAGACGTTATGGCCGAATCCGGTGTGTCACATTGAAGTGTTTTAGCGAAAACCTTATTTTCATTGGAAACACTTCCTTAAAATGAAAAACCTTATTTACTTAGGAAAATCTCTTTTTAGTTATAAAAGCTTTATTTAGAACGTATGATTTTATGAAAACTTGTCATTTAAAAATTGAGTTGTGGAAACATAGTATTTAAAAACAGTTATGGTTTAGGAAACCACGTTCTACTTCTAATAAATATAAAGCTTAAAAATGATAATAATCCTAATAATTTTAAACAATAACCAGAGGAAAGACATTGTTACAACCCAAATCAAATAGAAATAATTTAAATTTAATATATTAAAAGTTACATAAAGACTAAGTCTAAACTTTTTATGCTAGTTGGCCACCTCTGAGTCCCTCTATCCGTCAAACCGCCTATTGAGGATCACTTGAAAAGTTTAGAATGAGGGGGTGAGTTTCGAAAAACTCAGTGTGTACAACCCTCAATGAGTATAAGGTAATGATTAGTCATTTTGGGCAGAGCCCAATTCAATAACGGTGGTCTTTGGGCCATAGCCCAGATTAGCCTCCGTTGGGCCGAAGCCCACATCGCAATAATATCACAACAATATCATGCATGCAATGCAATCCCATCCCAATAATCCATTCGCTACACACCGGCTTTGTCCCCTATCACACCATGTGGGGATATAAATATTGACCCACCCAACCCACACACCATGGCAGCCCGGTTACAGAACTACCTTCATTTACACATTGGGCTTTAAAAGCTATCGGTGGATCCACAATTGTCAAGCAACCATGCGATCCTCATATACTTCCTCCGTTCCATAATTCCCAACCAATATGCAACCTAATCAGAATATCATATGTATGCATGTCACATCCATAAAACTTACATTCAGCACCTAGGGGTAATTCGGTCATTTTTACCCTCAGGGGTGTTTCAGTAAATTTCCCTTAAGTATGGTTTTCACTTACCTTGGCCCGTTAACAAGTCCCTCGAGCTAAGATGAACGAATACTATGCACCAGGTAGGATTCCAGAGAAGTGGAGGTGAGTCATTAAGACCGCTTAAGTACCAAGCTCTCCCTAGGTCTAATCCTAGACATGCATATACCCGTTGTCACATCTTAACCCTATGGCTTGTCCACGGTCTTTAATAATTTAATTAAGTCTTATGTAGTCATCATATACTAGGCACAAAACCCCTTACAAAGCCCAAATAAATTCACATACCTGTATCTAGCCCATTAAGCCCAATCATATTCATATGGCCCATTAGGCCCAAATCACTTGTATATGGCCCATTAGGCTCGAATCACATTTATATGGCCCATTAGGCCCAGTCACATACATATTCATGCTCAATACAAATTCCTATCACAAAGCATCAATATTTAGTTTTTGCCTATTATGGGCCCAATAGCCCATTGGGCCCAACAGTCTATCGGGCCCATTTAGCCCATTTCGGTCCATTTGGCCAGATCACAACCCAAGTCCACGGAATCGCCCGTGGCCTCAGGCAACCTATCAGTTTCCCCCTTACGAGTGTTCTCGCACTCGCAAGACTACCGTAGCCAAACTTTCGACTTTTCGGCATTTTGTCTTTTTGGCTTTTCGGCATTTCGACTTTTGCCGATTCATAGTGTGTGTGCAGTGTATGTACACACCTTCGGCTTTATATCAAGTTATCATAGGGTAGAAGTAGACACCTTATCACCTATAGTACTAAATATTCATAATCGCTCGAACCTATAATCAACATTATACTACACCAGTCACATCTCATTAATTCAAAATAAATCCTCTACTTACCGAAGAACAACCTATACCTACCTTGACTAGATTGATCGACTACGATTTGCCTATGTAACTCGAAATATGACGTAGTCCCCCTTCCGCGTCTAGGCGGAAAGTCCCTAATGGCTGACACCTTACGTCGCACAAACTTGGGAGCCTCTATCCCAACCTCTCTGTTAGAACCCTCTTTTTCAATCAACGATCACACTCTTAAACGAGAGGGAAAAAAAGAAATAAATGGAGAAACCATAGGTTAACGAAACTTTTGGAAAGAATAAAGAAAAATCGGCTTTTAAGAGTGTAGAAACGAAAGAACTTAGAAATATTTAACAAAAGTCGAAGAAGATCTAATTCACTTACCGATTGCGAGATCGCTTGCCAACAGAAAATCAAACCCCCAAAGTGTATGAATCGTGTTTTAAATGAAAAAGAAATAGTCGGCTAAGTTGAAGAGGGAAGAGGTTGATTCGATTAAAATAGTGAAGAAAATATCAATAGTTTGGCTTAAAGAAAAGAGGAGGTGATATGCGACTGAAGCACACAAAAACAACAAATGCCCTTACTTGCCCATACGACACACATATTTATACTAAAAATAAATAAATAAATAAAGTCTTTCTGTTGACCTCCAGGTTGTCTAAAAAAAAACCCACAACTTTTGCTCATGCTTCAACTTGAACCTAGCACCTCTCCTTACTCCTAGTGCCATCATGCCATTGGGCCAAGAGCATCCTTGTGTTGAATTTCCATCTAACATATTTATAAAGCCTAAACGCTAGCTTCCCTACAAATCTTATGCGCAATAAAAAATTTTCGCCAAGGCCAAGACTTGAACCCTGGACCTCCTGCTTACTACCCACGCCTTTTGCCACTAGGCTACATGCTTCCTTGTGTCAGATTTTACCAGGCCTTATTAATAAGCCTTCCATCTAATGCTCAGGGTTCTTTAGAAAAAAATGCAAAATTTTGCTAAAGCCCTAGATTGAACCCAGGACTTTTCCCACACTTCCTACCCTTCCTAAATTACTTAACAATTAAACTAAACGCACAACTATAAAATATTTAAACACATTTCTTTTATTCCAGCCGCCTTCTAACCAATCCCAAACTCAAGGCCCATTACTTCTAGGCCCAAATTCAGGGTGTTACATATATGATTTTCCATCACATAGCATCAATTAACAACAATTGCCTACTATGGGCCCAATAGCCCATCAGGCCAATTTAGCCCATTTTGGCCCATTTGGCCAATTCACAACCCAAGTCCACGGAATCGCCCGTGGGCCTCAGGCAACCTATCGATTTCCTCCTCACGAGTGTTCACGCACTCGTAAGACTACCGTAGCCCAACTTTCGACTTTTTGGCATTTTAGCTTTTTAGCTTTTCGGTATTTCAGCTTTTATCGATTCATTGTGTGTGTACAGTGTAACACCCCTCGTCCGTATCCGACATTAGGACAGGGTTCAAGGTGACACCTTTCTTGACTCAACCAACTATATACAAAACCGGGCCATAAAAAAATTTCAAACAATTTAAAAACTTCTCTTTTCACATGCAATCTATCTCATATACAGACTTACGAGGCCCAAATCATACATCTGGGGTGGTTTAGAACCCAACTGAGAACTCATGAAAAACTTAGAAAAGTTTCATGCATCAAGAATCTACACACCCGTGTGGATATAGAACACACGGTCGTATCCTAGGGACACGCCCATATCCCGAACCCATGTCTGAAAACCTGGGCATTTTGCTAAAACCACACGGCCCAAGCACACACTCGTGCCCTATAACCGTGTCCTTCACACGGCTGAGACACACGGCCGTGTCTCCTGCCCGTGTACTACTAGAATACATACTAACTTTATGACACGGCCTGGGCACACGCTCGTGTGGCTTGCCCGTGTACTAAAATGACTTTAAAGTTTTAAGTGCAGGGGACGCACGGCCACAACATACACCCATGGGCGTGAGCCGTATGTCACACATGGCCTAGACATACGCCCGTGTGTCTTACCCGTGTGGACAAAATAGGCCATCTTCCAAGCCATTTTGTCACCCATTTTGTCCAACCTACACAAGATCATGTCAATATACAAATTTCACCCCAAAAGACACCAATTCATCCCAAGAAAGAACATCACATGCATTCATCAAAATGAATAATAGCCTCTTTTCCAGGCTTGATACAAAGTGAAGGGCTTTTGACTTGAGCCAAATTACATGAATAATTCTCTTAATACAACATCCTAGTCTAGCCCTATACATGCCACCTTCAAAAATATAAATCAAACTATACCGAGTGCTGCAGCTGATAGTGTGATTGATATCTCTGACTTTATGGGGCCCTTAAGCTAGCCTGACAACACTGAAATAAGAGGGAAAGAAAAGGGAGTAAGCATAAAGCTTAATAAGTTGCATATAAATATACAACAATCTCACCATTTACCATCATGCTTAAAGCTCAAAGGTAAACATAACTTAACTTACTCATTATCATCTACTCAAGTCTCATTTTCAAATTAAGCTCGTTACTCATACTTATCATATAGGTACTTGTAACACTTACAACATGATCAACCTCTCTTTATCAAAATTGAACTATGGCTTTCACCATTGTACCGTCTGGAATACTAATGGATATTCTATGAACCTTCAACATGGGATATATTGTCGATGCCATGTCCCAGACATGGTCTTACACTGGCTCTCATATATGCGTGCTGCTGCATGTCCCAGACATGTCTTACACTAGCACAACTCCTAGCAGATGCGTGTCCCAGACACGTCTTACACTGGTTATCTCTGTCGAGGCCGATGCATGTCCCAGACATGTCTTACTCTGGTGCTCATCTCTGTGCCGATGCCATGTCCCAGACATGTCTTACTCTGGCGCTCATCTCTGTGTCGATGCCATGTCCTAGACATAGTCTTACACTGGCTCTCATAATGTGGCCAAAGCATGTCCCAGACATGTAAGGCCCCCGTACCCAAGACCATCGCCGGAGTCAAGCACGAGGTGTTAACGGGCTTAATTCATTAATTAAACAGCTCAAACAATTTATTTAGAATTTCCAGACAAGCTGGTTAACTGCGTCATAGTCGCTTAAAAATTAATATCTCAAGTTCCAAAACTTGAAATTAAGATCCATAAATTTTATCTGAAACTAGACTCATATATCACTCTACTAATTTTTTTCTAGAATTTTTGATCCAGCCAATTAGTACAGTTTATTAGTTAAAATTTACCCTGTTTCAGCATTCGACTGCTTTGACCTCTGTTCACTACGAACCACTTTTCTCTTTGTACATAAATCAAAAGACTATGCCATTTCTTTCTCTTAAAACTAGACTCAATCAGGAATCTTTACATACAAAGCATGCCTTCTAAATATATTTTTACAATTTTTTGTGAAATTCCAAAGTCAGAACAGAGGATTCAGAAATCGCTTTGGCCTTGTTTCACAAAAATATAAATATCTTATAAAATCCTATTCATTTACTTATTTTGTTTTTTCCATGTGAAAACAGACATAATAAGCTTCGATTTCATATTTTATCTATCATTTAACCCTATTTCTACCATTTCTAGTAAATTTTCAAACTCACGTCATTTCTGCTGTAAAATTTTGTTTTATAACAAAGTTCACCTTTTTATGGATTTTCATGGACTAAGTAACACAATAAACATACATGACATCAAATATGATTTAAATTGGTCATTCCAATGGCTAAATTTTATAAACCCTTTTCTTACCAAGCCATAACCATATCATAAGATCATTTACACAAAGTAAGTATAGTGCTATACATGCCACACTCAAAATATACAAGCCATTTTACCAATTTAGGTCTTCGGATAGTGTGAACGAGCCTTTGACCTATCCAGATTCTCAAGTCGGCTTGTCAAAACTACAATGAATGAAAAGGAGGGAGTAAGCATAAATGCTTAGTAAGTTCACATGCAAATAACAAGTAACATGATCATGCAATCCAACATAAACATCATTAAGACACTTATGTCATAAGAATACTTACTATCTTACCACAATTTTGTCTTACTAAATTCTCAATCCAAGGATTAAACTCATACCTGTCCATTTTCACCTCTTCAACACATTCATCGTCAATCAATTTTGTTTTAAGTACTCTCCTTATTCTCTTAGGATTCTCTCGTTGAACACATCGGAATATAATTTCGGATACGCGGATAGTGTGCACGTAAGTGCTGTACTCATAGCTAAACAAGCTCAATAGTTTTTAAAATCTATGTTGCCAAGCTACCAAGTAACCCGCCCATAAACGAACTCGGACTCAGCTCAATGAGCTCGGGCTTTCGCATCCATAAGTGAACTCGGACTCAACTCAACGAGCTCGGATGCCTAGTTACATCTTACGAACTCAGACTCAACTCAACGAGTTCGGAACTCAGCCAGCCTAGTGGCATGTCACCTGTACCCTAATCTATTCCCAAGGTTCAAACGGGATTCTTCTCAAGTACACATTTTGATTGCCTTCTTCGAAATGTAAAAACCGATACTTGCTAGCATCTCATACTTATCAAGTTGTTCACATAATTTGCATATTACCAAATAATAATTCACAAAGCATAATATTTCATAATAATAAGTATCATATCATATAAATAACATTAAATCACTTAAAATAAAAATTATTTTACCATATTTACACATGAACTTACCTCGATACAAAATATTAGCAATAGAGCCTATTCCTCATAAACTTTGTTTTTCCCTCGATCATGACTTGAATCTTGTTTCTCTTGATCTATAATACCAAATTAATTTATTTAATACATACATTCATCAAAACAACCCGTAGTACGAACTTTGTAAATTTACCATTTTCCCCTAAACTTTCACATATTTAAAGTTTTGCCCCAAGGCTCGTAAATTAAACCTCATCCTATTTTCTTATGTTTTATGACATGATGATCATTTTTCCCTTCTATAGCAACATCAAATTTACACTCTAACATGTACTTATGAATATTAGGTATTTTTACCGATTAAGCCCTTTTACTCGTTTTCACTTAAAACCGAGTAGCACAAGTTGTCTAGCATAATTTAAAACCTCATATTCTATCATAAAACACCAAAATACACAAATTTCACCTATGGGTATTTTTCCAAATATGAACCCTAGGTTGAATTATTGCTAGCATAAGCTAAATCGAGCTACCGGGATTCCAAAAACATAAAAATCATTAAAAACAGGGCTTGAAATCACTTTCTATGAAGTTTGGAAGTTGAAGAAACCCTAGCTATGGAGAGAGGTAAGGTTCGGCCTAGGCTTGAAGAAGATGAGCACATTTTGGCCTTAATTTCCCTTTTTAATTAATTTTAATTACTACATGACCAAAATACCCTTAATAGCTTTCTTTGAAAATTTTCATGTACAAGCCCATTTTTGTCCAAAATTTTAGAAATTGGTTAAATTTCTATTTAAGACCTCCTCATTAATATTCCAAAGCAATTTCATACTAAAAACTTCTAGAATGCAAGTTTTTCAAATTATTCGATTTAGTCCCTAATTTTAACTTAAGAACTTTATGCATAGAAGTTCGTCACAAAATTTTCACACAATCATGCAATCATATAATAAACCTCAAAATAATTATAAAATAATTATTTTTATCTCAGATTTGTGGTCACGAAACCACTATTCTGATTAGGCCCTAATTCGGGATATTACAACTCTCCCCCCTTTAAGAATTTTCGTCCTCGAAAATCTTACTGGTAAACAGGTGTGGGTATTGATTTCTCATAGTTTCCTCAGGCTCCCATTGAGTCTCTTCTACCCCGTGCTTTTGCCACAATACTTTCACGAGAGTGACACTTTTATTTCTTAATTGCTTGACCTCTCGAGCTAAAATTTTAATCGGTTCTTCTTCGTAATTCATATCCAGTCGTAGCTCGATTTCTGTTGGTGAAATTATATATGAAGGATCCAAACGATACCGACGTAGCATAGATACGTGGAACACATCATCCATCTTCTGTAATTCAGATGGCAATGCTAATCGATAAGCTACTGGTCTAACTTTTTCAATTATTTCATACGGTCCAATAAAACGCGGACTTAACTTGCCCTTCCATCCAAATCTAAGAACTTTCTTCCATGGAGACACTTTTAAAAATACCTTATCACCAACTTGAAACTCGATTTCCTTTCGTTTTGAATCCGCATAAGATTTCTGTCTATCCGAAGCAACTTTCAAACAATCTTGAATGACTTTCACTTTTTCTTCAGTTTCTTTTATTAGATCAACTCCATAAATCTAATTTTCCTTAAGTTCAGTCCAATACAATGGCGTCCGACATTTACGACCATACAATGCTTCATAAGGTGCCATTTTCAAACTCGTCTGATAACTATTATTATAAGCAAATTCTACCAACGGTAAGTATCTTTCCCAACTACCTTGAAATTCCAATACACAACATCTGAGCATGTCTTCAAGAATCAATCACTCTCTCTCCGATTGTCCATCGCTTTGTGGATGAAAGGCGAGATCGAAATTTAACTTCGTACCTAATGCCTCATGTAACTTTTGCCAAAACCGTGAAGTAAATCTCGGATCTCTATCCGAAATGATTGACAAAGGTATTCCGTGAAGTCTAACAATCTCACTGATATACAATTCAGCCAACTTATTAAGAGAATAATCCGTACGTACTAGAATAAAATGAGCCGATTTAGTCAGTCTGTCAACTATTACCCAGATGGCATCTTTCTTCCCCGGAGTTAATGGCAACCCTGATACAAAATCCATAGTAATCCGATCCCATTTCCATTCAGGAACCATGATAGGCTAGAGTAGTTCTGAAGGTACTTGGTGTTCAGCTTTCACTTGTTGAAAAATTAAGCACTTTGATACAAACTCGAAGATATCTCTTTTCATTCCACTCCACCAATACATTTTCTTCAAGTCATTATACATTTTCGTACTGCCCGGATGAACTGCCAAACAACCATTATGTGCTTCATGCAAAATCTTTTGAATCAACTCATCATTTTTCGGTACACAAATCCAGTTTTTAAACCTCAAGCAACCATCAGAACCGATTCTGAAATCTGACCTTGTATCAACCTCACATTGTTTTCTTTTGGCTTGCAAATCTTCATCGATTTTCTGAGCTTCACAAGTCTCTTGTAAAAACATCGATCTTGCTCTTAACTTTGCTAGAATTGGACCATCATCTGATACCTTTAACTGAGTGTTCATAGCTCTCAAAGAAAATAGAAACTTTCTGCTCAAAGCATCGGCAACCACATTTGCTTTTCCCGGATGGTAGTCAATAACAAGATCGTAACCTTTCAATAACTCCAACCATCTTCGCTATCTCAAATTCAAGTCTTTTTGTGACATCAAGTACTTAAGACTTTTGTGGTCAGTATATACTCGGTATTTTTCACCATACAGATAATGTCGCCAAATCTTCAAAGCAAATACTATAGCAGCCAATTCCAAATCATGAGTCGGATAATTTCTTTCGTGAGATTTTAACTGCCTCGAAGCATAAGCCACCACTTTTCCTTCTTGCATAAGTACACATCCTAAGCTATTTCGAGAAGCATCACTATACACCACAAATTCTTTACCTGATTCGAGTTGTACCAACACTGGTGCTTCAGTTAATAACTTTTTCAATTCTTCAAAACTCTGTTGACATTCTTCCGTCCACTCAAATTTAACATCCTTTCGGAGTAGTCTAGTCATAGGAGCAGCAATTATAGAAAATCCATTTACAAACCGCCGATAATACCCAGCTAGCCCCAAGAAACTTCTAACCTCGGTTACATTTTTCGGTGGTTTCCAATCAACAATAGCTGAAATTTTACTAAGATCAACCCGTATGCCATCACCTGAAACAATATGACCCAAAAATCCAACTTCCCGAAGCCAAAATTCACTTTTACTAAACTTGGCATATAACTGCTTATTTCTCAAAGTTTGCAAAACTATCTTCAAGTGCTCGGCATGCGCTGTCTCATCTTTCGAATAAATTAAGATGTCATCTATAAATACCACAACAAATTTGTCCAAGTATGGCCGAAATATGCAATTCATCAAATCCATAAACAAAGTAGGAGCATTTGCTAACCCGAATGGCATAACTAAAAATTCATAATGATCGTACCTTGTTCTAAAAGCAGTTTTACGCACATCTGACTCTTTTACTCACAACTGGTAGTACCCAGATCTCAAATCAATCTTTGAAAACCATGTCGCTCCTTTCAACTGATCAAACAAATTATCAATTCTCGGTAACGGATACTTGTTCTTGATTGTCACCTTGTTTAATTGCTGATAGTCAACACACAATCTCATAGAACCATCCTTCTTTTTCACAAATAATACGGGAGCACCCTAAGGTGAAAAACTCGGTCTCACAAAGCCTTTGTCAGTCAACTCTTGCAACTGCGACTTTAATTCTTTCAACTCTGCTGGTGCCATTCTATACGGAGCAATCAAGATCGGAGCTATTCCAGGTATCAACTCAATACCAAATTCTACTTTCTTGACTAGAGGCAAACCCAGCAACTCTTCTGGAAATACATCCGCGGACTCACACACAATCGGCACTGATTCAATTTTCTTTTCAATTTCTTTTGTATTAAGTACATACGCCAAATAAGCTTTAAAACCCTTCCTCAAATATCCCTGAGCCGACATCGAAGAAATTACACTAGATAATGCCTCTGATTTGCCTGATTCAACCCACAGAATTTTACCACTTTCACACTTTAATTCTATAACCATTTCTTTGCAATTTACTATAGCATCATGCAATGTCAACCAATCCATACCCAAAATAACATCAAATTCATCAAACGGCAACAACATCAAGTCGGCCAGAAATTAATGACCCTGAATCATTAAAGGACATTTCTTGTATACTTTATCAACTATCACACATTTGTCTAATGGATTCAACACTCTAATCATAAATTCTGTGTACTCAACAAGCATATTCATACTAGACACCAATTTCATACACACATATGAATGAGTAGAACCGGGATCAATCAAAGCAGTAACATTAACATCATAAAGAGAAAATATACCAGTAATAACGTCAAGTGATAAAGCATCTTCACGTGCCTTTATGGCATAAGTTCTAGCTGGAGCCCTTGCTTCAGGTTTAGCTGCTAAATCTCTGTCTACATTCTTGCTTCTTGCTTCATTTCCAGTTTTTCTCGAATATCTTCCCCTCGAGTCTGCACCAGTAGCTTTTACACTCTAAATTTTTTTTCTCAACTCTCTCTGGGCAGTCTCTAATAAAATGATCTGGAGAACCACACCGAAAACATTCATTCGCTCTACATGAGACAAAATGATTTCTACCATACCGCTGGCACTCGGGCTTAACAAATCTCAAATTCTCCACACTAGCCATGGAAGTAGTTTGAGATTTAAGACCCACATTTTGTTTCTTAGAATTTCCATATGATTGTCCGATCAAAACCTGAAAACGAGGATTCATATTTTTAGATATTCTAGATTGTTGTGAGAATGAACTGCTCGTCGATCATTTCATCCAATTTCTAGTCTCAGCCTCTACTTTTTCTTCTCTTTAAGTAGTTCTTCAGCCTTGCAAGCCCGATCAACAAGTACTACCATTTCTTTTAATTCAAGAA
The DNA here is from genome assembly GCA_025698465.1 of Gossypium longicalyx. Classification (NCBI taxonomy): domain Eukaryota; kingdom Viridiplantae; phylum Streptophyta; class Magnoliopsida; order Malvales; family Malvaceae; genus Gossypium; species Gossypium longicalyx. The sequence continues at coordinate 32,418,196 of CM046999.1, read as the reverse complement.
TCCCAACAAATACTTTGATGTCTTCATTGAGTCCGTCTTGAAATCGTCTACATATTTTAGCCTCTGTAGGAACATATTCTCTAGCATACTTACTCAATCTGAGAAACTCCCTTTCGTATTCAATAACTATCATGTTGCCCTGCTTCAACTCAAGAAACTATTTACGCTTCTGATCAACAAATCTTTCACTGATGTATTTCTTCCGAAATTCTTCTTGAAAGAACTCCCAAGTCACTTTTTCTTTTGGTACCACTGAAATCAATGTCTTTCACCAATGATAGGCTAAATCCCTCAACAATGATATAGCACATTTCAAGCATTCCTCAGGTGTACAAGACAATTCATCAAATACCCGAATAGAATTCTCAAGCCAAAACTCTACTTTCTTCGCATCATCATCAACATTTGCCCTGAATTCTTCGGCCCCTTGCTTGCGGATTCTGTCAACTGGAGTTCTGTGAAATTTCATCAGATCCATACCTTGAGGCATCGGGGGTATAGGTTGAGGAATCGGGGGAGGTGGGGGAGGTTGTGCATTCGGGTTCTTACGAACGAACTTTATATACCAAGCATTCATCATTTGGAGAAAGGCTTCCCGAGCCCCTTCTCCTCCTCCTTGACCAACAGTAGGAGGTGGATTTTCAGTCGGCACCGCCCCTTCAGACGGAGCTGGTGCATTACTCTCTACATCATCAGCCACAGCTAGATCGGGATCCATTTACTATAAAAAAATCATTTAAAAGGTCAGAAGTCGTCACACTATCACAATATATATATATGGCATGACATGTATAGCAAAACTCGTACATACAACACGTTAGTCTGAGAACTGACTAAACCAACTCTGATACCACCAAATGTAACGCCCCCATACCCGAGACCGTCGCCGGAGTCGAGCACGAGGTGTTAACAGGCTTAAAACAATTTATTTAAAATTTCCAAACAAGCTGGTTAACTGCGTCACAGTCGTTTAAAAATTCATATCTCCAGTTTCGAAACTCAAAATTAAGATCCGTAAATTTTTTCTAAAACTAGACTCATATATCTCTCTTCTAATGTTTTTGTAGAATTTTTGGTCGAGCCAATTAGTACATTTTTTATTAGTTAAATTTTACCCTGTTTCAGCATTTGACTGCTTTGTCTTCTGTTCACTACGAACTACTTTTCTCTTTGTAAAGAACTCAAACGACTATGCCATTTCCTTCTCTTAAAACTAGACTCAATCAAGAATCTTTACATATAAAGCATGACTTCTAATTATTTTTGTGCAATTTTTGGTGAAATTCCAAAGTCAAAACAGGGAATTCAGAAATCGCTCTGGCCCTGTTTCACAAAAATATAAATATCTTATGAAATCCTATTCATTTACTTATTTTGTTTCTTCCATGTGAAAACAGACATAATAAGCTTAGATTTCATATTCTATCCATCATCTAACCCTATTTCTACCATTTCTAGTAAATTTTCAAACTCACATCATTTCTACTATAAAATTTTGTTTTATAACAAAGTTCACCTTTTTATGGATTTTCATGGACTAAGTAACACATTAAACATACATGACATCAAATTTGATTTAAATTGGCCATTCCAATGGCTAACTATTTATAAACCCTTTTCTTACCAAGCCATAACCATATCATAAGATCATTTACACAAAGTGAGTATAGTGCTATACATGCCACACTCAAAATATACAAGCTATTTTACCAATTTAGGTCTTCGGATAGTGTGAACGAGCCTTCGACCTATCCAGATTCTCAAGCCGGCTTGTCAAAACAACAATGAATGAAAAGGAAGGAGTAAGCATAAATGCTTAGTAAGTTCACATGCAAATAACAAGTAACATGATCATGCAATCCAACATAAACATCATTAAGACACTCATGTCATAAGAATACTTACTATCTTACCACAATTTTGTCTTACTAAATTCTCAATCCAAGGATTAAACTCATACCTATCCATTTTCACCTCTTGAACGCATTCATCGTCAATCACTTTTGTTTTAAGTACTCTCCCTATTCTCTTAGGATTCTTCCGTTGAACACATCGGAATATAATTTCGAATACGCGAATAGTGTGCACGTAAGTGCTATACTCATAGCTGAACAAGCTCAATAGTTTTTGAAATCTGAGTAGCCAAGCTACCATGTAACCCGTCCATAAACGAACTCAGACTCAACTCAACGAGCTCAGTCGTTCGCATTTATAAGTGAACTCGGACTCAACTCAACGAGCTCGGATGTCTAGTTACATCTTATGAACTCGGACTCAACTCAACGAGTTCGGAACTCAACCATCCTAGTGACATGTCACTTTTACCCTAATCTATTCCCAAGGTTCAAACGGGATTATTCTTAATTACACATTTTGATCGCCTTCTTCGAAATGTAAAAACCGATACTTGCTAGCATCTCATACTTATGAAGTTGTTCACATAATTTGCATATTACCAAATAATATTTCATGATAATAAGTATCATATCATATAAATAACATTAAATCACTTAAAATAAAAATTATGTTACCTTATTTACACATGAACTTACCTTGATACAAAATATTAGCAATCGAGCCTATTCGTCATAAACTTTGTTTTTCCCTCGATCACGACTTGAATCTTGTTTCTCTTGATCTATAATACCAAATTAATTTATTTAATACATACATTCATCAAAATAGCCCTTAGTATGAACTTTGGCAAAATTACCATTTTGCCCCTAAACTTTCACATATTTATAGTTTTTCCCCAAGGCTCGTAAATTAAACCTCATCCTATTTTATTATGTTTTATGAAATTCTGATCATTTTTCCCTTCTATAGCAACATCAAATTCACACTCTAACATGTACTTTTGAATATTAGGTATTTTTACCGATTAAGCCCTTTTACTCGTTTTCACTTAAAATCGAGTAGCACAAGTTGTCTAGCATAATTTAAAACCTTATATTCTATCATAAAACACCAAAATACACAAATTTTACCTATGGGTATTTTTCCAAATATGAACCCTAGGTTGAATTATTGCTAGCATAAGCTAAATCGAGCTACCGGGATTCCAAAAACATAAAAATCATTAAAAATAGGGCTTGAAATCACTTACTACGAATTAGGCCCTAATTCGGGATATTAAAAGACATGTCTTACACTGGCACACAAATCACCCAATGTCTTGGCACAATTATCCAGTTCATATCCTAAGGTTTCAACAGGGTATTTCTACTATCTCAATATTACAAGGCATTCTCAATTTGTAACTTAACAACTCGTACAATATCAATTCAATGACAATATGAATACAAGTATTAATAGTGTAGTTGTATTATTTACATACAACTTACCTCGGTTTACAAAAAGTGCTTGACTAGTCGGCTTATTCGGATTGCTTGGCTTTTCCCCAGTCTAGCCTCGATTTTGGCAAATCTTGATCTACAATAATAATATACATCTATTTAGTCACTAAAAATAATTAGGCATTCATAAATTCACAATTTTGGTAAAATGACCATTTTGCCACTAGGCCTTGGCAAAATAACCATTTTACCCCTATGCCCGAAAATTAATTTTTTTTAATTTCCTCGTATTTCAAGCCTATCTAAACTCTTTTTACTACTATGGAAATCCCAAATTCTCACTATTTCACACACTAACCACCTATTTTGCAACTTATACAAAATAGTCCTTTTAGGTGTTTTCATGCTAACAGCTTTCACAAAAGTTGTTTATAACACAACTAGGACTCGTATTCTTCCATAAAAACTCAGCATATATCACAAATAAATCCATAGCAAAATTATAAACTCTTGACCATTTTGTAAGATATCACCCTCATTTGAAAGCTCATGCTTCAAGGGTCTCAAAAATATAAAAATCTTGAAGAAAACTCATTAAAATCACTTACTTATGAGTGTTTTAAGTTGCTGCAGATTTTTGAGCTTTCAAACCTCTATTTTGGCTGATATTTTTGGTGAAGAAAGAAGATGGAGAAGAAGAAAATGATAGCTAGGCTTTTAGGCATTATTTTCTCACCAAAACATGACATCATCAACCAAATACTTTGACTATTTGCTTAAAATCCATCACATGGCCGACCAACACTATTAAAAAAGGTGTAATTGCCCTTTAAAAGCCCTAAATTTTGATTCTCTAGCTATATAACAGATTTGGGTACTAAAATGTAACTTTTGCCTTTTATGCGATTTAGTCCTTTATCGCAATCGGGCTTGAAAACATTAAAATTAACTCACCAAATTTTTCATGCACTAATATAATAGTACCATAACCTCATAAAGATAATAATTTTTTTTTCTATCTTCAAATTTGTGGTCCCAAGACCACTGTTCCGACTGGGCCCTAAATCGGGTTATTACATTTCTCCCCCCATAGGGATTTTCGTCCTCGAAAATATTACCGGTGAATAAGTTTGGATACTACTCTCTCAGAGACTCCTCGGATTCCCATGTGGCTTCCTCAACCCCATGCCTATCCCACAAAGCCTTCACAAGTGGTATACTCTTATTTCTTAACTGCTTGACCTCTCGGGCTAATATCTTGATCGGTTCCTCACCATACGTCATATCTGGGAGAATCTCAACTTCAGTTGGTTCAATTATATGCGAAGCGTCTGATTTGTATCGACATAGCATGGATACGTGAAATACGTTGTGAATCTTTTCTAACTCTAGCGACAAACTCAAATGGTAGGCAACAGGCCCTACTCTCTCGGTAACCTCATAAGGTCCTATAAAACGACGACTCAACTTGCCTTTTCTACCAAATCTGAGGACTTTCTTCCATGGGGAATGATCGTGTTATTTTGTGATAGGTTTTAAATATTTATAATTAATCGTTCTTGAAACTAACTATTGTCACGGTGTAGGCAAGTGTACCTATCGAACAGTAGTATAGTTTTAGCAAGACCGGATTGTCGAACCCAAAGGAACTAAAAGTACTAGTAATGACTGTCGTTTTATTATCTAGCCTAAGAATAAAGGGGTTCATTTTAGCTAACTAATTAACTAAACTAAGAATTCACAGAAAATATAATTGGGGGGTTACTTTTGAAAAACGATTGAATTAAGAAAATACCTAAGGAAAAATCCACCTAGAGTTCACTTGTTATTTGACTCTGAATCGGACGATTTATTCATTTGACTTGATCCGTAGAAATCCCTAAGTTATATTATTATCTCTCTCGAGACTAACAACATCTAACCCTAGGTTGAATAATTGAAATCTCTTTCTAATTAACTTTCTAGGGTTGCATTAACTCGATCTATGAATCCCCTTATTAGGTTTCACCCTAATCTGGTAAAATCTTGTCACCCTATCTCTAGGCGCGCAATCAACTCCGCTTAATTATGAAAAATGTACTCTTAGATAGGGTCTATTCCTCCTCTGCATAAGAGCTTAACTTGAATCAATATCCTAGAATATCAAAAAAAGAATGACGATCACATAATTAAGAACAAGTCAAATATTTATCATACAATTCAAAAAATAATAATAACAAGATCTGTCTTAGGTTTCATCCCCCTTAGGTATTTAGGGGATTTAGTTCATAACTAAAAAGGAAAACATCTCAAAAGAATAATGAATACAAAACATAAAGAAAACCCAAAACTCCTGAAGGGAAATTGAGGGGAGATCTTTAGTCTTGAGGATGAATTTGGCTTCTGAGATGGATCAAGAAGCTTTCTTCGAGTAATTCCTTCCTTCCTCCCTGTGCCTCCCTTTTCTCCTCCTTTAAGGTGTATTTATAGGCTTTAGAATGCCTAAAAGCCCTCAAAATTAGCCTTTTCTGAATTGGACTCAACTTGGGCTCGGCAGGGACACGCCCGTGTATGATTACTTCAGGCCGTGGTCAAGCCTGTTAACATAGCACGGGCGTGTGGTCTACCCGTGTAAGTTGTGCTTTGATTCTGCCAAATTGACACGGTTGTGTGGTCTGCTCGTGTGAGGAAGTTCAGGTCGTGTTGATTTCGTATGGTGGCCCATTTTCTCCATTTTTGGTCCATTTCTCGTTCCTTTTACTCTCCTAAGCTCTCCTAAGTATAAAACATGAAATTAAGGCATTAGGAGCATCGAATTCACCTAACGAAAAAGCATCCATAAAATGTGCTAAGCATGGGGTAAAAATATGTATAAATGATGGTTTATCAAATACCCCCACACTTAAGCATTTGCTTGTCCTCAAGCAAAATCCTCATCTCATAATCAAAGCAAAATTCTTCTCAACTTATAATTTATATCGATAATACCTCAAAATAATCCATAGGTAATCAAACATTGAAAATTTGACTAAAAGAACATCCAAGTTTCAAACATTCCAAGTTGAGCATTTTATCATGAAAACATAGGTATCTCTCATCCTCTAAGTAATTACCTTTGAATCAAAATATCACAAATTTTCACATCCTCACTAAAGATTCACTCAAATCACTCGAGGTGTTTAAGGTCAATAAATGAAGCACTCAATAGTCAATAATGATAAGTCATTACCATAGGCTTGCATGAAAATCAAATCTCTACCACTATAAATTGAGATGAAACATCAATCAAAAGGTCTTTAAAGGGTTGTAACGTGGCTTTGGTTAAAGGGTGTGGTCACAAACTGGAAGAAAGGGTTAGAATCGAGATTGAATTGAAAAATTGCTTAACTAGAAAAATGACTGGTCATTAGTTGATTACAAGTGAGCTTCTTCTTGGAATATGGAATTTAACTACTTTAGCTCAAAAGATCACTACTACCTATATGTATACATTTTTTTTAAGAACAAGTCAAATACAAAATAAAATAAAACATAGCTAAACAATTATTCCAACTCAAATCTCAACAAAAATAGAGATAAAATTAATTTAGGGGATTCCAATAATAATAAGTTATGGGTTAATATTGAGGGTAAATCAATGAATGGGTTGTTAGGCTCAAGGGGGTTCACTAAGGGTTAAATGTGAAGGTAAGCTTTTATGGAGTGAGTGGGTTAAACTTAAGTGCCTTTATCATTTTGAATATCAAATCAAATGGCGTGGTCTTGACATGCATAGTCAAGCAAGTTCTAGGATAACAGTTCAATATTGGCGCACTCATTATGAAAGTGAGCATGGAAGAAATAATAGATGCTCTTGAAGGCTCAAAATCTCACAAAAATTATGGCTTTTTTATGTTTAAACTTGTGAATTCCAACTCAAGATAATACCTAGACTTAGAGAAACAAACTAAAAGTTTTTAATTCTTTGAAAATCAACTTATCGTGCTTGATTCCCTAATATCTTAAAGTTTAAACAATCAATGCATAAATGCCTATGTTTTAATTCAAGACATATCAATAAAAATCATGAGTTAATTAAAATTCATTCTAATAGTGATATGAGTAATTCACGTAAGAATAAGACATATTCTAATGGTGATATAAAAGACCCCCCACACTTAAGATGTACATTGCCTTCAATGTACAAAGATAGATATATTGAAAAAGATAAATTTATGATCATAAGATAAGGAGAGAAGTGAAACTTCCTGAATGATGAATGAATTCCTTGAACTAGAGTTTTTGAGAATAAATGGCGTGAGAGTGGAGCAGGATACTTCGGTGGTAGTAGAGGTTCATTAGTCCATAAGTCATGCGACAAAGGAATATTATATCTGTTGGTAGCTATAGTCATGGTCGAGCAGGACATGGCAGTCGTGGAGAACCTTTCCTGGTGGAGTTTTTAGTTCCTATGTCAGGATGAGCTTAGGAGCTCTTTTATAGCTATGACAAAATTAGGAACTTTTTTAAGAAATGTAAGGAAACAAAATTACTCGTAATGGAATAGCTAAAGTTGGTCATTGTAAAATAAAAATTATAAAATCTAATAAAGATAGGTGTAAAGAAAAATAAAAAGGAGTCTGAAGATAAAATAAAAGTAAAAATATAAAATAAAATAATTAATGAAAGTTTTTAAACATCTTCATTGCTAGATGGTTCATGAGGTGGGGGTGGCGATGAGACGTGAAAGCGCTAACAAATCTGATGTAGAGTCGTATCAATGTGATCAAATCATTGAAAACATTGCTGTTCAAATCGTGTAAGGCGCTCAGAGATGTCAGCGTATGAAGTCGCCGCATGAATTGGATGAGAGGGGCGTGGTGGCTGAGATGGTGGGTCCTCGTCCTGTGGAGGGATATCATCAGTAATGTCCTCGGGGGCCTCCTCCTTGGTAGATTGGGTGAGACGATATTGAGGAGGGTAAGTTCCTTGGCGCTTTTTAATCATCTTCATGCATAGCATGCTCGAGATGCCTTATGGAGACATCTGGCCAATGAGGGTCAAGGATGATTCTTGGGCTGCGGTGTTGAGGAGCCTGAAGTGTCACACCAGTCGAGTCACATAAGGCCCATTGGAGATGACCCCTTTCCGATGGCGCTCTGTCTAGTGGTGAATGGCAAGGGCGATAAAGTAGGCGAGGTCAAAGACTTACCCGTGCGACATACACCATAAGTAGTAGACGTCATTGGTGGTGACGACGCCGATGCTCTCTCTCCGCCCTGTCAAGGTGTGAGATAGAATCAAATGTAAATACCTCAATGATGGAGGGAAAGCTAATGCCTTAGAGCGACTGGGGTCGTAGGTGGCCGAATATGGTACGAGTGCACCCCAGAACCATGAGGGAAAACAGTGGATGTGACGGTTGAGAAAATCTAAGTTATTTTTCTCCTTGAACTCCTCTGTATATAAGCCCAATGCAGTACCAAATTTTGGGACGCTTCACTGGCAAACTAATCCGCCTAAGTGAAATTGGACCATGCCGGGATCATTATAATTTGTCATTACGGTCTGAAGATGAAACGTTAAGCATAGTTCCATCGTAAGCTCGATATACGTCGGCTCGATGATACCAAAGAAAAGCTTCCAAGGGTCAGTGGTTAGTAGGGCCTGAATCGCATCAGCCAACTGAACTTGTTCTACTGCAGCCCAGTCGATGCAACGGCCCGTAATTAAAGGTTGGGCCTAGAGTATTTGGTAAAGTTCTTTTTGGGGCCCATTGGGGAATTACAGAAAAAGGGTGGCGAATTTTCACAGTAGGACCCGAGGAAGATGATGCCCCTTTCCTTCTCTTTGAAGTGGGGACGGCAGTTTTCTTTCCTCGTGAAGACGACATTGTACCTGCAATTAAAACCATTAATTCATCTTGAGGAATGGTCAAAGTAAAATGAAGAAAAAAATTAAAATAAAATAAAAATCATAATTTCAGCCACAACTACTAAGATTAACAACGTAACCAAAGCAATAAATTTTATGGCATAAGAATGGCAGAGAATTTCATGGAATGTAATCATACTTGACGGATGAAACATGTCAACACAAAATGCATGAGCATGTCTGTTATTCTAACCATGAATAATTACTTTCATCCACACAGGTAATCCCCAACCATAGTGGGCTTGGAGCTGTGAGGGATTCGAAGTGGCCACGCGCTCCACATATTTGGTTTTCTTCTGGTGAATTGAACATCCTTTTATTTACTTTTATGATTTGGGTTTTAAGTTGTAATAAGGCCGCTTTAATGATATTTAATTATTTTCATTATGATTTACTAGAATAAGTATAATATTATCTTAATCACTGAAACTGATTAGTCTTAGGGCGCGTTTTCAAAAACAGTAATTGATTTTAAAATATCACGACAACAAAGCAAAACTTCCGCAATGAAAACTTTTTCCAAAGTTAATCATCTTTTCTTAAACTGGACTTAAATGAACTGGTTTCCTAAGAACATACACTAAGTTAAGGTGTGGCAATGGTGGTGTGAATGTCTAGGATTGGATCTGAAGAGAGCTTGGTACTTAAGCAGTCCGATGGACTCACCTCCTCTTTTACGGTTTCCTACCTGGTGCACAGCTTCCATTCACTTTAACCTATAATGAAATCATCTTTTGAACACTAAGTACGATTTTCTGGACTAAGAATAGAAAAATGTTTTTAACATTCCGATGTGGCACATCGAATTCGGTCATAACATTTAGGCCGGGTTTGGGGTGCTACATTTAATGGTATCAGAGCTAAGTTGCAACAACTCGGCTGTGGAATGGGTTTATAAAAACAGAGATTTTCGAAAATGAAATTTTTACAATAATTCGAAACTCAGTTTTTCAATTATTGGATCATTAAAAAGGTGGCACTCGAATCTCCGACCCAAGTCTGTAAGTATTATTCTGAACTTTTCTAAGATATTTTTTCTGAATTATCTGTCTGTATTTAAACCCTATTATGATAATCTAGTAGGATGGTACTGAGACTATAGGAATTTTGGTAATAGACTGAGACTGTAGCTAGATTTCGATTCTACGGAAAACAAACTCTGAATTACTGTCTGTTCATAAAACATTTGTAATAAACACTGGAATATTTGATTGATGCATTAAATTCGTAATCAGATAATACGATATGAGTATGAGAGCAACTCATGGAAGAGGCCGTGGACGTGGCCGAGGTAGTGCTCGAGCAAGAACTGCGTCCTCAGGGCATATGTTGACGACAGAAGCACTGGTACCACCGGTAACGGAAGTGGAGTCTCATGATCGTGGTACCGGGGATGACGCCCTGTCCCAGGCAATGCTTCATGTTCTAGAAAGGGTTGTCGGGGAAAGTTCGGGTAACGGAATTCGAGGATCTATTTCTGAGCGACTCCGGGCTAACAGAGCGGAGATCTTTAGGGGTGTATCTAGAGAATTTGACCTTATTCTGGGAATGGACTGGCTTGTTAAGCACAGGGTGACTCTGGATTGTGCTACTAAACGAATGGTGTTAAGGACCACAAAGGGGGAAGAGGTTATGGTGATAGGTGAGCGAAGGGATTATTTGTCCAATGTGGTGTCAGCATTAAGAGCCGAAAAATGGATTCGTAAAGGTTGTGAGGCCTATTTGGCATTTGTAAGTCAGGCGAAAGATGAGGGACTGATAGTGGATAAGGTTAGAACCGTTAAGCAGTTCCAAGATGTTTTTCTGGAGGAGTTTCCGGGACTGCCTCTGAACCAAGAAGTCGAGTTTGGAATCGACTTGCTGCCTGGAACGGCACCAGTGTCCATCGCACCGTATAGGATGGCACCAAAGGAGTTGGTGGAGTTAAAAGCACAAATTCAAGAGTTGTTGGATAAGGGTTTTATTAGGCCAAGTGTGTCTCCGTGGGGAGCACCAGTGCTATTCGTAAAAAAAAGGATGGGACGATGCAGATGTGTATTGATTATCGGTTGTTGAACAAACTGATGATTAAGAATAAGTATCCACTGCCAAGGATTGACGATTTGTTCGACCAACTTAGAGGAGCTTCTGTATTTTCCAAGATCAAAATTTGATCTGGATATCATCAGTTAAGGGTTAAAGAGGCAGATATCCATAAGACGGCATTCAGAACTCGGTATGGTCATTACGAGTTTCTGGTGATGCCATTTGGACTGACAAACGCTCCTGCAGCGTTTATGGATCTGATAAATCGTGTATTCCAACCATTTTTGGATCAGTTTGTAGTCGTCTTTATTGATGATATTCTGGTATATTCTGAAACTAAAGTAAAACATGATGAGCATCTCCGCATAGTGCTGCAAGTGTTAAGGGAGAAGGAACTATATGTGAAATTCAGCAAATGTGAATTCTGGTTGAAGGAGGTAACCTTCCTAGGACATGTTGTCTCAGCTGAGGGGATTAAGGTGGACCTTCAAAAGATTGAAGCAATTTTGAAATAGAAGCCACCTAGGTCGGTGTCAGAAATACAGAGTTTCCTAGGGTTGGCAGGATATTACAAGAGGTTTGTAGAAGGCTTTTCTGTGATGGCAGCACCTTTGAAAAAACTCATAAGGAAAGGAATACCGTTTGTTTGGACAGAGAAGCAGCAGGGAGCTTTTGAGAAGTTGAAGAAAGTTCTGACTGAAGCACCTGTGTTGATTCTACCAGAGTCTGAGAAGGATTTTACTGTGTACAGTGACGCATCACATGTGGGTTTGGGTAGCATGTTGATGCAAGAGGGTAAGGTGGTTGCTTATGCATCACGACAGCTTAAGCCTCACGAAGGAAACTATCCTACTCATGATTTGGAATTGGCAGCAGTAATCTTTGCGCTTAAGATTTGGAGACACTACTTGTATGGAGAGAGATGTATTATATACACCGATCATAAGAGTCTCAAGTACTCGCTGACTCAGAAGGAGCTGAACCTTAGGCAAAGGAGATGGATAGAGTTGCTTAAAGATTATGATTGTATGATCAAGTACCACCCAAGCAAGGCTAACGTGATAGCCGATGCTCTAACTCGAAGAGCTATATCTGATCTGAGAGCAATGTATGCTCGTCTGAGTCTGTATGATGATGGTAGTCTGTTGGCTGAGTTGCAAGTAAGGCCAACCTGGGTGGATCAGATTAAGGAGAAGCAGTTGAGAGATGAGTCTTTGGTTGCTCATTTCCAGTAGGTTAAGGAAGGGGAAACTTCTAATTTGGGTTGAATAGTGAAGGAGTTCTGTGTTTCTGAGGGAGAATTTGTGTTCCGAAGGACTCTGACTTGAGGCAGTCAATATTGGAAGAACCTCATAGGGGACTTTGTGCCATGTATCCTGGAGGGAATAAGTTGTATCACGACTTGCGAAAATTGTATTGGTGGCCTAGGCTTAAGCAGGAAGTAATAGAGGTTGTGGGGAAATGTTTGACATGCCAGCAAGTGAAAGCTGAGCATCAACTACCTTCTAGGCTTTTGCAACCAGTGAAGATATCACTTTGGAAGTGGGAGAGGGTAACCATGGACTTTGTGAGTGGGTTACCTTTAACACCAACAAAGAAAGACTCGGCTTGGGTGATCGTGAATAGGTTGACCAAATCGGCTCATTTTATACCTGTCCGCACTGACTTTTCACTTCAAAGGTTAGCCAAGTTGTATGTGGCGGAGATTGTGCGACTTCATGGTGTCCTAGTTTCAATTATTTCTGACCGGGATCCCAGATTTACATCTCGATTTTGGCAAAATTTGCATGCAGCGTTGGGGACACGATTGAATTTTAGTACGGGTTTCCATCCCCAGACTGATGGTCAGTCGAAAAGGGTTATTCAGATTTTGGAGGACATGTTGAGGGGATGCGTTATTGACTTTCGAGGTAGTTGGGAGGACTACTTACCGTTGGCAGAATTTGCATACAACAATAGTTATCAAGCAAGTATTCAAATGGCACCGTATGAAGCGCTGTATGAATGAAGGTGTCGTACCCCTAGTTGTTGGACCAAACTGGGAGAGCGATAGGTTCTTGGACCCGAGTTGGTAGCTAACACTGAGGATAAGGTCAGAGTAATCAGAGACCGGTTAAAAGAAGTTGCGGATAGGTAAAAGTCGTATGCGGATTTGAAGCACAAGGGGATTGAGTACTCAGTAGGTGATATGGTCTTCTTAAAGGTTTCTCCTTGGAAGAAGATATTAAGGTTTGGTAAGAAAGGCAAGTTGAGTCCATGATTCATTGGGCCTTATTGGATTTTGAAGCGAGTAGGACCAGTGGCATATCAATTAGAATTACCTCCAGAGTCAGATAGGATTCATGATGTTTTTCACGTCTCCATGTTAAGGCATTATCGTTCTGACCCTAGTCATGTCGTACCGATTGCAGAGATCGAGGTGCAATCTGATTTGACTTTCGAGAAAGAGCCTGTACAGATATTAGACCGAGACGTCAAGGTGTTGAGAAGGAAATCTGTTCCTTCAGTGAAAGTGCTTTGGCGTAATCACGGCAGAGAGAAAGCTACTTGGGAGACAGAAGAGGCGATGTGTCAACAATACTCTCATCTGTTTGGATCAGGTAAATTTCGAGGACGAAATTTCTTTAAGGAGGGTAGAATTGTAATGCCTCAATTTTCGGGACTTCTGTGAATTTTGGTGAATTTTTGAATTTCGGTGTTTTGACTGCTGGGCGTAGGTCTAAGTATGTTAGTGGGCCTCTAGAAGCCCAAGTTTGAGATGAAATTCGGAAGTTTTAACTAATTTTAATTCTTAGGGAAAAAGGGGTTCTGGTAAGTTGGGCTTTTAAGATTTAATGGCTAAAATAAGCCACAAGAAGGCAGGTGGCAAAGTGGTATGTGACGCCACTAGGGTGCTAAAAAGGTGGCGTGTGGATGGCTAGGGAGAGCTAAGGTTCAAGTCACAAGGTGAGCAAATATTAGTATTAATTTTTATGTTCAGAAAGAGGATGTGATGGAACTCAGGTGGAACTCTATTAGGAAGAGTTTGAGCTGCTCAGGAGATCGAGTAAGGAGGGGATAAGGGAGAATATTTACGCGCTGATTAAGGAGTATAGTATTGGCCGAATGGTGGACTCTTTAGGAGCAAGAGTTGGCCGGCCAAGGGTTTCTGTAGAGGGCAAAATTTGGCTAGTAGGTGAGGGGAAAATTCAGCATTTGGGTTCTGACCATTCTCTTCTCTTTTTCTTTTCTCCTCTCATCTCCTATTCCTCTTTTCTTCTTCTTTGCTTCTTCTTCTATAGCCGAACCCTTCCTACCATTCTACTCAACTCCACTTTCTTACCATTCCTAAGCCTTATAGCCGATTGCCATAAAAGCTAAAATCCCGAAAGCCTATTTTTCTTCTGTACCGATTTCTCCTAGCCAAACCCTCTGATTCTTCTCTATCTTTTTGGCCGATTCTCTCATCCTCTGAACCCCAAAGTCTTGTCGACAAAACCACCGAAAAACCCTCATATTTCATCTTTCTCTTCACTATTTCAAAAAGCCGAAAACCCCATAGTCTTAGGGGCATAGCCGAATCTTTAGACCTATAAAGATTTGATTTTTGCTAACATTTAAGGGTTTAGATCTGCATCAGAATCGTATAGGAACTAAAGTGAAATCGTTGACTAAAGGAACCGGTGGTAAGTTTTCGAATCTATTCTTTATTTCGGGTTTTAGAAAAGCCAAAACCCCTAAAGGCTTAGGGAGGCTGTCGATTGGGCCCTATGGCTCTAAGGGTTGTGACAATTGTTTTATTATGATGTTAGTGTGATCTAGAGGCTGCTGATCGGAGGCTTGGACAAGTGGAACGACTGGATCTAAACCTAGTCGCTAGTTTCAGAAAAAGGTAAGAACTCTAAGGTCTGAGGCTTGGTTGGCCGAATATGGTAGGGGGATAGGTCTATAGTTTGATTTTGATATTTAGATTGACGTGTTAGTAATCCAATTGTAGGAAACTCGTGGGTGGAACTCACCGTCGAACCACTACAAATCAGGTGTGTAATTGACACCCTTCATAGAGTAGATCGACAAAAGCTAAAATGCCGAAAAACTGGTATTTTGTGGACTTGCAAGTGTGCGAATGCTCGTGAGGTAGATCGGTTAACGTATTTGGTAAACTACAGTGTTTAGACTGCAAAGTGCATGATTTTTGTGCCTGTCAATATTTTTGGGCTTAATGGGCCAAAATTGGGATAATGAGCCAACGGGCCCAATTCGGTAAGAACACTCGGTAAGTGTTTTCGTTAGTACATAAATTGTGAAAATATGCATGAAAACCCTAAAATAGATAAATTACTAGAATACCCTTAAGTATGAAAATTATCGTTATACCCCGAGGTGTAAAATGACCATTATACCCTTAGGGTTAATTTGACTAAAAAGCATGATAATCTGATTCTGTATGATGTATGCCATGATTTGTATATTTGTTGCATGGGGACATGGGTTATATTTATGGAGGAAGCGTCCTGGTGGCTATGCCACAAATATCTGTTCTGGTGGCTCTGCCACAAATATCTGTATCTGGTGACTCTGGTACACTATCTGTTCTGGCAGCCATGCTGCAAATTCTGTGGCGTGTAGCAGTTGGGTGGGTCGAGTAGTCTCCCCACATGGTGTAAAGATGGTACGAGGGTGTATACGGTTGGATATGGTTGGGTTTCTGCATAAACATGTAATTTATGTTCTGTTCTGTTATGGGCCTATGGGCTTCATTCTAAAATCTGTTCTGGGCTAAGGCCAATTTGATCTGTTTCTGTGGGTTGAACTGATTTAGACTATGGTTGGGTTATTTTACACACTGAGTTTCCCAAAATCACCCCTTATTTTCATCCACGCAGGTAATCCCAACCATAGTGGGCTTGGAGCTGTGAGGGATTCGGAGTGGCCACGCGTTCCGTAAATTTGGTTTTCTTCTGGTGAATTGGACATCTTTTTATTTACTTTTATGATTTGGGTTTTAAGTTGTAATAAGGCCACTTTAATGATATTTAATTGTTTTCAATATGATTTACTAGAATAGGTATAATATTATCTTAATCACTGAAACTGATTAGTCTTAGGGCGTGTTTTCAAAAACTGTAAATTGATTTTAAAATATCACGACAACAAAGCAAAACTTTCGCAACGAAAACACTTTCCAAAGTTAATCGCCTTTTCTTAAACTAGACTTAAATGAACTGGTTTCCTAAGAACATACACTAAGTTAAGGTGTGGCAATGGTGGTGTGCATGTCTAGAATTGGATCCGAAGGGAGCTTGGTACTTAAGCAGTCCGATGGACTCACCTCCTCTTTTCTGGTTTCCTACCTGGTGCACAGCTTCCATTCATTTTAACCTATAATTAAATCATCTTTTGAACACTAAGTACGATTTTCTGGACTAAGAATAGAAAAATGTTTTTAACGTTCCGATATGGCACGTCAGATCTGGTCATAACGTTTAGGCCGAGTTTGGGGTGTTACAGAAATACCCACTAAATCACACTTTTACGACAAATTTTATAACTTTTACAATTTAGTCCTTCTTAGCATTTTCACTGAAAACTACTTAGTAAAAGTCATTTCTCCAACCATAAACATGCATAACCTACCATTAAACATCAAAATGCACAAATTTCTAACATGGGTAAAACCCTAGACCTTCATCATAACTCAAATAAATGGTAGAAATAGGTAGATCTTATTACAAGGATTTCTAAAAGGTAAAAATCATTAAAAACGGGGCTAGAAAAGACTTACAATCGAGCTTGAAAGCTTGAAAAACCCTAGATATGTCTTATCCATGCAAGTTTTAGCCATAGGGTTGAAGATGGACAATAATTGGCTTTTAATTCATTTTAATTACTAAATGACCAAAATGCTCCTAACTTAAAAATATTCTATTTCACCCATTTCATGTCCATTTTTGTCCAAAAAATTAACCAATGGTTTAATTACCATTTAAGGACCTCCAATTTAAAATTTCATAACAATTGGACACCTCGAGCATGTAGAACTCAACTTTTGCACTTTTTACGATTTAGTCCTTTTGACTAAATTGAGTGCCCAAACGTCAAAATTTTCGGACGAAATTTTCACAAAACAATTCCATGGAATTGTATACCATAAAAATATAATAAAAATAAATTTTCTTATGTCAGATTCGTGGTCTCGAAACCACTATTCCGACTAGGTCCTACTTTGGGATGTTACAATTCAAGCCTTCTGTAAGGTTTGTATGTATTGAATTAAACTGTGTAAGTTATGATTGTGTGATTTGAGATGGCATATTGAGAGGGCATATGAGTAGTTGTGTACAACTCGATGCTATTTGTTATTTAAATTTGCATCTACATCAGCTGGGATCAAATAAAAAAGGAAGTATTCTGTTTTAAGACGGTGGTTAATTCACTGGTAATTGTGTTTTGGTATAGCAGCTAGTTTGCAACTATTGAAACATCTCGTACCGTCACTATGTGATGTGTAGGGTTGGATAGGTATTTAATACCGTAATAGGAGAACTGCATATATTCTGAACTATTTTGTCTTTGAGAATAGCCTGACTTATTGTTCGTTTGAACTGCTATAATCTGTTAAATTGAATGATTTGGTTTCTAGAATTGATTCTAAATCAGTTATTAGAAATTAATTGATTCTAGGCTAAATTTCTAAATATATATAGATATTTCTCAAGAGAATCATTAACAAATTTCTTCTACTGACTGATTACAGGTAAACCAAAGGCTTGATCAGTTCAATGGGTCGTGAGCTCGATCATTCTACCTACCTATTTGTTATTATTAAGCTAGTTAGTTTATTTTCAACAGTTTTAATACATGAAATGTTTTAAGATTTTAAGTGACATAACATATGATTAAGTTGCTAATCTCTGTTGGTTTGCTTAGAAAACTAAATTTAGAATAATGTGAATTTGAGAGAAACTCGAAGTAACTTCCCAGATTTGGCCTTGTCGTTACAACCATATTGGACGAACTGGGAACTAATCAATATAACAATTCGAATAAAGGGGTTGAACCGATTGACTCAGAAAGTACTTGATGTAACACCCCTAACCCGTATCCGTCGTTATAATAGGGTTACAGAACATTACCAGAGTTTATATTTCAAAACAAACAAAAATTTTAAACATTTTAATTTATATCACTAATCATAGAAAAACCAAATAATAACATGCATATTGTCCCTTATACGAGCCCTCGAAGCCTTAAAAACACATTAGAAACAAGTCGAGACTAAATCGAAAACATTTAGAATTTTTTAGAGAAAGATAAACTTCTTCAAATTACAAGGGTAACATAGCCATGTGACCAGGCCATGTGACTCACATGGCTAAGATACACGTCCGTGTCTCAGACCGTGTGGACATTCGAAATAAGGACACACGACCGTGTCACAGCCCGTGTCCATGTCCTTGTAACTCTTTGACTTGGGTCATACAACCAAGCCACACGCCCGTGTGCTAGGCCGTGTAACTCTCGAAATGCAACCTTTAAAAACCTAAAAGGGACACACGGCCATGTGGCCTTACCATGTGTCACACACGGTTGAGACGCACGCCTATTTCCAAGCCATTTTTCTCACCCATTCATTCATACACCTATAATCAATTCACCACATGTAATCAAGCATATCAAATTGCACCAAACCATGCTAACAAGCTATCTAATTAAGGTACATAAGCATACAGCCGGTGTGTCCAAAAAATGCCTCAATGACAATCATTAAACATGTATATCCATATACATAAATTGGCCAAAAGTTCAACTAATTTATAACTAAACTTATGTCATAACTTACCACTTTGTTTACTTATCAAAATTCACACTAAAAGTACCAAACATGCTAATTTACATCTATCACCAATAGTCATACATGTCGTCTTTAACAATTATACCAATTCACCATATTCAAACATATCAAAAGACCATTTATAATATACGTTTTTATTTACTATTTGAACATCCATCATATAGTTATTATGCATCTCAAATATAAATATATCTAACTTATATATAATTAACCATAACTCATCTGTATATATATAGTTTAATCCATGCCAAGTTATACCATAATTGGCCACATGCCAAAATTACATTCAAACATACCAATTTTGGTTATTCAAAACACCACTTCAAATGATCATATCAACTCCAACCATCAAAGCCATCTAAATGAAACAAATCTAACCATATTTAGATGGTTCTAACAATCATCATGTATACAAACCATATTTCAACCATGCACATCTATTCAAAACCTTTCCAAGGCATACCATATCTTGACCATGTTGAGGTCAATTCATCATATATCACTATGGCCATTCAAACATGCGTTAACACATTATCAAATTAACATAGATCAACAAGGCACCAAATGTACCAAAGCTACATCACCTAAAACGACATATACATGCCAAACACATCAATTAACATCCAACTAATCATTAACCATAAGTTCACCTATACATGCCATTATAACCTTAACCGAAATATAAAAATCTACCGATATAACTGCTAGATAATGTGATAGATCTCCGATGAACTTCCAACCCAATCAAGCTTCTGATAATCTGAAAAGTATGGAAAAACAACTACGTAAGAAATAAATGCTTAGTAAGTTCATATAAAATTTAGTCATATCAATCCATTTCAAATATGAAATTTATACATATAAAAAATAATCCTATACCAATACCACAAGATTCATGAAACCATATTCAACAACTCACAAAGTAAATAAATTCACAGCATCTCATATACAGATCATCCCTAGCATAATAGGATTTGTAAAACTTTAAACCCTTTCAAATTTTCTTATCTTCATTTATATTTCATTACTTTCTATTGCATTTACTTTATTTAGCTTAAACAAAAACATCCATTCAACTCATCATTTCCTTTTCATCATTTTACACTTTATGTATGAACTTACTATTTAATTACCTTTCCACACCCGTTTCATATGCATAACATAAGACATAAGCATATCATTCAGCCATAGCCACAAGCTAGTGTATTTAAACATAGCTCTTTTTGAATTAATCACATGATAAACCATTTTATAAAAAAATTCCTAATTTAAACCTTACTACTTTTTCATGAACAGAAGCATATTTCCATTTGAGCACTTACCATTTCAATGCAATTTATAAGTAAACAAAATACCATTCAACCAATAGCTTGGCACATGCCTAAGCATCAAACAACAATATACATTAGCAAAGTAAATAGATATATAAACCAATAATCATGGATGAGTACAACAATTGATTACTTTTCATACACTTGTATCATCCAATTCAATTTTTCATATACCATGTAACAACATATCCATGTAATTTATATGTATCCCTGTAATAATCCATATTGAACTCTTACCATAACGTATCACAATATTGCCCGTTGAACTATTTAGAATATCATTGGATACTTGGGATAGCTTACACATAGTGTGCTAAACTGTAATCCATCAATTCCTGTACATATTTGCTCATACGAGCTATGAATCAGTATGCTCTCACGAGCTATAAATTGGTAAGCTCATATGAGCTGAGAATTGATAAGCTCTCTAGAGCTAAAATTGGTAAGCTCATACGAGTTGAGAATCGGTAAGCTCTCAAAAGCTGAAATCGATAATCCCTAATGACATGTCATTTGTATCCTACGAATTCCTAAGATTCAAATGGGGCTCAGTAATCATTGTACGTCGTTAGATTTATGACGTTTCATAACATGGT
Source organism: Gossypium longicalyx (assembly GCA_025698465.1). Taxonomy (NCBI): domain Eukaryota; kingdom Viridiplantae; phylum Streptophyta; class Magnoliopsida; order Malvales; family Malvaceae; genus Gossypium; species Gossypium longicalyx. Next base: position 32,397,222 of record CM046999.1, on the reverse strand, counting down.
AAATTGAACACTAATATATATATTGAATACAGTTCATACGAACTTACCTAGCTGAATTGCAGAAATACCAAAGTTCAAGGGCATTTTGGTAATTTTCCATTTTCCTTGATTTTCTTCTCGATCTTGATCTAAATTAATAATTTCATTCAATTTATCAATTGAGACAGTAAAACAATTTATTTCATGCAATTTGGTCTTTTTTATATTTTTACAAAATTGGCCCTAAAGTTTTACTTTTGTTCAATTTAATCCTTGAGCCCAAAACATACAAATTAACCATTTTTACGCAAAATTGAGCCTAGAAGAATACTCATGGTATTAAGAAAAGCCCCTTCATTAAATAATTTCACATTTAATCCTTACATTTTTACTATTTTAACAATTTAGTCCCTAATCAGAAAATTCATCAAAAATCACTTAATAAAATACTTTTAAATAACAAATAATACATAAAATTCATCATTTAACATCTAAAATCACAAGGTACATCAATGGAAACATTCAAAATATTTAACAATTTCAAAATCGAAGGTACGGGCTAGCTGGACCTAGTTGCAACGATCTCTAAAACATAAAAATTACAAGAAACGAGACTAAAACGAACTTACATGCATCCTACGAAGTTTGGATGAAGCTTGAAGGTTTATCAATGGCTTTCTTCTTTCTCAAATTCAGAAAAACAATAAAATGTAAAAGATGATATCTTTAATTTATTTTACTACCATTTACTATGTTTTATTTTAATTAATAAAACATACATATTTTCATAATAAGACAAAGCCAACCACCCACTCCTATATAATATGGTATATTTACCATATTATTCCATATACTTTGATTCATTAAGCCATTTAATCACTTCAATCAAATAGCAATCAAATTTTACATCTTTTATAATTTAGTCCTTTTTAATTAATTAACCATCGAAACGTTAAATTTTTTCAACAAAAATTTAATACCACCTTAATGAAACTCTGAAAATATTTATAGAAGTATTTACAGCTCGATTTATAAAAATGACGTCCCGATACCTCATTTTCAAAAACCACTGGACCTTAGGGTCATACCACTTAAACTTAATAAATCGCTTATAAAACAAAAATCACTATATCAAAAACCTTTTCAAAGTTATAATTAACTCATAATTATTAAATATAATATTTATAAACTTACTCGTCAGATTTGGTGGATCCGAAACCATTTTTTCTGACACCACTAAAAAACGAGCTTTTACAATGTGCTAAACGAGCAATGACTTAATAAATTTTATTTAATCTTTTTTTTCTGAAATACCTCGTTTTACTTATTATGTATAACTCCTTGTATAGTGTAAAATCACATTGACATTCTGAATAATACAACTATTATTTTCACCTTGATTTTATCATTGTACAGAGTTTTACATCTTATGCGCAGACTTATACTTCGCCAGAAGGCTTTTCACAAATCATTATATTTTCTTTCTAAATATATTACAACTTTTGATAAATTTCTCTTCTCGCCTTCCTCTACTATTCTCTATGTATGCATTCCAACATAAATCGTCGCCCCTTTGGCGTAGCCTTGGCATCATCTCCAATCTCCCATCTCTCTAAAAGATCCTACACTCAGAAGCATTCATATTCACAAAAACATAGTGGGACATTATCATACATTCATTCATCATTTCACATTAAATGTAAACATTGCACTTTACTCTATGAAACCAAACAGGTACTCGTCAAACTCAGTAGGAACATGTATTAAATCTCTACATACACTATATGCCTTCATATTCTGTAAACATTCTTACTTTAGTCAGTATAGCATAGCTTATTTAAGGTTGTAGCAGAGGGTGAACCAGAATCAGAGGAGGTAATCACACCGACAACAAAGATAGAGAAGGAAATAACTAAAGCTTCTGTCAGTGCAAAAATCTCATTCCCTTTAAGTCTAGAGGAAAAAAAAGCTGCATGAGAATGAATTTGTAAGTTTTCTAAACCTATTTAAAACATTAAATGTTAACCTACCTTTAATCAAGTTAATCGAAAAGGTTCCCAAGTACGTTAAGCTTTTAAATGAAATGATGGCTACGCGTAAGAAAATTAAGGTAACAAAACAAGTTAATTTAAATGCTTCCTATAGCATGATTATTTCAAAACAAGTGCCTCAAAAATTGAAATACCTCGAGGGTTTTACTATACCCATAGAGATATGGAGTATTCATTTTAATAGAGCTCTATGTGATTTAAGGCTAGTTTAATTTGATGCCTTTATCAATTTTTGAAAAACTTGGGTTAAGGGGTCTTAAAAGTACTCATATAACATTACAGTTAGTGGATAGGTCTTCAGTACATTTGAAAGGGGTTTTTGAAGATGTGTTAGTTAAGGTACGAAGTTATATTATCCCTACAGATTTTGTGGTACTTGATTTCGAAGAATATCGTGAGATACTAGTCTTATTAAAAGACCCATTTTTGCTACTTCTAAGAGTACCATTGATTTAGAAAATAATGAATTAGCCATGATAATCAATGGTGAGACAAAAATATTTAGATGCGACCATCAATTTAGTGAAGAGGAAAGTTAGAAAAAGTTAGGAGAATAGTGTAAAAAAGTATATATTTCTAATGTTCCTGGATCAATGGATACATTTCCTTTAGTGCGTACGACAGAATAAACAGGTTCAAGGAAAGAGACAAGCGGAAGAAGGTGGCATGGCACGACGAACGATGGAATAATATTGATAGAATGAGAAGATTGTCGATATGTGAACCAACAATATTGATGGATGAATCTGACAGTAAAACGTAAAATTATTTGAATTGTTTTTTTTTTTTTGTAAATTATTGTATATTTAACTAACCCCATAGTTTAGATACTCACTTTTATTTGATATATGTTTGTTGTTAACCAAAACATCCCCAAGATGGAAATTTGGGTTGAACAGAGTCGATGTCGCAACACGGGAACCTTGTGTCATGACACTATGGACGAAATACAAAAACTGATGAAAAACATATGAACATCGCGACATGGCACTAGCGTGTCGCGACATAGTAGACAGCTTCCCCACGATCTCCAAACTGACGGATGTGTCTTGACGTAGAATCACTGTGTCGCGACAATGGTACACTGCCAGGGATGTCGTGAAATCACTACAACTTTTCTGTAGGATTGACCCGACCCAATTGCCCAACCCGATGGATAAAACTTAATTTTACCCGAATTTTACCATTTAAAACACCAATTCTTTACCTTGATACCCCCTATAAACATGCTTAACATCTCCTTAACCTCCTACTCCTATCAAATCTCCTAAAACTTTTCAAACCTTAAAACCTTAAAATCCTAAATCCAAACTCCTTGTAACTAGTCTGTAATATCCCAAATTCAGGTCTAGTAGTTTCGGGTGTATTTTTCGAGTTCTGATCGTAAATTTAGGAATTTATCGGGTTAATCGTAATTTTTTAAAATTTAATTTAGGAGATCAATTTCATCTAAAATTGATTAAACAATAATCTGAAAAATAAAAATATTTTTGGAAAATTAATTTTAAAGTAATTAAATAATTATTAGTAAAAAAAAATTAATTTGGGTCAAAAAATTTTTAAAATAATTTTTATTGGGGGTTAATTTGTGTTTAATTTATATATTAATTAAATTGGATTTAATTGTAAAATAAGGAAATTTTGGAGTACTTATTTGACGATTAAACCTTCAAATATGGAAGTTTGGAGGGAAATGATCAATTGATAAAGTAAGGGAAGTGTGGGAGCGGCCATTGGGCAAATTTCTCAATTTTTAAATTTATGGTAGGTTGTTTCAGTTTTAAATACAATGGATCTAGCCTACTTTTCACACAATTTACATTAGATTAGAGAGCTATAAAATTAGTTTTCTTCACATGGTTTTAAAGACCTATCATCAGAGAATATATTCAAAAAATTTCCTTATCAAAATACTCTCTCTTTTCACCTGAAATTATTCACAAAATTACCCAAAAATATTCTGAAATTTCTCAAGATTCTTGAATAAAGATTTTCAATCAAATGATTTAGAACGAATCAAAGGTAATTATTATTTCTAAACTTATTTTTATGATGATTAGAAGCATATTTACATAATTTGAGTGATAATTACATGATTTCTTTTATCAATGTCATCTTCTTCAAAATCTTAAGGAGCTTTAATGGTGGATCTTGAATTTTGAGAGGAAATCCACAAATCAATGGAAGTTCCAACTCAAAATGGATCTATTAGAAGGTTTTTAATATTATTTATCAAGATTAAACATGTTTTGTGAGGTAATTTAAAAAATATTGAATTTCATCATCTTCATGAACCGATTTTCTGGATTTTTGTGAAATTGATTTAAATGTGAAATTGATGCTTATTATATGTTTATCTAGTCTAGTATTGATGTTTTGAAGTGATTAGGAGGGTTGGAGTGATCAATTATTGTAAGGAATCGAGTTTTCGACTTGATGATACAAATCTGATAATGTAACTTTGAGTGAGAATTTTGTGTAGCCTAGTTGATGAAAATTTGTTTTTATTATATCTTTTGAAAGGTGGTAATATCTCTTTCATCTCTGTTAAATCTTTGAATCTTGAAGAGGATCGAGCTAATCGAAATTAAAGCCTGGATTTGCTTAGTTGATCTCTTGGTTGTGGTTGAGTTAGTTGTGTGGTAAGTGTTATTAAAAGGCGATTTGGTAAATTGACCCTCACTTATATTTAATTGAATGATTAATTACTAATTGAAAATATTTAATTGAGTTTTGGTTGGTTAATTTTGCAAGATTATTGACATATGTTTAAGTGATAAAATTTTTGTTAAGTGTAATTGAGCATCTAGTGATTTATGTGCTTGATTTGATTGATTATAATGGTGAACTAAGCAAATGGTATGTTGATATTTCAATTGATAAATGAACATTGATAATAGTTAATTGGTATGCTAGATTTAATTTGATGTTAAAATGGCTATGTTACATGATTCACATATGCATTTTGCCAGTTTAAATTTAGCACATTATTGACTGAAATTATGTTATGATTGATTGATTTTGTTGGCATTATAGCATGGTGGATCCATTGGATATAGTTGGCATGCCATAGGATTTGTGAGTATTCATCATATTGATATGTTACTTGTGAGAAATAAGGCTCTAGGTGGACTGATTTGGAGTAGATAAGGGTTGAGCTTGTGTCTCCACTCAACGAGACGGATTTGAGGTGATATAAGGGAGCGTATGGTCTCAGCTCACTCAATCTGGGATTGGTTCTGATTCTGATTAGGGGTAAGGAGATTGTTTTATCTAATGTATGATTGTATATGCCAATATAAATGTATGAAATGTTATATGTTAAACTAATGATTATATGCCACGATTAATTATGATTTTTGATACATGGTTGAGCATATGACATTGGACTATTATGGATTGACCTTGTGATTGAAAATTTGTATTTGATTGGTTTCAATTTAAGCATAAATTGGGTGCTAATTTACTTGTCATTTTATTAACATTCACTAAGCTTTTTGAGCTCACACCCTCACATTCATGTAGTTAACCAAAAGAATTGAGGAGCTGATGAGCCAAACAAGGGAGTTCCAAGAGATTAAGGCTTGGTAGAGATTTTAATCGGGCATTGAGGAACTTCTGGGACATAGTTTAATTTTGGATGGTTTTATAATATGTAACAACCCGTTTTTAGTCAAATCAGAATAATGGTTTCGATACCACAAATATGAGGTCAAAATAATTATTTTATTATTTTAATGTTTACAACATGATAGTGTGTTTGTGTGAAAATGTTGTTAAGAAATTTTATCATTTGAGTGCTTAATTCGATAAAAAGGACTAAATTGCGTAAACCGTAAAAGTGGAGTTCTATTAGCTAAAGGTGTCTAATAGCTATGGAATATTAAAGTGGAGGTCCTAATGTGGTAATTAGACCATTAGTATGTTAGTGGATGATAATGGCTTGGCATTTTGTGTAAATTTTAAAGTATTAAAAGGTTAAATTAGTAATTAAGTAATTAATGAATAAAACAAAAGGAATAAAATTTATCATCATCTCCCATTGTCAATATTCAATCAAACTTAAAGAGACAGAAGTCATTTTCAGTGTTTAACATTCAGCAACCCTAATTCCTTCAATTAGGTATGTATTTTAATCTGTTTTTACTGATTTCTATGTTTTTGAGTTTGTTGCAGCTTAATCTAGCTAGCCTAGGGACTAATTTGCAAAACTGTTAAAGGTTAAAGATGTTGCCATTGATGAATATGTATGAGCTTTAATGATTGATGATGATTATGAATGTTTGATAATAGTTATACAAGTTTTGTTAAGTGATTTTTAGTGAAAATGCAAATTAGGGATTAAATTGAGAAATGTGTAAAATTCATAATGGGTGAAATAATGTAAATATTGGGCTGCTAGCGACTTAACTGAAATTTGGCTAGCATGGGTGTAAGTTGAATTTCATGAATTTGTATTTTTATGAGCTAAGGATTAAATTGTAAAAATGTTGAAATATTAGGGGCAAAACTGTAAAGTTGTCTTAATGTGTATTTTTGACTAAATTGAATAGAATGATAATTAAATAATTTAATTTTGATTACAATTAGATCAGGAAAAGTGAAATTTGGATTTAGATCAGGGGAAAAACAAGGTTTTGGACTAGTCAATCCGTTCCGTCATTTTAGCGATCGAGGTAAGTTCATATAGTTAAACTTTAATGTTTATTTATTAAATTTAAGAATGGTATTATGTATTTATTCATATCTACTATTGAAAATAATTTTTTTGTTGAATTATAAAATTGAATTAAATGTTCAAAGCAAGTACAATGCAAGATTGAGTACAACCGTTTTATGACAAATGATGAATTGAACATAAGACCATGGTTGGACCATGGTAGTATTTATATGTAAGACCATAGCTGGGCTATGGTATTTTAATGAAAAGACTATAACTGGGTTATGGCATCTTGAATGTAAGACCATGGTTAGACCATGATAGTATTTATATGTAAGACCATAGCTGGGCTATGGCATTCTGATGATAAGACCATAACTAGGTTATGGCACTACTAATGTAAGACCATGGCAAGGCCATGGAAATACACGTGTAAGACCATAATTGGACTATGGCACAAGAAAAATAATGTACTCATATCCTTAAGTCGTTCTTCGATTCGGAAAGACTTGGTAAGTGACATATGAAATTAATATTGAAGGACTTATGGTTATTATTAGAATTAATCTGAAATAAGAGTATCCATCGATATTTAAATGATTCAACGGGTATATCGAAGATATGAATTGGTGAGAATAGATACATATTGATATAGGTATGTACGGTAACTAAATATGTATTGAGCATATGAAAGAATTGAGTTCATGGCTGAATAGATGATTGAATATATGTTAACATTATTGTTATACATATTCTGTAGTATGTTATATGCATATTTTGAATGGTAACTAAATGGTGAGTTTTGCATATTATTTTCATATGAGCTTACTAAGCTTTATAGCTTACTTTGTTTATTTTTCCATGTTTTACAATGATTTCAAAGCTAGCTCAGATTCGGGGATAGTCGGAGACTTCATCACACTATCAAGCTATCATTTTGGTACTTTTGAATCTATGTTTTTGAGTATATGGCATGTATAGGGATTTTGGTCATTTTGATATATGTGTTGATAGCGAATTTAGCCATTTGAATTGGCCTGTAATTGTTAATGGTGTGGTTTTGTATATAGCCATGGGAGTTGGCTTATTTTGGTATATTGGTCATGGTTATATATATGTGTGTATGGTTTGTGTGATGTGTGATGTGTTGGTTAATAGATATGTGATGATTGTTGACAATAAGTATTATGGATAGCAAATGGTTGAGTTATGAATATTGGTATGCTAGTGAATTTAGGCATTAATTGTACCACCCCAAACTCGGCCTAGACGTTATGGTTGAATCTGCGATGTCACATAGAAGTGTTTTTCAGACATAGCTTTCATGAAAATCCGATCTACATGAACTTCCTTTGGGTTCTAAACAAAATTTTATGATGACTTTATTTTAGAAAAGAATATAGGTCATTTTAGGTTGTTATTAATCTTTAAACCATGTTTGCAGCGGAAACACTCATCAAGTGTTACGTAATTGTGGTGTTTTTAGTAAAACATTTGTTTATATGTTCTTGGAAACCCAAGGCCTACTACTAACAGCTAAAACTCAAGTAAGTAAATCCCCAAAATAAAAATTAAAGCGGCCTTATTACATAATAAAAACCCAAATTAAAACCTTAATTATAGTATATAATAAAATAATTATGTCGAGTGGCCACCTTTGAGTCCTCTGTCACCTCTATCCGTCTAAGCCTGGGGATTTCCTGCATAGATAACAGATGGGTGAGTTTACAAAACTCAGTGTGAAATCCCATGATAGCAAACAATCAGAGTAAATGCAATCTGGGCCTAAGCCCTTTTGTTCCAGTTAGGAGCCTTAGCCCCTTTTTCAATAATAGTAGTAGTATGGGCTTTAGCCCATTCCAGTACAATATGCAAACAAAGAATCCTACCCAATCCATCCGCTACACACCAACTCCGTACCAACCCTACACACTATGTGAGGATAAAATCGACCTACCCAACCCTACATATCAAATCGTATCGAATTCTAGACTAAAATAGTATTTGCAGTAGAGCTGCCAGTAATAGGCTTATAGCCTTTCGGTACACTTCCTCCAAAATCATATATCCCACCCCGTGTAATACAACATAATATCATACTTGTATGCAGAAAAGTCATGCTCAAAAATAGTCATACATAATACAGGGGTATTCTAGTCAATTTACCTCATGGGGGTATAATGGTCATTTCATCAGTATGGGGTCTAAGTATACTTACCGACCGAATAGGAGGTTCACAGTCATCTTAGGTGACCCGTGCAACCTTAACAGTCAATCAGTGAAAATGGGCTTATAGCCCATATTGTGGCCCATGTGGGCCCATACTCTCGTATGGCCCAGGTAGCCCAAAAATAGAGTCATACAGCCTGGCCACATGGCCGTGTGGCTGATTTGAGGATTTAGGGATCCCACACGGGCGTGTGTTTCGAAATACATGGCCGTGTATATTTGGCAGACGGGCATGTGAGACCCTCACTCAACCGTGTCTACCCTGCATCTTATTTTAGCAAATTGGACAGTGAGTTAAATGACATGTACACACGGTCATGTCCCTACCTCACATGGGCATGTGCCTTTAACACACGGCCGTGTGCTACCCTTCATATGGGCGTTTGGACCCCCATACGGCCTGGATTGCTCCACGCGGCCAGAGCACAGGGGTGTGTGGCCTTATCTCGCCAGATAATGATTTTTAGGTCAAATATAAGTGTAATCGCAACTTTATGTGTTCCAACCTTTGACTAAGCAAAGCTTACTGAGGGGTATTATGGACATGATTTACCTTCAGTATGTGTTCATCCAGAAATGTCTCTTGAATTGGTATAAGAGGAGAGTTCCCTTCTTATGGCTCCAATTAAGATAAGTGATCTACTACTAGATTTTCCACTCCCTTTCGATCTTGAATTTCTAAATCGAACTCTTGAAGTAGAAGTACCAATCAGATCAATCTTGGCTTAGCGTCTTTCTTAGAAAGTAAGTACTTAATTGCCGAGTGGTCCATATAGAAAGTCACTTTAGTACTTACAAGATAAGATCAAAACTTGTAAAAAGCAAACACAATAGCAAGTAACTCTTTTTCTGTTACCGTATAATTCAGTTGAGCTCTTGTCAGAGTTTGACTTGCGTAGTAGATGGGGTGAACAACTTTGTTCCTTCGCTGACCCATAACATCTCCTATCGCAAAGTCACTTGCGTCACACATCAACTCAAATGGCAAATCCCAGTTTAGTGTGATGATTATGGGTGTCGTAACTAACCGATTCTTCAAATCTTTGAAAGCCCTTAAGAATTCCTCATCAAACTTGAGTGTCGAGTCCTTTTCCAATAATTTGCATAAGGGTTTAGCAATTTTGGAAAAAGTTTTTCATAAATCTTCGATAGAAACCGACGTGGCCCAAAAAGCTCCTAGCACCCTTTACAGATGTTGGAGGTGGGAGTTTCTCAATAACATCTATTTTTGGTTTATCTACTTCGATTCCATGTCTCGTTTTTCGATGCCTTAGAACAATCCCTTCTCGTACCATGAAATGACACTCTTCCTAGTTGAGTACTAGGTTTGTTTCTTCACATCGCCTTACGCTAGATTAGCTAAGAAATCTTCATAAGTATCTCCAAATACTGAAAAATCATCCATAAAAACTTCCAAATACTTCTCAACCATGTTAGTAAAAATAGACATCATACATCTTTGAAATGTAGCAGGTCCATTACATAAACCAAATGGCATGCGTCTAAATGCAAATGTACCATACGAGCAGGTGAATGTTGTCTTGTGTTGATCTTTCGGTGCTACTGTAATCCAATTATACCCCGAGTATCCATTGAGAAAACAGTAGTAGTCTTGCCCTGCGATTCTATCCAGCATCTGGTCCAAAAAAGGCAAAGAAAAGTGATCTTTCCTATTCGCGTTGTTTAGCTTTCGGTAGTCGAAGCAAATTCTCTATCCCGTAACCGTTCTGGTCAGTATCAACTAGTTATTCTCATTTTCAATGACCGTGATACCTCCTTTCTTTGGCATGCACTGGACCGGACTTACCCATAAACTATCTAAGATAGGGTAAATTATACCCGTATCTAACCACTTGATGATTTCTTTCTTTATTACATCCTTCATGATGGGGTTCAGTCTTCGTTTTCCATCAATTGTCCCTTTCTCACCATTTTCTAGTATGATCTTGTGCATGCATACAGATGGGCTAATACCGCAGATATTGGTTATGGTCCATCCGATAGCCCTCTTGAATTGTTTCAACACCAAGATGAGTTTCTCTTCTTGCTCAGTAGTTAATTCTGCTGAAACAATCACAGGAAGAGTAGAAGAGTTACCTAAATAAAATATTTCAAATGTAAAGGTAGTACCTTGAGTTCTAATTTAGGCGGCTCCTCGATTGACGCTTTTGGTTAGGCATAATCCCTTTTCTCTAACTCCAAAGATTCAAAGCGGGATTGCGGATTAAACCCCCTTTGATTAGCTTCTAACAAAGCTAAGTATTCATCCTCCTCTTCATTGTTTAGAGGATCTGATGTCAAAATTTGTTCCAATGGATCCTCAACATAGTTGAGGTCCTTCTCTACTATTAAATCCTCTAAATCGGGTACTGCAGAACAATCATCAATTGTGTCAGGAAATCGCATAGACTTAAAAACGTTAAATGTTACCTGATCATCCTAAACACGCATAGTAAGTTGGCCCTTCTGCACATCAATAAGGGTCTTTTCGGCTGCTAAGAATGGTCTTCCTAAGATAATTGGCACTTCTTTGTCTGCTTCAAAGTCTAGAATAACAAAATCAGTAGGGAAAATAAATTTATCTACACGTACCAATACATCTTCGATCTTTCCTTCTGAATGTGCTAAATATCTATATTCTAGTTGAAGTGTAACCGTAGTAGGTCTAACTTCACCTATCCCCAACTTCATAAATATTAACATAGGCATCAAGTTAATATTTGCACCTAAGTCACATAGTGCCTTACCACAATACGTTGCTCCAATGTTGCAAGGTATGGTAAAACATCAAGGATCCTTCAACTTTGGGGGTAGTTTGTCTTGAAGATATGTACTGCATTCCTTCGTTAGAGCTACCATCTCAAATTCTCCAAGCCTTCATTTTTTGGACAGAATATCCTTCATGAATTTGACGTAGTTCAGCATTTGCTCAAGTGCTTCAACCAACGGGATGTTAATATGAAGTTGCTTGAGTACGTCTAGGAACTTCTTGAATTGAATCTCCTGCTTCTGCTTTTGAAGTCTTTGAGGGTAGGGTCGTGGTGGTTTCTTTACTAGAACTGGTTGATTCTTCTTCTGTGGTAATTCTACATTTGACGAAGTTGTTAGTTGATTAGAATTAGCTGGTTTTGAAATTACCTTGTCAGGTTTTGCAAATTCTGGTTCTTATGAAACTGGAATTTCAACATTCGGTTGAACTTCCTCTATTTCTTAAGCATCAGCTTACTCCTTTTCAGCTTCAATGGTGTTGGGCTTTACTGTCTTTCCACTTCTCAATGTCAATGCTTTGCAATGCTCCGTCCCCGGATTCCTCAGATTCTCCGTATCACTAGGTAAAGCACCTTGTGGTCAGTTCCAGAGTTCAGTTACAAGCTGGCCCATTTGGTTTTCTAGGTTTTTCAATGTAGTTGTTTGGCTTTGGATTAAGGCGTCATTCGTGGCCATGTATGCCTTCAACAGATTTTCTAAGCCATTGGATGGTTCAGCTTGGGTTGGTTTCTGAACTTGTTGGGGAAAACTAGGTGGCTGGGTCTATCTAGGTTGGGTGTAAGTGTTACTGGTTCCAGCTCCTTGATTACTCCAGGAAAAATTCAGGTGGTTTCACCATGATGGGTTGTAAAAATTGGATTGCAATCCTTGCCTTCCTCGATTTTGGTTCTAGTTACCTATGTAGTACATGGATCCTGGGTTTGATGGACATTCTTCGAACAAATGTCCTTCCCCACAGTAAACACAGGCTATATTCTCAACTTGGATTGGTAGCTGTGTTGCAAAACTGTTAGACCCATTAGTAGTAAGATTTTTTAACATTGAGGATATTGATGGTACGTCATGTATCCCAGCAACTCGTCTTCTTGATGCTACTCGATTGGTTGGCCATTGGTAATTGTTGCTGGCAATCCTCTCAATAATTTCATAAGCCTCATTATAAGACTTAGAAATGAGAGCACCATTAGCAGAAGTGTCCACTACCATTCTCGTGTGAGCATTGAGACCATTATAAAATGTCTCAAGTTGGATGCAATGTGGGATTCCATGATGAGGGCACTTTCATAATAACTCTTTGTACCTTTCCCATGCCTCATACAAGGACTCATCATCCATTTGTTGGAATGTAGTGATCTTGTTCCTCAACTTAGCATTCTTGCTAGGCGGGAAATACTTCATAAGGAATCTTTTTGCTAACTCTTGCCAAGTAGAAATTGAGTTTGGTGGCAATGAGTTCAACCAAGCTCGAGCTCTGTCCCTTATTGAATATGGGAACAGCTCCAATCGTAATGCATCTTCGGGTACTCTGGCTAACTTGAAAGAATTGCTCACCTCCATAAATAGTCTTAAATGTAGGTGAGGATCTTCAGTAGGCATTCCACTAAATTCACCCACTTTTGAAGCATCTAGAACTTAACTGGCTTCAGCTCGAACAGTTGTGCCTCAATTCCGGGTCTCTTAATACCCAGATTAAGATTATTAAATACACGGCATATTATCTTAAAGCTCTATCCCTATCATCAGCAATAAGGATAGGATTTTGAGCAGGGTTTGCTCCATTTTCTTGATTTGAATTTTAAAAATTCATCTCTTCGATCCTTCTCTAATTTGCTTGTCTTCTTCGCTCTCAAAAAGTTTGTTCTATCTCATGGTCTATAGGGAGTAGGTCAATAATTCAATCAATACTCATAAACACCTGAAATAATCACAAAAAAGTTAATTAAGTTAAAAAAATTAAATAGAAAAAAAAAACCAAAATGTAAACTAACAAATTCACAAATAACTTTTTAAAATAGTCCCCGGTAACGACGCCAAAAACTTGGAACGACAGAAATGTGCAATTGTACACAATCGCAACAAGTAATAAAGTGACAAGTAAATGTCGAGTTATCATACCCACAGGGACTGTGAAAAGAACTATTTATGAATGTTATTTAAAACATTTTGGTGAGAAAAATATTTTTTTGGTGAGAAAAATATTTTGTTTGAAGAGGGTGATTAAAAAATAAGATTTTAAACTAAGTAAACTAAAGAAATAAATCTCAAATGCACAATTTCAAAATATGATTTAATCAAGATGACATAGTTGTGTTGATTTAATTACATTTCTTTAACTTAGAATTATTAAGCTCATGCTTATGTTGTTACGAATAAACTCACAGCAACTCGGTAATTTGCTAACTTATGAACATGCTTATATACCAAAATCCATTCATCTCTTGACATATCCCTATGTCAATTCAACCAACTAAACAGATTCTAGTAAGCAAACATGTTATTGCACATACATACTCATTAAACTAAACTAATCTCTTGCATATCTCTATGTCAATTCAAACGATTAATTAAATCCAACAAGCATATAAAAGACTATGTGAGGTAACAAGGTATCCCTATCTTGAAACAGTTTAATCACAATAATCTTGCAACTTATGCAAGGCAATAATATCACTAGATACATTGCTAATCTAACCTTCAGCTACCTTAGAAGAATAAACAAGCACTGACTAAGTATGGTGTCAATTAATTACAATTTCAATCCATTTAAATAATTAATTCATTAGCTACCTCACAATTGTAATGCAAGAATAACTTAGGCATGGTTTTACTTAATCAAGCATTTTACCGAGGCCTATAACAGCATAAACATAATTTTAATAATTTAAGCAGATGAAATGCAATCAAACCAACATGAATTAAATTCAAGCTAAGCTGATTAAATTAACCATTCCAACAGCATAAATATTCATAGATATGTTCATCATAAGAACAACAAAAATTAAAGAGATAGGGAACAAGAATCAAATCTGGTGTTTTTCTAAGGGTTGACTAGTTTGCTCTGTCTTTGTTCTTTGTTGTCCTCGCTGATCAAGGCTGCTATGAACACTTCAATGTTGCTCCAAAATTGTTGAAGAATAACCCTTTCACAAGGGGAGAAATCGGCACAAGAGCAAGGGATTTTGGAAGGGAAAATGAGAGGAGAAAGTGAGAGAGGAGAGAAGAGATGTGAATGAATTGAGGTGTGAATGAGATGCTTTGAATTATCAGCCAAGGGGGCTTTTTATAGCTGAAGAGGGCTGCTAAAAGCATCTGAAATTATCATCCAAAGAGCCCTTCTTTGGCCGGCCACACAAGTGGCAAAGTTGATGCTTTCAACTTTGCTAAATATAGCTTGGGGCAAATCCGTAAAGCCACCAATTATGGAGGGGCTTGAATGTAACTTTGACAAGTCTTCAAGGGATTCTTTGAAAGCTTAATTAATCAGCTAATAAGCTGATTTGGGTCAGCATATAGATGGTTTTGGGCTGCCCAATCCTTGGCCGGTTCAGTTCAATCAGTTCGGCTCAAGTGGACCACTTTTTTCATAATTAATTAATAATAATTTATTTAGCCCATATTAAATTGGGTATAAATTAAAATTAATTATATTATGAATTAATACACATAATTGGACCGTCTTAGGCTGGAAATTAATTTACCTCGATACTTCAAATTGCTTCTCGGTTTTGTGCTTTTGGCAGTGTCTGCTGAGCCATTTTTTGCCCTTTGTGCGAATCTGCCGAAAATCACCAAAATTTATCAAAATTAATTATAAAATTAACTAAATTTCAATATGTTCATATTTTAAGTGCACTTTAATTATTTTATAAAAATTAATTATTTTTCGACATGAATTTAATCGAAACGGCGTGATTTTAACTTAAAAAAGGCATGTAAAAATGCGTAAATTTTTGTGTTTCCAATTACCGCATTGCACTGTACCGCAAGTAAGTTAGCTATGCTATGTACCACCATCTGATCTGCCAGTTAATATTGCATGTCTGTACTGTGGTTTATCGTATTGGACCATACAACTTATACGCTAGCTTTGCTGCGTAATATACGTGACTGGCAGTTTATCTGGATACTGTAAGCTCCAATACCCAGAGGGCCATGGGCAGTCCCAAATCCCTGAAGGTCGAGTGTTAAACTATAAAAAGATGAACCTAAAGAGATGACAATGATCAAGAAGAATACATTTTCCATATCTTGAACCCTAAGTACATCTGTTATTTAATAGAGAGTAAGACTAACAGCTAACTAACAACTACACTTAACAACCTAACAGACTTAACAGTCTAACTAACTTATTAGCTACTCTAACATTCTCCTAGTTTCTTTTCTTCAAAAAATCGTTTCCTTGTAAAACACATTCATCATTGGGTAAAACTCGAAGAGTATTTCGAAAGCTGGCAAACTGCTTGGGCGTGATTGGCTTGGTGAGGACATCTGCAATTTACTTTTTAGAAGGGACAAAGTTGACCTGCAGTGTTCCATCAAGAACTTTCTCTCGAAAAAAATGATGATCAATCTCCACGTGCTTAACCCTGGCATGATGTGTGGGATTTGTAGCCATTGAAACAGTAGAGGTGTTGTCATACTAGACCACCGAAGGTTGACAAAGAGGCATGCTGAGTTCATTTAACAACTGCTTGACCCACAGCAACTCAGACACACAATTGGCTAGGCTTCGGTATTCTACTTCAGACGAAGATCTAGATACAACTAGTTACTTCTTGGAGCACCATACGGCAGGATTGGCCCCTAAGTAAACAACATAACAAGTGGTGGAATGGCAATCTTCAACTGAGGATGCCCAGTCAGCATCAGAATAATAGACTAACACAAATGGATCCTTAGAGAGATACAGTCCATGATCTAAAGTTTCAAGAAGATACCTCAACACACGTTTGACAGCCTTCCAGTGAGACTCACTTGGAGAATTCATATACTGGCTACGTTTATTAACACAAAAGGACAAATCAGGACGTGTAATGCAGATATATTGAAGCATACCAACAATACTATGATACAGATGTCCATTAGCAAATGGAGGACTGCTATCAGAAGCAACTAGCTTTGGAAGGCTCACCATAGGGGTTGGCATAGTTGATGCTCCTGTCATCCTAGTCTTATAGAGTATCTCAGTGATGTATTTTTTCTGATTCAAGAACAACCCCTAAGAAGCATGTCGAACAGTGATATCCAAGAAAAAATTGAGTTGGCCTATGTCTTTAAGAGCAAACTTGAGATAAAGTTGATGGACAATACTATCAATCTCCTTATTGAAATTGCTTGTAATGCAAATGTCATCGACATATGCCTTTAGTAACAAATAACTCTTTGAAGTGGCTTGAATGAATAGTGAAGGGTCAGTTTTTAACGCATGAAAGCCAAGTTGTCCAACCAAATACTGTTTGAGCATTTGAAACCATACCTGAGGAGCTTGTCTTAAGCCATAGAGAGCCTTGTTGAGCTTATAGACCAACTTCTGACCATTTGGACCTGTCTTCTCAAACCTAGGTGGCTGGTTCATGTATATCTCCTTAGTCAACTCCTCATTAAGGAAAGCATTGTTGACATCTACTTGTCTCAACGGCCACTCTTTCACGACTTCAATAGAAAGAATAGTTCGAATAGTTGCCGCTTGTACCACTAGACTGAAGGTATCTTGAAAATCAACCCTAGCATGCTGAGAGAAACCTTGAGCAACCAAATGAGCTTTATATATGTCTATAGAGCCATCAACATTCTTCTTCACTTTAAAAAAAAACATTTGCAGTCGATTGCTCGTCGATTGTCAGGCAGTGAAAGAGGCTCCATGTGTAATTTTGAAGCAGTGCATGTAGCTCATTATGCACAGCAACTTTTCAAGACTCATGGGTCATTGCTTCATGGATGTCAACAGGAGTGTAGTCAGAGATGTTGGTTGTTGTACTCATGTATGCTTTAGGTTTAAAAATCCCTGATTTCCTATGGGTGACCATAAGATGGAAATTAGTAGGGACACATACTGGTGGAGGTGGTTGGAGGAGGTGCTATGAATAGAGGTTGTTGGAGAAGAACACATTTGACTAGGTGGGGGAGACTGTGATATAGTTGGCAATGGGGTGACTTGAGTTATAGGGTTATGCATAGATGGTGGTGTTGAAGATAAGATAAGCAACCGAGAACTAGTTTGGGATGTAAGTGGGTAAGAGACAGACTTGGAGGTGATGGTTTTAAAAGGAAAGACAACTTTATTAAAGGTGACATGACGGGAGACATTCACACGACCACTACCATCTTGACATCTGTAGCCTTTGTGCAATAGAGAGTACTCTAGAAATGTACATGGTGTTGACCGAAATTGTAGCTTATGAGAGTGATAGGGCCGGAGGTTAGGAAAGCACATGCACCCAAAGACATGCAGGAATGGGTAGGTTGGTGGAACTTGAAATAGTTTTTCATATGGTGAGACATTTTCAAGAGGATAGGAAGGTAACCTATTTATCAAATAGACAGCACTGCTAAAGGCATCATTCCAGTAGGTTAAAGGCATTGTTGCATGAGCTAGCATAGAGAGACCAGCTTTTACAATTTGTCTGTGTTTGCGTTCAACGATACCATTATGTGCAGATGTATAGGGGTAAGCAAACCGATGCACAATTCCTTATTGAGCCAAGTACAACTTCAACACCTTAAACTCTCTACCCCCATCTGTTTGCACAGTTTTAAGTTTACAACCCAGAGTTCATTCAACTTGCCTATAAAACTGAGGAAAGATAGTGAGCACTTCAGACTTTTTTTTCAGAAAATAGACCCAAGTGTAATGTGTATATGCATCAATGAATGCAACATAATAGTAAAAACCATTAGAAGGGACTGGTGCTGGTCCTCAAACATCAGCAACTATCAATTGAAGAGGGGCAGTATATTTAGTGAAAGACTTCTGAAATGGTAACTTATGCTCTTTGGCCAGATGACAGGCAACATAATGAGACATTTCATTATTTGAACTAAGAGGTATATTACAATTGCCTAGAGCCTTTGCAAGTGTAGTTTTGCATGGATGGCCTAATCTAGCATGCCATATATGTAAAGGAACATTCAAGCTTGTTGTAAAAAAGAGAGCCGATTCAAAAGACAGTCCATTGTGAGACGAGTCATGTAAGTGTAGCTCATGAAGGCTATGATGCACGGATCCCTGAAGAAGCACTTCCCTAGTGTTTAGATCACACACTCGAAACTGTGTAGGAAGAAATTGAAAAATCACCTGATTGTCTTTTTTGAACTTGGATACAGAGAACAGATTCTTTATTATACTAGGTACAAATAGTAAAGATCTCATGTATAATGGTCTAGTACGAGTGAGCAAAGAAGACTAACCAGTAGATAAAACAAGGAGTGCAGCACCATTACCAACATACACGTTACTTGGACTATTGTAGGAGGTGCTCTCACCCATTGAAGGAGTCAAATGAGTAAGATGTTGTGTTGTGACAGAATTTGGATACTAAGTATTGTCACTAACAATCTCAAGAGCTGCAATGAGAGCTGGCCGAGAAGGAGTTGCTGAAGTAGTCATACTAACAAGATGTGAAGAATTAACCAGAAACGGGTTAGGCCAAGTAGGCACTAGAGCAGGTGGGAAATACCAACCTGGTTGGGGAGCAGAAGTAGAATTCAAGGTAGGCACAGAGGACGGTATCGAAGGGACCATGTGAGAGCCAGGACTAGACATGCAAACATTTGATTGTGGTGAAGGAGGAGGTTTGTAGCTTGCTCTTTTGTAGGAAGCATCGAATCGATAGTAGTAGCGGTCCACAAGATGACCTTGCTTGCCGCATAACTGACATTGAAACCGCGAAGCTGATGAGCCACCACGCCCATGACCTCGAGTGTGGGAGGGGGCAATAAGCTAGTGAAGAAGCAATTATATCAGCAGATTGGTGGGTCACTATGTTGGAAGAGCTAGGAACCTCAATCATGACAACCTGTTGACGAGCTTCAGCATCAAAGAGCATAGTAGTTACACCCTGAACATTATAAGGAATTGGACTGGTTGTGATGATCGTGATGACTGACTTATATTTAGATGGCAAGCCATTGAGTATAGCAGTGACATGCTCATGATCACTAATGGCCTCTCCACAACTGGCAAGGTTATCGCAGTACCCCTTAATCTTCATCAAGAAACCTCTCATAGACAGATCACCCTTACGCTGAGAGTGTAAGGCGCGTCTATAAAACGTTAACCCAGAAGTAGTTTTGTTGCCATACAGACTAACAGTAGCAGTCCAGATTTGAGCAAAAGTATCCATACCAATAAGATGGGGAAGAATAGCTAGACTGACGGAGGATAGAAGCCATAAAGCAAGTGCACTGTCCTGCTGCTCAAACTTAGCAAACTTAGGGTTCTCCTGAAGTACACCATCAGCATCCAGAATGAGCGAAGGAGGGGGAACAGTACATGTATCCAAGAATTATTGAAGTTCATATGTCTTGATTGCCAAAAGAACTTGTTGGCACCATAACAAGTAATAAGTATCATCAAGAAGAAACCTACTATCAACAACTCCATCAACAAGTGTAGAGGACATCATTGGTGTAGCGGAGTGCGCGGAGGATGGGCTGGAAGGAAGAGACATGAAAAAAAAAAACTTCAGGAATCAATGGACATTTGATACCATGTTAAACTCTAAAAAGATGAACCTAAAGAGATGACAATGATCAAGAAGAATACATTTTCCATATCTTGAACTCTGAGTACATCTGCTATTTAATAGAGAGTAAGACTAACAGTTAACTAACAACTAGACTTAAGAACCTAATAGACTTAACAGTCTAACTAACTTATTAGCTACTCTAACATTCTCCTAGTTTCTTCAACAAATCTTTTGCTTGTAAAATACATTTCGAGGACAATGCTGATGTCCATCGTTGCCAAGCAACCCAGGATGACATCATATGGAGTGTAGGGTTGGATAGGCCTTACGAGGTCGAGTGGAGTTTTTCCGGGACGAGCTTAAAGATCTTATGAGGGGTGATGGGGGATGAAGAGGTGTGTTGGCTGGATGGGTGGGTTTTTTTCTTTAACTCAACTGCATTCATACACATCTGATTAATTTGTTTGTCTTAATTGAAACTTGAGAATGGTTGAGAATTACGGATACTGTGACTGACCGTGATACTTTGACTGAATGTGCTACTGTTCAACTAAAAGGCACTTGTGCCTATGTGAATTCTGTAGACTCTGTTTGCATCTGTCTATCCTATTTGTTATTGTGACTGTGTGACTGACTTGTGAATTTTTGTTACTGTATCTAAATGGCACGTGAGAATTTATGTGCCTGATTGACCCATATAATTGTATAGAACATATGGTGTGTGTGTGTTAGATTTTGGGCGAATATGCTTAACTGTCATCCGTCGGTAAGTTTGCTTTGCATATATCAACTGATTTTGAATAGTGCTGTAAGTAGTTCTGCTTCACAACTGAATCTGAACTGCAACTAAGATTTCTGTTTCTGTCCCTATTTTCGTTTCTGTAGTTTAACTGGGTTAACCTCACACTGAGCTCGAGTAGCTTACCCCCTCCTTTGTTTCCCCTTTTCAGGTACAATTATGGATTCTGTTGACGGGCTCAGTACGCGGAGGTTTCGGACAGCTTCGGCAAATTAGAATATCAGTTTGCGTTTTCTAGTTTTAATCTTATATTTGGTTTTCGAACTATAAGCTTTTATAATATTGTGGTACAAAATCTATTTTGGATTTTCATACGTGCAATTATTCTGGTTATTTTCAAACTACACTATAACTTCTATCTGAGTCTTAAACTTCACTACAACGGTTCAGTTTTAACTTAATAAGGTTTGAATGTTCTTAACTTGTAAAAGGATTGCCTATTTGAAATTTCTCACAATCACTTCGGTGGTCAATGTAGCATCTTGGATTCGGTCTAGACTTCTAGGCCGGGTTTGGGGTGTTACACACAAGCCTGTGACTCTGCCCGTGTGGACAAAAATAGGCTATTTACCAAGCCAATTTGCCACCCAAACTTGTGCACACCTATACCAAACTTAATGATACCAAAAACATAGCATAAATGAGCATTTAAATCAACTTCAACCAAGCATAATCCATGCCATTTCATTACCAACCAATACAAAACACAAATACCATAATGTGCCATTCAATTTCATGCCATATTTCACTTTATCAAATCATCAATATGGTCATTTTCTAAACATGCTTTATTTTACCTAATTTCATAAACATTCCAAGTTCATTACTCAATCATTTAGTACTTCTAAATACAAAATACTATCTATGATCACATATCCATATTCAAGCACATAATAAGAGCCATATACACAAATATATACAGAATCAAACCAACTAAGTTAAGCCAACTTTCATGGCTATATACAAAACCAAACTTTAAACATATACGAGCCAATTGATATGGCTAAATTCATTACCAACACTTAACCAAAATGACCCAAAATCCTTATACATGCCATATACTCAAAATATTTAAGTTTAAAAGTACCAAAGTAATAGTAGGATAGTGTGACGAAGTCTCCGACGATCCCCGAACCTGAGTTAGCTTTGAAATCACTATAAAACATGATAAAATAAACAGAATAAGCTTTATAGCTTAGTAAGCTCATATGAAATAAACTCAATTTGATTATAAATATGCAATTCATGTAATAACCCGTTTTTAGTCAAATCAGAATAGTGGTTTCGGAACCACAAATCCAAAGTTAAAATATTTATTTTATTATTTTATTAAAGTTTATAGCATGACAGAATTACTATGTGAAAGTTTCATAAAGAAATTTTACTGTTTGAATGCTTAATTCGGTAAAAAGGACTAAATCGCATAAAGTGTAAAAGTGGAGTTCCATTAGTTAAAGGTGTCTTATAGCTTCGGCTTTTAATTATGGTGGCCTTAAATAGTAATTAAGCCATTTGAAAGATGAGTGGAAAATTTTGGACAACCATTAAATGATTTTTAAGTTATATTAATAAGGTTAAAATATTAAATTATGTATTAATGTAAAACAAAAGAAATAAAAACAATTTGATGCTATCATCTTCTTAGATAGCTAAATATTGAAGAGAAAGAAAGCCATTATTTAAGTTTTCCATTCGATCACTTTGGAAGCTAGATTAAGTTATGGTTTTAGCTTGGTTTTTAATGATTTTACATTTTTGAGATCGTTGCTTCTATTCTAGCTAGCCCGTACCCTAAATTTCAAAATTGTTAAAGATTTATCATGTTTCCATTATTGAATGCTTGAGTAATTTGATGAACCATGATAGATTTGGAAGGTTTAATATTAGATTAATAGTTTGTGTAAAGTGATTTTTGACAAAAATGTCAAAAAGGGATTAATTTGTGAAAATGTAAAATTATGTGGGTAAAAGTGTGAATAAATTGAAGATATGGGCTGCTAGTAACATGTATATTCGGCTAGCATGAAATTGTACTAAATTGCATGAATTTGCAATTTTATGTGATAAGGACTAAATTGTAAAAGTGTAAAACATTAGGGGCAAATCTATAAATTTTCCAAAATATGAATTATAGGCTAAATTGAATAGATCGAATATTGAATGTGCAAAATTTGATAATATATAGATCAAGATAAGCCGAGATCAGGATTAGATCGGGAAAAGGAAAAGTGGATGAATAGTCGATAATTTCCATCCGAGCAATTCGAGGTAAGTTTGTATAATTAGAATCGAACTTTTAAATACTTGTAATTATTTGAAATAAATGTATGTAATTGAATAAATGATCTACTTAAAATATGAATGCCTTATGGATATAGTTTGATGGTTATCGAGCCCCATTTGAACCTTAGGAATTCGTAGGATACGAGTGACATGTCACTAGGGTTAATGTTTAGGTCGAGATCTTGCATGTGTTGTGGACTCACCACAGCTCGTATGAGCTTACCGATATATTAGCTTCATAAGAGCTTACTACTCTCAGCTCGTTAGAGCTTACTACTTCAGCCCAATAAAGCTTACTGTCCATCAGCTCAGAAGGAGCTTACCAATCATAGCTCGAAAGAGTGAATATGATGATAAATTGACGGATTACCGATTAATACACATAGTGTGTATCACCGAAGTATCTATTGATATTCTAATAGGTTCAATGGGCATACTTCTGTTAACAATCATACAGATGAATTCCTGGTTATATAAATGACTTGTCGATTATATGAATGAGAATGAATTGTTACATATATTATACAAGTTACATGAAATTGGTATGATATAATACATTAATGTATGAAATTGAGATAAAGGTTGCTTATATGTACTTATGAGACTAACATTTTGATGAATGCTTGTATATAGGCATTTGGCAAGTGAAATTGATATACTTTTTTTAATTGTTTGATTATGTTTAAATGGTAAGTTAAATTCTGAATTATATAAATTCTGAATTATACGGGCTTACTAAGCTATAAAGCTTACTCTATTTCTTTTCCGTGTTTTATAGAGGTTTGATAGCTCGCTCGATTCGGATAAAGTCAGAGTTTCGCATCACACTATCCAGTTGCTGATTGATACTTTTAAACTTATGGATATTTGTAAATATGGCATGTATAGGCTTGTTATAAAGATGATAATTATGGTTACTTAAGATGGTGATTTTGGTACATGTTGTGGTATATGTTAAAGCCATGTGATTTGGCTTAACTTGGTATAATGTTTTGATTGGGTATAAGTACTCAAATATGATATGTTCTGGCCAGTAGAAGATGAAATAGAAATATGAAATGTTGTCTTGATATGTGATAGGCATATGAAAATGCATAATTTTAATTAGGTATTTGAATACTATGTAGAATTGTTATAAAATGTGCATGAAATGTTGTGGACTGGCTACCTATTGAGTTGTAAAATATTGCAATTTATGCTTGTGCAAGTATGTAAAAATAGGGTTGCAAAATGGCTTTGCAAATAGCCTATTTTTGTCTACACGGGCAGAGACATAAGTGTGTGTCTCAACCGTGTGTGACACACAGTTATGTTACACAGCTGTGTGTCCCTTGGTGTTGATATTAAAATGAAGTCAATATGCTCCACACGGTCTCACACACGGGCGTGTAACTGGCCGTGTGGTATAAGTCAGTATACCCCCTAATTGGCACACGAGCGTGTGACTTGGCCATGTTGCATAAGTCAGTATACCCTACAGATTTGGCATAGTCTAGTACACAGCCTGGCACATGGGTGTGTGTGGCCACTTTAAAGGGCACACGAGCTAGACACATGGGTGTGTGGTTGGTCATGTGACCCAAGTCAGTATGTACCCTTGTTTTCATGGCTTGTGACACAGGAATGTTTGGTGGTCGTGCAAGACACATGTCCTACCCACATAGGCGTGTGTCCTCTGTTTGAAGCAAAAATTTCTAAGTTTCCCAAACTTGTTCTAAATTATCAATTTAGTCCCAAACTATTTCTAAAGCATGTTTATGGCCTCGTAGGCTATTATAAGGGATAAATTATTTGAGAATGAATGATGGCTGTATGAATTGATTTAATGTATGAGGAAAGTATGGTTATATGTGTTATAAGTTCGATAATGCTCTGTAACCCTTTTCTGACATTGAGTACGAGTGAGGGGTGTTACAATTCAATAAATTGAATATATATCAACATGTAACTCATATTAACTAACAAACCTTTCATGTATTCAATCATAGGATTATACGTGTCTTTCATAAATCTCTTCGATTTAAAGCTTATACGGTTTATGTACATACATGTACCATCTTGAATCAATCTCATACTCAACCACGTCTTTCATTTACCCGTATGGGAAACTCACACCAAAGTGCCACATATATAGCCAATGCTATCACAATCTCATATCACATACATGCTCACTCTCGAGCTATCAATGGGCCTGCTCACACAAGTTGTGGCTCAAGACATAGCAACACGGTGCTGCTCACACAAGCTGTCAAATAACCGTAACACATGCCGGTATACTCAGCCACCGGTAGGACGTATAGGACCAGCACCCAGATCACAATATCACAATAAACCCTAATGACATGTCATTCGTATCCTAATCTATTCCTAAGGTTCAACCGGGATTTTCACGTTTGTCGAATCATCATCGAACATGTCTGTAGTCTCGTATTCATATTTTATGCAATATCAAAGCATTTAAAATACATTTACAATGAAACTTATTACATACGAACTTACCTCGATTCACAAAAAATGATGAAATAGGTTGATTAGTCGAGTATTTTGTTTTCGCCCCAATCTAGATCTGAACTTCATTTTTCTTGATCTATATAGTATCAGATTTAGCTTCTTTAATAATCTTTCTATTCAATTTAATCCAAAACACTCATTAAATCATTTTTCCACTTTTGCCCCAAGTATTTCACAATTTTTACAATTTAATCCTTGTTTCATAAAATCACAGGTTCATGCAATTTCACCCAAATCCATGCTAGCCGAATTACAATTAAGTCCCTAGAAGCCCATATTTTTCATTTAATCCCTAATTTGCATTTTCTCTAAAAATCACTTAACAAAACTTATGGAACTATCATCAAACATTCATAATCTATCATCAAACATCAAAATACTCATAGATTCAGCAATGGAAAAACCCTAAACCTTTAACAGTTTTGCAAAATAGTCCCTGTGCTAGCTAGACCTAGCTGCAACGATCTCAAAAACATATAAATCATTAAAAATTGAGTTAAAAATCACTTACATGCTTAAGGTAACATGGCCGAACCTTGAAAATCATAAAAATGGTGTTTTTCCTTCTTTAATTTTCAGCAATGAAGAAGATGGACACCAAATTATGAATTTGTTTTATTTATTTTATGTTTAATTACATATTTACTTAATTAACCTTAGTTATAAAACATTATAATCATTTAATGCATGTCCATAATTGTCCACTCATATTAAAAATGGTATATTTGCCAAATAAGGACCTTCACTATTTAATTTCATAGCTACTAGATACCTTTAGCTAATATAACATCACTTTTACACTTTACGCGATTTAGTCCTTTTTATCAAATTGACCACTTAAACGATAAAATTTCTGAACAAAACTTTCACACAAACACACTATCATGTTTTAAACATTAAAATAATCATAAAATAATTATTTTGACTTTGGATTTGTGGTTTTGAAACCACTATTTTGATTTGACTAAAGACGGGCTGTTACAACTCTCCCTCCTTAGGGATTTTCGTCCCCGAAAATCTTATCAGCAAAAAGGTTAGGGTACTATTTTCTCATAGCTTCCTCGGTCTCCCACGTGGCTTCTTCGACATCATGCCATTGCCAAAGCACTTTCAGCTATGCTTTTATTTCTCAACCGTTTAACCTCTCGAACTAAAATTCAGATCAGTTCTTCGTTGTATGACATGTCGGGTTGAATTTCAATCTCTACTGGAGAAATTACATGTGATGGATCCGATCTATATCGATAGAACACTGATGCATGAAACACATTATAGATATTTTCTAATTTTGATGCCAATGCTAGCTGATATGCCACTGGTCTTATTCTTTCAATAATTTCATACGGCCCAATAAATCGCGGACTCAGTTTGCCTTTGCGACCAAATCAAAGAATTTTCTTCCACGGAGATACTTTCAGAAATACTTTATCGCCAATCTAAAATTCAATATCTTTTCGTTTCAAATCCACATATGATTTCTATCGATCTGGAGCTACTTTTAGACTGTCGCGAATTACTTTCACTTTCTCTTCAGTCTCTCTAATCAAATCAACCCCGTGAATCTTTTTCTCACTAAGCTCGGTCTAGTACAATGGAGTTCAACATTTGTGACCATACAATGCCTCATACGGTGCCATTTTTATGCTTAATTGAAAGCTGTTATTATACACAAATTCAACCAATGGAAAATATCTCTCCCAATTGCCTTCAAATTCCAAAACACAATAACGAAGCATATCTTCGAGAGTTTGTATTACTCTCTCAAGCTGACCATCGGATTGTGGATGAAAAGCAATACTAAAGTTCAGCTTCGTACCCAAAGCTTCTTACAACTTTTTTCAAAATCGCGACGTAAACCTCAAATCTCTATCCGATATAATCGAAGTTGGCACCCCGTGTAATCTAACTATCTCAACAATGTACAACTCTACCAATTTATCAAGTGAATAATATGTACGTACCAGAATGAAATGTGTTGATTTCATCAATCGATCAACGACAACCCAAATAGCATCTTTCTTTTTCGGAGATAGAGGTAAACCCGATATGAAATCTATCGTAACTCTATCCCATTTCCACTCTGGTATCATCACAGGTTGTAATAATCTCGAAGGTACTTGATGTTCGGCCTTTACTTGTTGACAAACTAAACATCTTGATACTAACTCTGAAATGTCTAGTTTCATGCTCGACCACCAATACAATTGTTTCAAATCATTATACATTTTAGTACCCCCCGGGTGAATAGATAAACAACCACTGTGTGCTTCATTCAAAATTTTCTGAATGAGCTCAGAATTCTTTGGTGCACAAATTCTACCTTTAAACATTAAACAATCGTCAAATTCGATCTAAAAGCCTGAATCACTAATCAACTCACATTGTATTCTGTTGGTTTGCAAATCATTATCACATTTCTAAGCTTCACAAATATTCTGAAGAAAAATTGGTTTAGCTTTCAACTCTGCTAGAATTGAACCATCATCAGATAAGGTTAACTGAGTATTCATCATTCTCAAAGAAAATAAAGATTTCCTACTCAGAGCGTCCGTGACTACATTCGCTTTCCTTGGATGATAATCAATCACTAACTCGTAATCTTTTAGCAATTCTAGCCATCTTCGTTGTCACAAATTTAGATCTTTTTGAGTCATTATATACTTCGAGCTCTTGTGATCGG
Organism: Gossypium longicalyx; assembly: GCA_025698465.1. NCBI lineage: Eukaryota > Viridiplantae > Streptophyta > Magnoliopsida > Malvales > Malvaceae > Gossypium > Gossypium longicalyx. The sequence continues at coordinate 32,368,574 of CM046999.1, read as the reverse complement.
TAAAGATATGGCACTTCTCACCGTACAAATGATGTCGCCAAATTTTCAGTGCAAATACAATAGTGGCCAACTCTAAATCATGCGTCAGATAATTCTTTTCATACAATTTCAACTATCTGGAGGCATAAGCTATAACTTTTCCCTTTTGCATCAAAACACAACCCAAATTGTTCAATGATGTGTCGCTAAAAATCACAGACTCTTTACCTGACTTAGGTTGAACCAACCCTGGTGCCTTAGTTAATAATGCTTTCAGCTGATCAAAACTCTGTTGACACTTTTCAGACCACTCGAACTTCACATCTTTAAGTAGCAATCTAGTCATTGGTGTAGCAATCATCGAGAATCCTTTAACAAAAAGTCGATAATAGCCATCTAGTCCTAGAAAACTTCTGACTTCAGATACATTTCCAGGTAGTTTCCAGTCAACAACTATAAAAATTTTGCTCGGATCAAATCGTATGCCTTCAGCTAAAACAATATGTCCCAAAAATCTAACTTCTCGAAGCCAAAACTCACATTTAATGAATTTAGCAAACAATTGCTTATCTCTTAAGGTTTTTAGCACAATCCTTAACTACTCGGCATGCTTAACTCATCTCGAGAATAGATCAAAATGTCGTCAATGAAAACAACAATGAATCTGTCTAAATACGATCTAAAAATTCGATTCATCAAATTCATAAAAGCTGCAGGAGCATTAGTCAATTCGAAAGGCATAACAAGAAATTCATAGTGAACGTACCTTGTTCTAAATGTAGTTTTCAGCACATTTGAATCTTTAACCCTCAACTGATAATAGCCTAATCTCAAATCAATCTTCGAGTATAATGTTGCCCCTTTCAACTGATCAAACAAGTCATCTATTCTCGAAAAAGGATACTTGTTCTTTATCGTAACTTTGTTAAGTTGTTGATAATCAATACACATTCTCATTGATCCGTCTTTCTTCTTTACAAACAACACTAGCGCATTTTAAGGTGAAAAACTAGGTCATGCAAAACCTCTATCTATTAACTCTTGCAACTGAACTTTCAACTCTTTCAATTCTGTTAGAGCCATTTTGTATGGAGCTATAGATATCAACGATGTTCCTAACACTAATTCAATAGCAAATTCAACCTTTCTGATCAGTGGCAACCCCGGTAATTCTTCTAGAAACACATCTGGATATTCACAGACAATTGGCACTGATTTAATCTTAGATTCATACACTTTCGTATCTAAAACATAAGCAAGATAAACTTCGCAACCTTTTCTCACACATCTCTGAGTTAACATAGATGAAATTACAATAGACAATCCACTCGACTCATCAAATTCAATTCGAAGGATTTCACTATTCTGACATTTCAATTCAATTGCCTTTTGTCTAAAATTCACAATGACATCATGTAGCGTCAAATAATCCATACCCAAAATTACATTGAATTCATCTAAAGGTAGTAGCATCAAATCAACCAGAAAATAGTAACCCTGAATCATTAAAGGACAATTCTTGCAAACTTTATCAACTACAACATACTTGCTTAAGAGGTTCGATACTTTAATCACAAACTCAGTAGACTCAATAGGAAAACTCTTACTGAACACCAAATTCATACAAATATACGAATGAGTTGATCCAGGATCAATCAAAGCAATCACATTAGTGTCATAAAGAGAAAATGTACCAGTGTTAACATCGGGTGACGACGCATCTTCATAAGCGTGAATAGCGTAAGCTCTTGTAGGTGCTCTGGCCTTGGATCTCACAACGGAGTCCTTAGTTGTTCCTCTACTACTAGACATATTCCCCACATTTCTTGGTGGCCTCCATCTAATAGCTATGTTTCTCAGTCTTACATTCTAGAATTTGTCTTTCTCATCTAATTTGGGACAATCTCAAATGAAATAATCTTGCGAGCCACATCTAAAACAAGCCCGATCATTAATTCTACATTTACTAGGATGTCATCTTCTACATCGTTGACATTCAGGTTTATTATTTCTCACATTGCCAACACTCGATACTGATGTAGCTTGAGCTTTAGGACTTGAGTATTATTTTACATGATCTCTGTTTGAATATCCCACTAAAGCATTTGAGTGACTAAACAAATCTCATGATTTCTTTAATGAAGATTGATATGGTTTATTCATTAATCTTTTCCTCGAATCTCTAGCTTCAAAATCTTCCTTTCTCTTTTCTTTGCCAAGTTCTTTGGCTTTATAGGCTCCGTTAACGAACACAACGAATTCTTTTAATTCGAGAATCCCGACTAATAGTTTGAAGTCTTCATTTAACCCATCTTCAAATATTTTCCACATGATTTCCTTAGTGGAAACACACTCTCGAGCATATTTATTGAGTCTAACAAACTTTCGCTCGTATTCGGTTACAGACATGCAACCCTATTTCAATTCAAGAAACTCTTTTCACTTTTGATTAATGAATCGTTGACTTATGTATTTCTTTCTAAACTCAGCTTGAAAGAAATCCCAAGTAACTCTTTCTCTTGGCACCACTGATACTAGGGTATTCCACCACTGATACACTATGTCTCTCAAAAGTGATATGACACTTTTTAAACACTCTACCGGTGTGCACAAAAGTTCATCAAATAGCTGAATAGTGTTTTCTAGCCAAAATTTATCTCTTTCAAGTTCGTCATCCACATTAGCTTTAAACTCTCACCTCTGTGTTTTCTGGTTAGCAGCTTATTAAGTCTTAAAAATTCCATCCATTGAGGAACTACGGGAACCGGCTAGGGATTAGGTGGGGCTGGAGGTTGTTGAGTAGCTGGATTTGTTCGAACATACTCTGTAAACCACTCATTTATCATCTGGAAGAAGGCTTCTTTAGCCTCTCCTCCCTAGCTACTCGTTACGGGTCTAGACTTGGATTGTGCTACCCCATGAACAAAGCTAGGCGCATTACTTTCAACATCATCAGTTACAGCTCAATTGGGATCCATTTACTATATGAAAACACAGTTTAAATTTTCAAGAGTCATCACACTATCACAAGTTATATATGACATGTATAGCTAGACTCCCGCATACGTTACGTTAGTCCCAGAATCAACTAAACTGTAGCTCTGAATAAATGTAACACCCCTCACTCGTATTCAATGCCGGAATAGGGTTACAGAGCATTACTGAACTTAATACACATTTAAACATACATTTCTCATACAATTAGTCAATTCAAATACAATGAATTCACAACCAAAACATATTGTCTCTAATACGAGCCTGCGAGGCCCAAAACATGCATTCGGGGTGGTTCGGGACTAAATCAATAAATTTAGAGACTTTTAGAACACATAGAAAATTTTCTCAAAAACAGGGGACACACGCCCGTGTGGCCCGGTCGTGTCTCTCACACAGCAAAAGACACGCTCGTGTCACAGGCCGTGTAGACATTTAAAATGGGAACACAAGGCCATGTCCTAGCCCGTGTTTGACCCCGTGTAACTCTCTAACTTAGGTCACACGACCAACACACATGCCCGTGTGCCCTAAAAATGGCCACACACGCCAGTGTGCTAGGCCGTATGCTAGGCCGTGCCAAACATTTCTAGCTCAAGTTTTGTAATAAGGCTTAAAATAAGTACTTAGGGTAGATAAGTACATGTCAACTTTTTAGCTCTAGATATGTTTCAAACAATGCCTTAGGTCATCCCTAAATATCTCAATGTGCACAAATTTAATCAACCAAACAACTTCAAATTCAACCATTTATCATTCATACTAGAATGCTTGTTTCCTTGTATTTTCTATTTCATTTGGTACAGTTGATTACTTAATGCCTATTTACAGTGTAATGTATAAAGGTTAGTAGTTTAATAAAAAAAATTAATATCACCTATTGTGATGCCAAATTTATTTGTAAACAAAATTAACCTATGTACATTCTCTTAATCAGTCACTTATATTTCTACAAGCTCAAGCACATTATTGATAAGAAAAATAAAAAAAAAAGCATAAAAATTGAGACAAATTTTCTATGTTACCCCCCACACTTTAGTTAACATAGTGTTCTCAATGTGTAGCTCGTAAAAAGATAAGGAAAAGAGTTACTCGATTGGTCGTGGTCATTCTGTATGTTATTGGTGGGTGCTTCCTCCTTTGCTCGTTGATAGTTCAAATTGTTATGTCTCCTTCATCTGAGGTTCCTACATAGAAAACTTAAACAAGCTACAAAACAACTAAAAATCTATATTTATCCCCAAACCTAAAAAAAATTAAAATAATCCAAAAGTTTAATACAGTTCAAAACAAAATTAAGTTTTAATCATCTTCCTCGTAATCCATCTCCCTCTCCTTCCTCTTCACTTTCAGGCTCTTATTCTTCCTGCTTGGATGACGTAGGCCCAAACATGTCTGGCATATAATTGGGGGCCCTGATATTGTTTTGCCTCACAAATTCTTAAAATAGTGGCCCCGAATCTTACATCTACTGTATCATCCAATCTAACTTTGGATGACTACTCTCACTAACTTCCTATTGAGCTCGTGCCAACCCTTGGGATAAAGCTGGCATAGTTAACACTTCTTCCTGCTCATTAATCTATGTACTATTGGAAAAAGGTATCACCGATAATACTTTAAGATGGTTTTAGCGATTGCTCGGTGGATGCCATAGGAACATATGCTCTTCTAGATAAGCCCATCACTAAATGAGGAAAGAAAACTCCAACTTTTTGGCAACTAATACATCTCTTCATGTTCTGGTGGATCCACTTTTTGATACACACCTGCTTTTTCTACAAAATAGCATAAAGTAAAACTGCTTGAAAGGTATTAACATTAAATACATTTAAATCAGGGACTATTCGTGTGTACACAAATTGAATCCACATTCGGGAACATGATAGCTTGATTAAAGGAGGTTGGGATACTAATATATGGGCAGTATTTCCTTTCGCCCCTTCCCTTTGTTAAGTAGTTTATAATATTGTCTATATCTATGTCCCAAAATCAATTTAATCAATAAAATCTTGGTCATAGTATGGAACATTGTAAAAATAGAAAATAATCCGAGGGGTTACTTTAACTTCTATCTCCCACACAAATACAATATCCTAGATATGGCTGTCAGTATTTCTAGCCTCGTGATCCAGCAAAGATGCATAAAATTATTGAACTAGTGAGACCACAACAACATCTTTTGGGAACGCCCAACAACGTTCCCACCTATGGTACCTAACTATAGGCCATATCTCCTTACAAATGATGATCGACAGATCAAATCCGCTCTCTTGAAGGAATGTTTTCCCTTGAAGTTCATTAAAATATTTTTCAACATTTGGGTTCAAAAAATTAGAAGGGTTTGGAACCATCAATGGCTCTGGTTCAGTAGTTCATCTAACTTTCTAGGAGGAATTATATTTAAATTAAGAACTAAAACAAAATATCAAGAAAAGAAATTCAATAGAATTGTAAAATTTTGAGCCAGGAACCATTAACCTTATAGAGGTCGTTGAATTTCTTGTTTCGTGCACTGGTTTTGTTCCCTTGAGTGCTCCCATTCTTTGCTATACTAAATATGATTAGTGTAACAACCTATTTTCAATGGTGTCAGAAATAGTAGTTTCGGGACTACAATTTTAATGTGTAAATTATTATTTTACTATTTATTTAATGCATACGTGATTATATTAAGGTCGTGTAAAATTTTCATTAAGAAATTTTGGAGTTTAAATAGTTATTTATGTAAAAAAGACTAAATCGTAAAAAATGTAAAAGTTAAACTCTATTTGTTTAAAGGGCTAAATGACTATGAAAAGGAAAGCTAATGGACTAAGATAGTAATTAAACCATTTTAAGAGTTAGTTGGTAGTTATTGACAAGGTTTTATTGAAACTTTTGATTAGTAATAAATGTAGAATGGTAAAATAGTAAATAAGCATAAAACCGAATAAGCTAAAAATCATCATGTTTTTCATTTTGTTTTCTTCAAAACTGATTCTTCATGGAAGCTTAGCTAGGTTTTTATTCAAGCTTTATTTCTTCCATGCATGGTTTGTATTCAAGCCCCATTTTTAATGATTTTTATGTTTTTAAGTTCGTTTTAGCTTAATCTAGCTAGCTCGAGGGTTATTTTGCAAAACTGTTATAGATTGTGGGACTTGCCATGGATGTTTTTGAATGTGTTTTGAATTTATATGATGGATTAGTAATGCTGGTTGTTAAATAAACATCTTTTGTTAAAAGATTTTGATGAATTTTGAAATAATGGATTAAATTGTTAAAAGTATAAAACAATGGGTTTGGTTATGAAATGTTGGTAATAATAGGTTGTTTCAAGGTCCCTTGTAACATTGGTTAAATTGGATTTTGGTTAAAATGGTTAAATTTCAAGTTATGAGCTTAATGACTAATTTGCGAAAAGTTAATATGTTAGGGGCAATATCGTTATTTTTTATAAAGATGAATTACAGATTAAATTGGTTTCTAGAAATACTTAATTGATTGAAACTATTGTATCAGATCACGAGCATGCTGAAATCACGATAAAGAAAAAGGTTGTGGAGTAGTTCCTGTGTTTTTGTGACATTGCAAACCAATCAGTAAGTTCGTTTATGTATATGCATAGTTATATTCATTTCCTTGTTAATGATTTAATATTTTAATTCTATTTTGTATTGTTACTTGAATGTTGAATCGTATTGTATATTCAAATGAGGTGTTATTCAAGCTTAGTGCCTAGCAGGCTTAGAGCCGATGTTATTCAGGCTTAGTGCCTAGTAAGATTAGTTTTGGTGTTAATCAGGCTTAGTGCCTAGTAGGCTTAGTGCTGGTGTTAATCAGGCTTAGTGCCGGTGTTATTCAAGCTTAGTGTGTAGCAAGCTCAATGCCAGTGTTAATCAGGCTCAATGCTTAGCAGGCTTTAAGCTAATATAATAAATTATAACGTCCCTTGGAAATTTAGTAATTGATAGTACATGAGTTGACTTATCGAACTTACTAAGCTTCCTTATGCTTACTCATTTAATTTGATTTTTGTAGGACTTTTAGAATCGTAGCATCGATTGGATCAACTTGGAAGCTCACACACTATCATTTATATCTTGATAATCATTTTGTGTTTGTTTTGAAGTTGGTTAAGAGTGGCATGTAATAAGAAGAGACTTGTGGTACTATGATATTTTGTGGTGGAACTAGATGTTATAAATGGTCATTTAGATGTTTGTATGATAGGCTTGATATTTTGTGTTTATGCACACAAAAGTGATAAGTGATGCATATTTATATAATATTTGAAGTAGTTGAGATTTTTTATTATTTTCGTGTTTAGGTTATTTGCTCATTTACATATGCTACCAATGATGGTACATTGGTTAGTTTTTGGAATAGGTTGTAAATGTGTGATTTTACAATAATGTTTGATACAATGGTGGTGCTTGTGAATAGCATAATGGTTAGATGAATCGGAATGTTGAAATGGTATGTTTCGATGTGTTTGAGTGATGTTTATACCCCTTGAATTTATGCCCAAATGATTTGAATGGTTAGGTATGAAATGGTCTTAAAATGGCTTGATTTTAGGTAAGTTTATGGGTTCACACGGCATAAGACATGGGTTGTCACACGACTTGGCGACACGCCTATCTACCATATGAAATTTCTTAGAGTTCTAAGTCTTTTTGAATATGGATTCTATTCACCAACCTATGAGTTAAATCTCATATGGTTGGTTTACTTGATGAAACTTTTATTTCCATTATTGGCCACGACTTAGATTAGTTTCAATTTACTATTTCATTCAAAGGTATTTATGAGTAGTGTGCATGTAATCTCTAAACATAGGTGAATATACAACGTGGTTATAAAATTAATATAATTCTGACAAGGTTAGGTGAGTTAGATTGAAATTGAATGATATGAGCGAGTACTCAAAAGAATACTCATAGCAGACTTTAGACATAAAGTAGTGTTCTATATGGAAAGGAAAAGAACAGTGGTAGGAACCAAACTTAAAGCCTATAGACATATAGTGCCCTAGGTGAGGTAACTCAAGGCTTAGCTCTCGAAAGAAGCAGACCACAATAGAACTATTTCGAGCAGTAGAATAAGACTGAACTTATCGAGGATTATTAGTTAATGAGGGTAGATTCTTGGTAATCCCAGCCTTATGATTCAACATCGTAGATCCTTTAACCTTTGCTAAAGAATCTCTATTTTTACATCCTTAGTTGTTACTTGTTTACATATTATTCACGTAATCATTCTTGTAATAGCCATTGCATACTTAATCTTGTCTTCCCATAGCATTTTCATTTATTTGTTACAATTCACATATTACACACATTAGTATTCCTTAATTATCTTTGCACTTTTATTATTGTTTTTGCCATAGGTTTAAAATCACTCCTTTATAATAACTTGACCAATTTATACCTAACTGATCCTTGTAGAGATGATCTCACTTATCACTTTATTATTTGATCCAACCTGTACACTTACACAATTCGCTTAGCTTATTCACAAGCGACAAGTTTTTGGTGACGTTTCTGGGGACCAACAATTTGGTGAAATTTGATTTTCTTATTTTATTTTCTAATTTCATTAGTTCTATTTAACTTAATTGTTTTTAATTTCTATAGGTTTGTTATCAATGCATAAGTAGAGGCATTCCTATTAACCAAGAGTATCTTTTTGACCCTGAGATTAAGAGAACTTTATGAAGAAAGAGAAGAAAAGTGTGTAACATGGCGAGGGATGAGAATGATCCTGGTTTGAATGATCCATTAAATCCAAATGGTCAGGATGTTGATTGTAACACCCCAGACCCAGCCCAGACGTTATGGCCGAATCTGGCGTGTCACATTGAAGTGCTTTAGCGAAAACCTTGTTTTCATTGAAAACCCTTCCTTTAAAAATAGTGCATCTCAATTACTTTGTACAATCTCTTTTCAGTTGTGAAAGATTTGTTTAAAACATTTCATTTAAGAAAATCTATCATTTTAGAATTTAGTTGCGAAAACGTAGAAAAACATACTGTGATTTAGGACACCGTGTTCAACTTTTCATGATTACATCACATAAATATAATAAACCAGATAATAGCAAATAGGGGAGGCCTTATTACAATCCAGACTAAAAAAAAGAAAATTACTTAATAAACTAGTAACTTAAATGCTTTTTAAACAAATCCAAGTTGTCCTGCTAGTTGGCCACCCCGAGTCCCTCCAAACATCAAACCTCTTATTGAGCATCACCTGAGAAAATAATAGAGAGGGTGAGTTTTCTCAAACTCAATGTGTACAACCCTCGAACAAACATTAAGCAAACGTCAATCACCATACAACATACATGCAATGCAATGCAGTGCAACCCACCCCAATAATCCATCCGCTATTCACCAACTACATCCCCCGGTACACATCATGTGGGGATATAAATATCAACACACCCAACCGATACAAATCAATGGTAGCTAGTTGCGGAACTACCTTCATTGCACAAAGTCGCCAATCACATATTGGGCTTAAAAGCCGTCGGTGGGTCCACGGTTGTCAGCAACCATGCGACCCTCATATACTTCCATCGTTCCATAATTCCCAACCCAGATGGATCCTAAACAGAATATCGTATGTATGCAATATGTATGCAGCAGATATACATGTAACATCCATAAATCTTACCTTCATCACATAGGGGTATTTTGGTCCTTTTCGTACTTAGGGGCATTTATGTAAATTTCCTTTATTACGGTTTTCACTTACCTTGGCCCGTAAACAAATCCCGTGAGCTAAGATGAATGAATACTATGCACCAGGTAGGATTCCAGAGAAGAGGAGGTAAGTCATTAAGACCGTTTAAGTACCAAGCTCTCCCTAGATCCAATCCCAGACATGCATAAACCCGTTGCCACACCTTAACCTTATGACTTGTCCACGGTCAAAATTAATTATTTAGTTAAGTAAGTTTTATGCAGTCAATATATACTAGGCCCAAAACCCCTTACAAAGCCCAGAAAAATCCACATACCTGTATATGGCCTACTAAGCCTAACCACATTTATATGGTCCATTAGGCCCAAATCACATGTATATGGCCCATCAGGCCCAAATCAAATTTTATGGCCCACGAGGCCCAAATCACAGTCATGTTCTCATAGGATTTCCATCATATAGCATCAATTATCAATTTTTGCCTATTATGGGCCTAACAACCCATCGGGCCTATTAAGCCTATTCTGGCCTAATTGGCCAATTCACAGCCCAAGCCCATGGAATTGCCCATGGGGCCTTAGAAAACCTATTGTTTTCCCCCTTACGAGTGTTCTCGCACTTGCAAGACTATTGTAGCCAAACTTTTGGCTTTTTGGCATCTCAGTTTTTCGGCATTTTGGCTTTTCAGGATTTGCCGATCTACTTATGTGTGTGCAGTGTATGTACACACCTGGTAAATAAAGCATGCTGCAATCCCCCTTTCCATAAACCTACAACCGATATCACTCAAGATTAATCTCACATACTTATTGAATACTTTACCAAAAGCCGAAGTCTCTCCTTAACCTTACCTGAAACGCCAAGCCTTAATAACTTTTCTTTTGATCACTAATCACGTGTGTTTTTCAGATCTGCAGTAACCTTTATCGTTAAAACATAATAGGTGACTTGTATCCAACATATGCCACCCTTTTCTACTAAAGCCTAATCGGCTAGCCCTTTACTGAAATGAAGAACACTTACCCGAAGTCTCTTACCTGAGGAGCAAATCGGCGGGGATCTACAAGTCTGGTATTCGATACTAATCCTACCAAAACTGATTAGAAGTAGTGAGGAATAAAGTATTTAATTTTTAGCAAAACCGATTGGGAGAACAAACACTTACACTAGAATTAATCAAAGTAGAAAGAGTAGTAGTTGCACTAAGGGTATTCGGCCAAAAAGGTGTTCAGCCCTTGCAATCTGGATGGCAAAGAGGGTTATTCAGCTTCAAGGGAAAAGAAAAGAAGAATTCAGTAATGGAGTAGAGGAACTATGGAAATCGACACAAAGAAAAGAAAGAAAAACAAAGGTTTTCGGGTTTTAGATCTTGAAGAGAAAGAAAAGGTTTCTGGCAACAAGGTGAAGGAGATTTCGGCATTAGCCTGCCAACCTTGCATTTGGCACCTATATATAGCCTCTATAGCCGAATTTCCCATGCCCAAATTCCCAATTTGGCTCCACCTCTTTGCAATCCACATATCCTAAATTCTCTCCCTGATAGCTCCTTGATCCCCTCCTCAAATTTCTCCCCTTATCACTCTCTATAGAGTTCGTATCTAACGCCACCTCTGTCCATCCTTTAAGCAAAAATAAATCTTTCTTTTGAGCAATGAGGGATTCAAACCCCTCACCTCCTTGTATTGCATGTGACGCCACTTGCCACTCCACCACAAGGCTTTCTTGTGTCCAATTCCTTCTTCATTTATTCAAAAGCCCACTTACTTGCCATCTAAGTTCTTTTAATTATTAACGCATAATTTTCTTTACCCCTAAGTTTGAATTCAAACCTTAGCCAAGACCTAATATCACATAATTAACACTTAACCGAAAATACCTAGCACATTTTTTATCAGGACCGAAAAAAAAAGAAAATTTGGGATTTTGGGATTTTTGGGGCATTACATTGATCTTCCTATTCATCATGTGATAGATGACCGAGACAAGCCAATTCGTGAACATGTTGTGCCAATTTTGGATGATCTCGATCCAAGGATAGTTAGACCACACATTCAAGCTCAACATTTTGAATTGAAACTGGTGATGTTTCAGATGTTGCAAGCAGTGGGACAGTTCAACAGGTTACCTACTGAAGATCCAAGATTGCATGTAAGACTTTTTCTAGAAGTCTGTGACTCGTTTAGACAACAAGTTGTTCCTAAAGATACCCTGAGACTTAAATTGTTTCTATATTCCTTATGAGACTGAGATAGAGCATGGTTGAATGCTTTACCGTTGGGGATAGTGGCATCATGGAATGATCTCTACCAAAGATTTTTGCTACGATATAATCCACCAAACTTGAATGCCAAGCTTAGGAATGACATCATGTCTTTTCAGAAATCAGAGGATGAAACATTGTATAAAGCTTGGGAAAGATTTAAAAACTTCTTCAGAAATGTCTAATGCATTGGATTCAGCAATGGACACAGATGCAGATGTTTTATAATCGTTTGAATATACAAATGAGAATAGTAGTTCATGCTTCTGCCAATGGTACCTTGTTTGATAAATCTTACAATGAAGCATATGAGATTTTAGAACAGATTGTAAAAAATGATTATCAGTATTCTACCATGCGAGTTGGGACTTGTAGGAGAGTTGTTTGCACCATGGAAATTGATGGAATCACTTCATTAATTGGACAAGCATCATCTTTAACTAATATGATCAAAATAATGAAGAGACCAATTGTAGTTCAGGAGATGAAAGCAATCGAGCAAGCAAATGTTTATTATGGTGAAGATCATGAGTTTAACGAATGCCCATCAAATCCAACATCCGTGTGCTACATGTAATTTCAACTGGAACAATAACCTCTATTCCAACACATATAATCTAGGGTGGAAGCAACATCCAAACTTTAGTTAGAGTAATAAAGTATGGGTAAATTTAACAATGCAGCAAAATAGAATGCCATCAGTACACCGATTGGTTATACTCAAACTATGCCAAGGCAAAATGTCCAGCAAGGCCAGGCATCAGCTTCATCATCTCCATCATCTATTGAAGCCTTTTTAAAAGAATATATGGCCAAGAATGATGTCGTAATTCAGTGTCAAGTTGCATCCCCTCGATTTATTGAGAATCAAATGGGGCATATAGTAATTGCTTTGAGTTTAAGACTACAAGGAACTCTACCAAGTGATACTGAGAATTCGAGATCAATAGGGAAGGAGCATTGTAAGGCAATTCCTCTCAGAAATGGAACTCAACTGAATGAAATCATTAAATGGAACTCAGCTGAATGAAATCGTTAAAGAAAATTAGATTGTAATAATGGAAGGATTTCAGAAACGTCTAAAAATCACATTGCATCTGGAAAGACTAAACAAAAGCATGTAGTATAACAATCAGATCATCTTGCTGATGGAAATGCTATGACAAAATAGCATCAGCAACCTGAAGGTTGCCCACATCCATTATTTCCTCAATTATTTCACAATTGTAAACAAGAGGCTCAGTTCAAAAGTTTTCTAGATTTCCTTAAACAACTTCACATCAACATAGCAGTGGTTGAAGCTTTGGAGCAGAAGCCCAATTATGTGAAATTTATTAAAGACATACTGTCAAAAAAACGTAGATTGGGAGAATTTAAGACTGTTGCTCTTATAGAAGGGTGCACAGCGATATTGACGAATAAGTTACCTTCAAAATTGAAGGACCAGTGAGTTTCACTATCCCATGTTCAATAGGAAATCAGTATGTTGGTAAGGAATTATGTGATTTAGGAGCATGTATAAATTTAATGCCTATGTCTATTTTCAGGAAGCAGGGAATTGGGAAAGCAAGACCTACTACGTTACGTTGCAATTTGCTGATATATCTTACGCACATCCGGAAGGTAAAATTGAAGATGTGTTGGTAAGAGTAGATAAGTTTATTTTTCTAGCAGATTTCTTTATTTTAGAATGTGATGTTGACAAAGATATGCTAGTTATTCTTGGAAGACGTTTTCTTGCTACAAGCAGGACATTAATTGATGTGTAGAAAGGTGAAATAATAGGGGTAAATGAATAGAAAATTACATTCAATGTATTCAATGCCTTCAAATGCGCTAATGGGAATGAAGAATGCCAGGCTATTGACCTGATAAGGGCAACAGTGGAGGATGAGTTTATTAGATTTTGGCACAAGAATTCTGATAGTGAGAAAGACTCACTTAAGCAAAGTGACGCACTAATATTTGAGGACCTTGGTGAGCTTGCAAAAGCCAAACAGCTGGTGGATAGACCAGGGAAGACGTTTGAATTCTTGGATTTATCAGATCGCTCTTTCAAGCCTCCTAAACCTTCTATAGAGGATCCTTCCACACTAGAGTTGAAGCCATTGCCACAACATTTAAAATATGTTTATTTGGGAAAAACAACACTTTTCCAATAGTTATCTTGGTTGAGCTGACACCTGATCAAGAGGTGAGGTTTTTTGAAGTACTCTAACGATCTAAGAAGGCATTAGGATAGACAATTGTCAAGATCAAGGGAATCAGCCCTGTTATCTATATGCATAAAATTTTACTATAGGATTGCCATAGCAATTCTATTGAAATGCAGAGGAGGTTGAATCCAAAAATGAAGTTGTTAAAAAAAAGATTATCAAGTGGTTAGATGCTGGTATTATCTACCCGATCTCTGATAGCATGTGGGTGAGCCCTTTACAATGTGTACCTAAGAAAAGAGGTGTTATAGTGATCAACAATGATAACAACAAGCTTATTCCAACTCGTACTATCATTGGATGTAGAGTATGTATGGATTATCACAACCTCAACGAAGTAACTTGGAGGGACCATTTTCCCTTACCATTTGTTGACCAAATGTTGGATAGGTTAACTTGGAAAGCTTTCTACTATTTTTTGGATGGTTATTTGGGATATAATCAAATTTTCATAGCTCCAAATGACCAAAAGAAGACAAATTTCACATGTCCATACAGTACTTTTGCATTTAGATGAATACCATTCAGGTTGTGTAATGCCCCGACAACATTTCAACATTTCATGATGGCGATATTCTAGGACATGGTGGAAAATTTTCTTGAAGTCTTTATAAACGATTTCTCTATCTTTGGAAATGATTTTGAGGACTGCCACTTTGTGGTTAGTAAAGGTATTGTGCTAGGTCATAAGATATCGCAACAAGGGATTGAAGTTGACAAAGAAAAATTTGAGGTGATAGGCAAATTGCCGCCTCCAACCAGTGTTAAGGGTATTAGGAATTTTCTAGTCATGTAGGATTTTATAAAAGATTCATTACAGATTTTTCGAAGATATCTAAACCCTTCTGCACCTTGCTAGAACAAAATAGACCTTTCAATTTTGATGAACCTTGTTTGATCGTTTTCAAGAAGCTAAAGAGATGATTGGTAACAGCACCAATTGTAATCATTTCGAAATGGACACTGCATTTTGAACTCATATGTCACGCCAGTGATTATGCCATGGCAGCAGTGTTGGAAAAAAGGAAAAACAACGTATTTCATGCAATTTATTATGCGAGTAGGACCCTGATGATGCGCAGGTTAACTACACCACTATTAAAAAAGGGTTATTTGCTATGGTTTTCGAAGTTGATAAATTTTGATCTTATTTAGTTGGTACCAAAGTCACGGTCTATGCAAATCACTCTGTTATTAAATATTTGGTGACCAAGAAAGATGCCAGGCCAAGATTAATTCGATGGATACCTTTGATACATGAGTTTGTTTTAGAAATTTGAGATAGAAAGAGGACTGGAAATCAAGTGGCTGATCAACTATCAAGGTTAAAAGTTGGGAATGAAAACAACAATGTTCAACTTATTAACGAATATTTCCTAGACAAGCAACTGTTGGCTGCCATGCCATTACCTTGGTACATCGATATAGTGAACTTCTTAGTAAGTGGGCTGTTGCCACCTGATCTCAACAGCCAAAGAAAATGGAAGTTCTTTCATGACGCCAAACATTATTATTGAGATGAGCTATTCTTGTTCAAGTAATGTACTAATCAGATAATTAGGAAGTGTGTCCTTGATGACGAAGTACATAGCATCCTGTAATATTGTCACTCAGTGCCTTACGGAGGACACTTTGGAGGAATGAGAACTGCTGCCAAGGTACTCCAAACTAGTTTGTTCAAGGACGCCTAGGAATTTTATAAGTCATGCGATTGTTGTTAGAGAATAGGTAATTTATCTAAGAGACATGAAATGTCATTGCAAAATAATTTGGAGATTGAGTTGTTTGATGTTTGGGGAATTGATTTTATAGGTCCATTCCCACCATTATTTGGCAATCTCTACATACTCGTGGTAGTGGACTATGTCTCTAAGTGGGTTAAAGGAGTACCTCTCCTTACAAATTCTGCCAAGTTAGTGCTGAAGTTTTTGCAGAAGAACATTTTCACAAGATTTGGTACACCTCGAGCAATTATCAGTGATAAAGGTTCCCATTTTGATTGCAAATTTGTTGATAATGACTTGCACAGGTATTGGGTGAAACATAAGATTGCCACAGCATATTATCCCCAAACAAATGGACAATCAGAGATTTCTAACAAAGAAATTAAACAAAATTCTAGAAAAAGTGGTGAACCCAACTCGAAAGATTGGTCTTCTAGATTGGATGAAGCTTTCTAGGCTTATCGTACAATATTCAAAACACCGTTGTAGATGTTACCACATTTTGGATGTCACCTTTTAATCTTGTTTTTGGGAAGCCATGTCACTTACCTTTTGAGTTAGAGCATAAATTGTTTTGGGCTATTAAAAAGCTGAATATGGACTGGAAATCTATTAGCCATAACAGGTTGTTAGAACTGAATGAAATGGAAGAATTTTGGGTAGAGGCATATGAGAACGCTAAAATGAATAAGGAAAAGAGCAAGCGATGACATAATAAGAGGGCTATGCGAAAGCAATTTGAACCAGGACAACATGTGTTGTTGCTCAACTCTAAGCTTAAATTGTTCCCTGGTAAATTAAAATCTCGTTGGTCAAATCCCTTTGAAGTAGCTCAAGTCTATCCTCATGGAGTTTTTGATGTCAAAGATATGAAAACGGGGGTCACATATAAAGTTAAGGGACAATGCTTGAAGCAATATTGGGGTGCTCATGTGGATCGAGACAAGCAATCCATTGACCTCTAAGATGTTTGAGCTAATAATTATATTTTCTATTTTTCTATTCCTTAATTACTTTACTTTAATTTCATTTTTATTATTAGTTATCTTTAATTATTTCATGTTTCTTTTATTTCTATTTTTATCTTTAAATAGTTCTTTCCATGATATCCAGAGACAAAATAAAGAATATGAACTTACCAGTTGTGCTACTAAGAGGAGCCCAGTGTAGCATTGTGAAAGAGAGTTATGCTGCGACAAATTGGGAAATGAATGTTAAGGCAGCTATAACAGAAGAAGATGGTGAAGCCCAGCCAGCTGAGAAAGACCCTACCACTTTCGAGAAAAAAAACCAATGAACCAAAGGAAAAAATACAGAAAATAGAATCAGCCAGTATTTCAACTTATTGTGAGGAAGAAGAAGAAGCAAATCCCACACCTACACCACCAGTCGATAGCACTGCAGCTATTCCACCTCCCTTTACTGAACTTATAACTGAACAGGATCGTGAGATCAATTGGATTATTGATGAAATCACCAAATTCGATGTTGAAAACGAGGACGTGCCACTCCAATCATTGAAAAGGAAAATGCACTATAAACACATTGCACGTAAATCCTCTCGCTTGACAGAATGAAGTAACTACACTCCAATCCAAGCTAGGGAAGTTCTTTTCCCTTCCATACATCATTCATTTCATTTATTTTTCCAAGACATTTTCTGTTGTATATTTGTACATGCATTGAAGATATTGCATCCCTTAGATCTGGAGGTGTGTTGAGCATTTAGTATTACATTAAATAGTTAGTTTAGCATGTTTTAATTTTTGATTCACCTATCATTCATTTTTCCATGGCACACATAATTTCCACGGTTTGTTTTGCCTATAAAAAGTACAATCTTTACTTATGATGTTCGATGATGAGCTTATACTGTAACGCCCTGTACCCAAGACCGTCGCTGGAGTCGAATACGAGGTGTTAACAGACTTAATTCATTACTTAAACAGCTCAAACAATTTAATTTTAGAAATTCCAGACAAGCTGCCTAACTGCGTCACAGTCGCTTAAAAATTCATATCTCGAGTTTTGAAACTAAAAATCCAATTCCGTAAATTTTTTCTGAAACTAGAGTCATATATCTATTTACTAATTTTTTTCTAGAATTTTTGGCTGGGCCAATTAGTACAGTTTATTAGTTAAATTCTCCCCTGTTTTAGGGCTTAACTGCTCTAACCTCTGTGTATTACGAATTAGATATCTCTCTGTACAGAATTTTAATAACTATTAAATTTGTTTTTCTTAAAACTATACTCAATAAGAAATCTATACATATAAATTATGACTTCTAATTATTTTTGTACAATTTATGGTGAATTTCCAAAGTCAGAACAGGGGATCCAGAAATCGCTCTGGCCCTGTTTCACAAAAATATAAATATCTCATAAAATATAACTCATATTCCTGTTTCGTTTCTTCCATATGAAAATAGACTCAAAATTATTCAATTCCATATTTTATTCATCATATAATTATATCTTTACTATTTTTAATGATTTTTCAAATTCACGTCACTACTGCTGTCTGAATCTATTTTATGGTAAATTTTACCTATTTCATGGTTTCCATGGATTAACTAGCAATTTGACATACATTACACCAAATATGATCATAATTAGCCATTTCAATGGCTAATCATTACCAAGCATTTTTATACTACTCAATAACCATATCATAAAACCATATATACAAAATGATTATAATGCTATACATGCCATACTCAAAATATACAAGCCATTATGCCAAGATGGTATACGGATAGTGTGAGCGTGCCTCCGACCGTTCCCGATTTCCGAGCTGGCTTGTCAACACTACAAGGAATGAAAAGAAGGGAGTAAGCATAAATGCTTAGTAAGTTCACATGCAAATAGCAAGTAACATAACCATATAAGCAAACATAAAACATCATTTGCATAATCATCACCAAGACATTCATATCATATTTTCATTTATCATCTTATATCGATTTTTCAACCCGAGGGTTAAGTACATACCTGTTCAAAGTATCCATTTCACAACACTTACCAATACGTCCCTTTCATCTTGAGTATTCCTCCATTTGAGTAGAACTTTACCCGTTGAACACATTGGAATATAATTCGGATACATGGAAAGTTTGCACATAAGTGCCACATGTGTAACCAAGCTACTATGTAACCCGCCCATAAGCGAACCCGGACTCAACTCAATGATCTTGGGCGTTCGCATACATAAGTGAACTCGGACTCAACTCAACGAGCTCGGATGCCTAGTTACATCTCACGAACTCGGACTCAACTCAACGAGTTCGAACATTCGCATCCATAAGTGAACTCGGACTCAACTCAACGAGTTCGGATGCCCAAATATCCCAGTGACTTGTCACTTGTATCCTAATCCATTCCTATAAGTGAACTCGGACTCAACTCAACGAGCTCGGATGCCTAGTTACATCTCACGAACTCGGACTCAACTCAACGAGTTCGGACATTCGCATCCATAAGTGAACTCGGACTCAACTCAACGAGTTCGGATGCCCAAATATCCCAGTGACATGTCACTTGTATTCTAATCCATTCCTAAGGTTCAACGGGACCTTTTTCCCAATAATGTGTCTCAACCATCTTCTACGGAATACCGATACCGATACTCGGTAGTATTTCACATTCTCTAAGTATATCACAAAATTTGACATATTATCAAACAATTATCACGAGTATAATATTTCATAATAATTATCATATCATTTAAATAACATAAAAACATTTAAAATAATAACTATGTTACCAACATTTACATATGAACTTACCTAGTATGCGAAAATGGCTACTTTTACCATTTCGTCCACAACTTGGTATTTTCCCCATTTTAGCCCGAATTTCAGCTTTCCTTGCTCTATCATTTAAAATATAGTCTAATTACGACTCACATTATTCAAATTGGCCCAAAATCATATTTTGGAAAAATTACAATTTTGCCCCTAAACTTTTGCATATTTACACTTTTGCCCCAAAGCTCGTAAATTAAACTTCAGCCTATTTTCTTATGTTTTATGACATGCTGATCATTTTTAGCTTCTATGGAAACATCAAATTCTCACTCTAACATGTACTTATGACTATTAGGTATTTTTACCGATTAAGCCCTTTTACTCGTTTTCACTTAAAACCGAGCAGCACAAGTTGTCTAACATAATTTAAAACCTCATATTCTATCATAAAACACCAAAATACACAAATTTCACCTATGGGTATTTTTCTAAATATAAACCCTAGGTTAAATTATTGCTAGCATAAGCTAAATCGAGCTACCTAGACTCCAAAAACGAAAAGAACTTGAAAAACGGGGATAGAATGGACTTACAATCGAGCTTGGAAGCTTGAAAAACCCTAGCCATGGTTTCTCCTTGCTATATTCGGCCATGGGGTTGAAGATGAGCAAAATTGGCTTTTAATTTTGTATTTTAATTCATTTTACCCCTAAATGACCAAAATGCTCTTACTACTAAACTTTCCAAAAATTCCATCCATGTCCAATTTTTGTCCATAAACTTAGAAATTGGTAAAATTGCTATTTAATACCTCCTAATTAATATTTCAAAACAATTTCATACTAGAAACTTCTAGAATGCAAGTTCTGCAAATTATTCGATTTAGTCCCTAATTTCAATTTAAGCACTTTAGGCATAGGATTTCATCACGAAAATTTCACACAATCATGCAATCATATCATAAACATCAAAATAATTATAAAATAATTATTTCTATCTCGGATTTTGTGGTCACAAAACCACTACTCCGACTAGGCCCAAAATCAGGATATTACATATATTCTTCAATACACCTAGAACATGTGACAGTGAATTAGCTTGAAAATTAACTCCTAAACATGAGATGTCCTAACCGTAGTTAGTTTCAGACTGTAGTGAGTGTCTTTTAATGAACTTAGGGACTTTTGAAGCCAAACTCAGTCAAACTGCCAAAACATTACTTAAATAAAGGATAGTAGGCACTCCAAGGTTTAAAATTGTCAAGTAAGTTAGCATTACTTTGTTTGCCCCATCATGCTATTGACTAGAAAGTTGAGTTTCAGTAAGAGTGTGTAATGAAAACAAAATGAGGCACTCCACTGTAGTAACCGGCTGAGTAGCTATTGAGGTAGTTGTTTGCTCCATCCATCTTCTAAGTTAAAAGCCTTAGCTTCAGCAATGATTTTTATTTAAATTGTGACATGATTGAGTACTCGGTAATTAAGTGTTTGCTTCATGGTGATTATCGAGTCAAAGAATTTTGTGACATGCTAAATCCCCTACATTAATTCCCAAAAAATACAAAAAATATTAATAATATATATACCTTTTGAGTAGGCCTAGAGCAACTTGAGTTTAGGTAACAAATGAACTAAGTGAATTAGGAGATGTTTGCTATGGCCAAAAGGAACACATGAGTACTTAGGAAATTTTATTTTTAGGATGAATTTTTTTGCACTACCTTTGTTAAGCAAACCTCTAACACTTGAACAAGTTTTTGGAGAAAGAAGATGGCTGAGAACTGATGTATATATTGTTCTTTGAGTAGACTGGCAGTTCGAGGTGGTTATGTACGATGGCAAAGTCTTGCATATATGCATTCATGCATATCTTGCTTGAGGACAAGCAATAACTCAGGTTTGGGGGTGTGATAACTCTTAAAAGAGTTATATTTTATGCTTTTAGACTTGGTTAATTGCCTGTGCTTAGGTAAGTTTAGTTTCATTTTAGGATTTTCCATTAGTGTTTTTAGGAACTGCATTAAAAGGCTTGGACAGTGCTTAAATGTTATTACATGTTACTTGTAATTGTTTGCGGGATTTGTTTGTTAAGTGGCAGGTGCAAAATGACAAAAATAAGTAAAGAAGTGATGGTTTGTCATGGAAAAAGGTTGACAATTTTCCAACACGAATATCGTGGCAATGCCAAGAAATGACCCAGTTAACACTTAACCGTTATCAACCTTGTTGTACTTGTACTAGAAAAATCAGCCTAAAAAAGAGGAAAAAGATCATGGGATAAGGGGTCTACCCTAAAGAAGGAGATATAAAACCCAAAAGAAAAAACTAAAAATAGGGTAGAGGGTTAGAGAGTCATTTTGGAAAGAGAAATCCCTTAGAAAAAAAATATATGGTAGTGGTTGTGATAAGGATGAAGACGCAAAGGGGAAGATGAAGGCAATCCCTCCTAGTCACTGAGAGATATTTTGTAACCAGAGTTGTGGGTTGGACAGGCAAAAGCTATAGTTCTATATTTCACCTTTAATTATTTATTTTCTATTCCATAATCTGATTTAAGGAAATGGTGTTGATTACTATTTTCAATCTAGATTCTATTCACTAACCCATGAGCTAAATCTCATAGGGTTGGGATTACTTGATGAAACTTTTCTTTCCATTATTGGCCACAGCTTAGATTAGCTTTAATTTACTATTTCATTCAAAGGTATTTATGAGTAGCATGCGTGTAATCTCTAAAAATAGGTGAATATGCAGCATGATTATAAAATTAATCTAATACTTACAAGGTTAGGCTAGTTAGATCGAAATTGAATGATATGAGTAAGTACTCGAAAGAATACTCGTAGTAGACTCTAGACATAGAGCAACTTTTTGTGCAAAAAGGAGAAGAATAGTAGTAGGAACCAAACTCAAAGCTTATGGACATATAGTGCCCTAGGTGAGGTAACTCAAGGCCTAGCTCTTGAAAGAAGCAGACCACTGTAACACCCCTCGCCGTATTCAATGCCGAGATAAGGTTCGAGGTGCTACCGGACTTAACTCAAGCACTTTCATACTAAACCAGCCATGAAATTTCGTTCGAATTTAAAACTTTGAATTTCACATGCATATTGTCCCTTAAACGGACTTACGAGGCCCAAAACATACATTCGGGGTGATTCGAAACCAAACTGAGAACTTAAAAAAAACATGGAAAATTCATGCTTTAAGGCTTTACACGCCAGTGTGATCATTTTGACATGGCCATGTTGGTTGCCTGTGTGCACCACACGACCTAGTGTTCATCGGGACACGCTCGTGTCCCTCACCCGTGTAACTCTCTCCCTATTTTGGTCATGAACAAAAGAAGACACACGGCCAAAGCACACGCCAGTATGCTAGGCCGTGTCTACCACACGGTTGAGACACACGACCGTGTCTCTACCCGTGTGTTTACTACCATGCATACTGACTTGAATTTCAAAGGTGCAGGGGACACACGGCCGAGTCACACGCCCATGTGGGCAGATTGTCTCTCACACACGGCCTAGACACACGCCCGTGCGTCTACCCGTGTGGACAAATACAAGGCTATTTTCCAAGCCATTTTGTCACCCAAACAACATACGCACACTTACTTATACAATAGCATACAACAAGGCATATATGGGCACTTAAACATCCATAAAAATGTTATGATCATGTCAATTTTTCATGCAATAGATATCATAAATTTTACTCACATCTTTACCACATTCATGCCATAATCATTATAAACTCACCACATAAGACCATAGCACATGCATGCATATGTATAAATAGGTTTACAAACTTAATATCTAATGTAAGCCATTACATTTGGCTAAAACATAATATCACATGCCCAAATACTTAAACCTTATACAAGCTATAGACTCAAAGTAATTGAAAGCACTTACACCAATAGCGATAGCTTGACAGTGTGATAATATCTCCGACGAACTCCAACCCGAGCTAACCTGGCAACACTAGAGAACATGGAAAAGGAAGGGGGTAAGATTTATGCTTAGTAAGTTCATATAAAAACAATAAGCACCTCATTAACATGTCTTTATC
Source organism: Gossypium longicalyx (assembly GCA_025698465.1). Lineage (NCBI taxonomy): Eukaryota > Viridiplantae > Streptophyta > Magnoliopsida > Malvales > Malvaceae > Gossypium > Gossypium longicalyx. The sequence continues at coordinate 32,344,888 of CM046999.1, read as the reverse complement.
AATGTTCCTAACATATTCTCAAGTTCATGATAAGCTGTCTTCTTGTACAATAGTCAATATAATGTTTATATATGGAGCTACGAAACATCAAATTAAGTTATGTTAATTTTCCTTGAAACTAGACTCATGTATCTTTCTACCATACAATTACTAGCATCTTTGATTGAGCCAAATAGTACAGTTTATTTCTCAAATTTACCCCTGATTCACTGCCTGACAGTCCGACCCTCCTGTACTAAAGTTAAATTTTCTCATATCACAGGACTCGAATAATGTTCCTGTCTATTTTTTTTTTTGAAAATAGACTCATCAAGGATTCTAAACATATAAATTATAACTCATAAATATTTTTTTAAAATTTAAAATGATTTTCTCAAATTAGAATAGGGGATTTCGAAGTCATTCTAACTCTGTCTCACACAACTTCAAATATCTCAATACAGGAAATTTTTTGCCTTACAGAGTTTCTTTTATAAGAAACTAGACTCAATAATCTTTATTCCCATATTTTATTCAGCCTCTAACTCATTTTTCCACTATTTTTAGTGTATTTTCAAAATTACACCACTGCAGTAGCCTAAAACTGTCCGGGCTAATTTACTCATTCACAAATATTGTTCACCAAATTAATACAACATCATTTCATTTATCATGGTAAGAACGCATAGCTATGCGTCATAAGCATGGACCCATAATCTCAATGTCATCAAGTATCAAAGACTTATTCTAAATCATGCCATTTTCATAGTATTCACCAAATACTATATACATCATAGATTATCACATATCAAGGCATTACTCATAAGTTTAGTGTACATACCTATACCAGCTCGTAATAAAGTATATAATCATACCTTCTTTAACATGCTCTCCTTAGAGCTTTCATCACAACATCCATTACATTACCCGTTGAACACTCGAGATGCTAAAGGATGTTCGAAATTCTCATACACCAAATAGAATACCAAAGTCATGTCCCATACAAGGTCTTACATAGATCCACATATCGTTGCCATATCAAGGATATGGTCTTATACAAGGTCTCATGTCAGTGCCGATGCCATGTCCCGATCATGGTCTTGTACTAGCACACATATTATCACATTTTCATTGAATCATCACAAGTCAATTCCAATGAAGGCATATATCCATATTTCGTGCAATATCAAGTATTAAGCACATGATAATGAAGTTGATAAATTACTTTCATACCAACTTACTCGTTTCAAAGAAACATCATATTCCATCAATCTTCCAATATATTAAATCATATAATATATGCAATATTAATAAGGAATGTAATTCAAACATAACTTTGCATTATTATTATCATACGAACTTACCTCGACACCAAATTGGTAAAAGAGGCCTAAACATCAATTTCTCGTTTTTTCTCGTTCTAAGCCCGAATCTCGTTTTTCATCATCTATGACATCACATTTAACTTATTAAAATAATATACTAATCAAATTAGTCCAATGACACAATTTGGCAAAATTTATGATTTTGCCCCTATATTTTGCCAAAATTACCAAATTGCCCCTAGGCTCGTAAAATGATTTTTATCACATTTTGTTACTCATTAAGCCTATAAAAACCATTTTCATAACTATAACAACTCATAATTTCAACTATTTCACACATTTACAACTTGTTTTACACCTTTGCAAAATACCCCATTTTAGGTGTTTTCATGCAAACTTCTTTCATAAAGATTGTTTATAACACTACCAAGACTCATATTATTCCATAAAAACTCAGAAAAAAAACACATGCTTTCATGGAAAAACCTTAGACTCTTGATCATTTTGCAAAATAGTCCCCTCATTTGAAAGCTCATGCTTTAGGGGTTCAAAAAATGTAAAAATCATCAAGAAAGACATTAAAAATCACTTACTAGCATGGGAGTTCCTTTGCTGAAATTTTCCAGCTTCTAAACCCTTTCTTTGCTGCTATTTTAGGTGAAGAGAAGATGAAGAAAAGATGAGATCTTTCTTTTTCGTTATTTTATTCTATTTTTAGCCAATTTAGTCACCTAAAAGCAACAAATTTTGGCTTTTTGACCATTTTGTCTCCCTTGGCCGGCCATCACACTTTCAATGGCCTAATTTCACTTTAAAGACCCCCAATTTAAGATACAAGGAAATTTAACACCTTTAGGCATCAAAACACAACTTTTACCTTTTACGCGATTTAGTTCTCTTTTCGAAATTTGACTAGAAATCGCTAAAATTAATATACCAAAATTAACATGCACTTATAAAATCACATTACAACACATACAATAACATCAAAATAATTTTCTCTGGCCTCGGAATAGTGGTTCTGAATCCACTGTTCTGACTAGGCCCAAAATCAGGCTGTTACAATTCTTCCCCCTTTAGGGATTTTCATGCCCGAAAATCTTACCAGAAGAAGTTACTTTCAACTTTCACGAGTCACTTTTACCCTTTTCTCAAAATTACATATCAACTCAGTCTCATACTCAAGATTTCTTGTAGCCTTTCCATATTTACGGTATAAACCTAGGGCTCAATTCGAAATACTGGAGATTGACATTCTAAAAACTATAAACTCAGAAACATATAACTTAGCCAAATCTGTCGAATAATATATCTGCACATACAAAAATAATCATACGGACTTTCATCATCAATCCATCATAATCCATTTGGTATCTCTCTTTTTCCTGGGGATGAGAAATATCCCTATACAAAATTCATAATAGCCCTTTCTCTTTTTCTTCCCACTGTCACACTGACAGTAATAATCTCGAATACATTTGATATTCGGCTTTACCCTGTAGACAATTCAACATCTTTTGGAAGAATAGACAAGATACTGCTGCGAATTTTGTACTCAATTCTCTGTATAACCTAGAGTTTCTCAATACTCAAATCTTACTCTGAAATAATAGTAACAGAAACCAAAAATCAAATCCTCCCTACAATTCCAAATTAAAAGAAAAATCATGCTGTACTTGTTTAGTTTACCACTTATAGCCATATTTCCATACTCTGGTCATCAACTATTTAGAAGCTTTACTAACATGAATCAAATGATTCCAACTTCATAGATGCGGTCTCTTTATTAATCAGGACAACTTTACTTCTAACAACATTTCTCGAATGATAAAAGTCCCACTAATGTGTTTCCGTATCATACTTATAAGAATGAAATTTCTTCATTTCAGGCTGTACGTCTACTTAACTGTAATTACAAAACATTATTCCCGGACCAGAAAATAAACTTAAATGCACATAATTTACCTTTACTGAAAATAGTTCTTTACACGAAGATTAGGAAAATCCAGATACTAGAATTCCCACACTTCCATGATTGAACCAGAAGCACAATCATAATAGAAACTATTATCGCAAGTTAAAGAATACACTTAAGGATAAGCCAGGTTCGATAATTCTCAAAATATGAACGATAGGAAAAACCAAGATATAGAATTCCAAATATAATACCATACCAGAAATCCGAGAGTATAACCCAGAAGAAAATAATAAAGAAGATCTGAATGTCCCTTTAGAGAAAACCAGAAAGAAACTACCGTTTAAACACTCTTGAATTTCATCATAATAGAGATAATACATTTTCTGCATAAATATAAAACCATAGTCAATAGGAACATCAAAATGGTCTCACACGAATTTTCATCATCTATTTCATTCCGACATATCAGAATAGAATTCCAAAAAGACAAAAAAATGTTGATCATAATTAAACGGATCAACAGAGCTTTTGTCTAATATCATAGTCGCTAGCATCCTCATATACAAAGAATTTCACTGGAAATGAGCAACCATATATATTCCCAAGGATAGAGGAAAATACAGAATACTCCAAAGAGAGAGATAACTAAAATTTTACTTAAGTGGATCCGTCATGCTCAACATCTTTGCGAATCCGACATCATTCCACTGATTATTTTTGTCATCACTAATCCCATGATACTCCATTATTACACTCTTTAGTTTCCCATTTGTAAGTTTATACAACATATCTCTCGTGAATTTCCTCATATAACTCTATTCTGGTAAGGGGATGAAGATTGTAAAGCCTCTAAACTTTCGACTCTCACACATATACACATTTAACAACAACATAGTATCATGTACATCGATTCAGAAATTTCAAATTTCCAACTTGTTATGAACACACTTTCACATATCTTAGTAACACGTGCAACTTTATTTCATATGAATACTAGCCAAACATCAGTGAACTTTTCACAATATAAAATTTCATTTCTTTTACTCGAACCATCATTAATGTCTAATCAAGTTTCAACACTTAGCCTTATTTTACTTACCAACATTTACCAAATTAGAGAACGTCTTACGGTCTTGAGCACATCATTCACTTGATGCCATAGTCCAACTATGGTCTTATATTAACTCTCATCCATCAGTGTCGATGCCGTGTCCCAGACAGGTCTTACACTGACACATATTAAGCCGATACCATGTCCCAGACAAGGTCTTACACTAGTATGCATATCTTGAGGCCGATGCATGTCCCAAACATGTTTTACACTGGCTCTCGTCTCAAAGCCGATGCATGTCCCAGACATGTCTTACACTGGCACATATATCACCTGTACTGCCATGGTCCAACCATGGTCTTATCCATCAATTCATAATCGAACGGTCGTACTCAGTTCCAACGTTCTACTAAATTTGATCTTTCATTTCAGTTTTCATGCTATCATAACATTTATGACATCTTCAATTCAGAAATTAAACATAAATGTCAATCACATGTACATACTGATTACGCTTCATTCAATAGAAGCACTTATACACACATTTGTCATTTCGAGTAATTTTTTTTCTTTTCATAATCACTTGGCCAAAAGAGTTAGGCACATAATATCGTGTGAATACTAACATGCATAAAAGAGCTTATCACAACTTAACTTTCATTTCATTCCATGATTCCACATTCTTTAACTTATGATTATCACATATTGAGTATTAATTCATGTAAAAATCATAGATTTATTTTCATACCTTTCCAAATTTCAACATATCACAAGCACGTTTCAATCATCTCAATATTACTTCTATCATTATCAAGATTTGCTCGGTTAGAAGTCTTTCCTGTCTTAGCAAACAGTTTCGTTAGCGCCGGGAGATATCACATATCACGAGTAGTACTGTGGCATGTATAGCTAGACTTACTTATGCTATGTTAGTCCGAGAACTGACTAAACCATAGCTCATATACCACTAAATGTAACACCCCTCACCCGTATTCGACGCTGGGACAAGGTTTGAGGTGCTACCGGACTTAATTCAAACACTTTCACACTAAACTGGCCATGAAATTTTGTTTGAATTTAAAATTTTCATTTTACATGCATATTGTCCCTTAAACAGACTTACAAGGCCCAAAACATACATTCGAGATGGTTTGGAACCAAACCGGGAACTTAAGAAAAACGTGAAAAATTCATGCTTTAAGGCTCTACACGCTTGTGTGGATATAGGGCACATGCCCGTGTGATCATTTTGACATGGCTGTATTGGTTGTCCGTGTGCACTACATGACCTAGTGTTCATCGGGACACGCCCGTGTCCCTCACTCGTGTAACTCTCTGCCGATTTGGTCATGAACAAAAGAAGACACACGGCCAACGCACACGCTCGTATGCTAGGCCGTGTCCACCACACGGTTGAGACACATGGTCGTGTCTCTACCCGTGTGTTTACTACCATGCATACTGACTTGAATTTTCAAGGTGTAGGGGACACAAGGCCGGGTCACACGCCCATGTGGGCAGACCGTGTGTCACACACGGCTTAGACACACGCCCGTGCGTCTACCCGTGTAGACAAATACAAGGCTATTTTCCAAGCCATTTTGTCACCCTCACAACATATGCACACTTACTTATACAATAGCATACAACAAGGCATATATGGGAACTTAAACATCCATAAACATGTTATGATCATGTCAATTTTGCATGGAATAGATATCATAAATTTTACTCATATCTTTATCACATTCATGCCATAATCATTATAAAATCGTCACATAAGACTATAACACATGCATGCATATGTATAAATAGGTTTACAACCTCAATATTTAATGTAAGTCATTACATTTGGCTAAAACATAATATCACATGCTCAAATATTTAAACCCTATACATGCCATAGACTCAAAGTACTTGAAATCACTTACACCAATAGCGATAGCTTGACAGTGTGATAATATCTCCGATGAACTCCAACCCGAGCTAACTTGGCAACACTAGAAAACATGGGAAAGGAAGGGGGTAAGCTTTACGCTTAGTAAGTTCATATAAAAGCAATAAGCAACTCATTAACATGTCTTTATCAATGTTCCCAACATATTCTCAAGTTCATGATAAGCTGTCTTCGTGTACAACAGTCAGTAAAATGATTTTATTTGGAGCTACAAAAACTCCAAATTAAGTTCCATTAATTTTCCTTGAAAATATACTCATGTACCATTCTACCATACAATTTATAGAGTTTTAGGTTTATCCAAATAGTACAGGTTATTCCTCAAAGTTACCCCTGATTCACTGCCTGATAGTCCGACCCTTCTGCACTAAAGTTAAATTTCTCATAGCACAATACTCGAATATTGTTCCTGTCTATTTCTCTTGAAAATAGACTCATTAAGGATTTGAAAAATATAAATTATAACTCATAACTATTTTTTTACAATTTATAATGATTTTATAAAATCAGAATAGGGGATTTCGAAGTCATTCTGACTCTATCTCACACAACTTCAAATATCTCATTATTGAAAATTCTTTTGCTTACACGGTTTTTTTTATAAGAAACTAAACTCAATAAGATTTAATCCTATATTTTATTCAGCCTCTAATGCATTTTCTACTATTTTTAGTGTATTTTCAAAGCTACACCACTGCAGTAGCCTAAAACTGTCCGGGCTAATTTACTCATTCACAAATATTGTTCACCAAATTAATACAACATCATTTCATTTATCATGGTAAGAATGCATAGCTATGCATCATAACCATGGACCCATAATCTCAATGTCATCAAGTATCAAAGACTTATTCTAAATCATGTCACTTTTGTACTATTCACCAAATATTATATACATCATAGATTATCACATATCAAGGCATTACTCATAAGTTTATTGTACATACCTATACCAACTCATAATAAAGTATATAATCATACCTTCTTTAAGATGCTCTCCTTAGAGCTTTCATCACAACATCCATTATATTTCCCGTTGAATACTCGAGATGCTAAAGGATGTTCAGAATTATAATACACCAAATAGAATACCAAAGCCATGTCCCATAGATGGTCCTACATAGATCCACATATCGTTGCCATATCCCGGATAGGGTCTTATACAAGGTCTCATGTTAGTGCCGATGCCATGTCGCGGTCATGGTCTTATACTAGCACACATATCATCACATTTTCATTGAATCATCACAAGTCAATTCCAATAAAGGCATATATCCATATTTCGTGCAATATCAAGTATTAAGCACATGATAATGAAGTTGATAAATTACTTTCATACCAACTTACTCGTTTCAAAGAAACATCATATTCCATCAATCTTCCAATATATTAAATCATATAATATATGCAATATTAATAAGGAATGTAATTCAAACATAACTTTGCATTATTATTATCATACGAACTTACCTCGACACCAAATTGGTAAAAGAGGCCTAAACATCAATTTCTCGTTTTTCCTCGTTCTAAGTCAGAATCTCATTTTTCATCATCTATGACATCACATTTAACTTATTAAAATAATATACTAATAAAATTAGTCCAATGACACATTTTGGCAAAATTTTCACTTTTTCCCCTATACTTTACCAAAATTACCAAATTGCCCTTAGGCTCGTAAAATGATTTTTATCACATTTTGTTACTCATTAAGCCTAGAAAAACCATTTTCATAACTATAGCAACTCATCATTTCAACTATTTCACACATTTACAACTTGTTTTACAACTTTGCAAAATACCCCATTTTAGGTGTTTTCATGCAAACTTCTTTCATAAAGGTTGTTTATAACACTACCAAGACTCATATTATTCCATAAAAACTCAGCAAACAACACATATACTTTCATGGAAAAACCCTAGACTCTTAATCATTCTGCAAAATAGTCCCCTCATTTGAAAGCTCATGCTTTGGGGGTTCAAAAAATGTAAAAATCATCAAGAAAGACATTAAAAATCACTTACTAGCATGGGAGTTCCTTTGATGAAATTTTCCAGCTTCGAAACTGTTTCTTTGCTGCTATTTTCTATGGAGAGAAGATGAAGAAAGGATGAGATCTTTCTTTTTCTTTATTTTATTCTATTTTTAGCCAATTTGGTCACTAAAAGCCACAAATTTTGGCTTTTTGACCATTTTGTCTCCCGTGGCCGGCCATCACACTTTAAATGGTCTAATTTCACTTTAAAGACCCCCAATTTAAGATACAAGGCAATTTAACACCTTTAGGTATCAAAACACAACTTTTACCTTTTACGCGATTTAGTCCTTTTTCGAAATTGGACTAGAAATCGCTAAAATTAATATACCAAAATTAACATGCACTTATAAAATAACATTACAACATATACAATAACATCAAAATAATTTTCTCTGGCCTCATAATAGTGGTTCCTAATCCACTGTTTTGACTAGGCCCAAAATCGGGCTATTACACCCACAGTAGAACTATTTAGAGCAATAGAATAAGACTGAACTTGCTGAGGCATTATTGGTTAATGAGGGTAGATTCTTGGTAGTCCCAGCCTTAATTAAACATCGAAGATCCTTTAACCTTTGCTGTAGCATCTCTATTTTCACATCCTTAGTTCTTACTTGTTTACATATTATTCACATAATTATTCTCGTAATTGCCATTGCATGCTTACTCTTGTCTTGCCATAGCATTTTCATTTATTTGTTAGAATTCACATAGTACACACATCACTATTCCTTAATTATCTCTACCATCTTATTATTGTTTTTTCCATAGCTTTAAAAACAATAATTTATAATATCTTGACCAATTTATACCTAATTGATCCGTATGGAGATGATCGGTTGTTTAATGTCACAGCAATAATGTACAAGAGTACACTATCAATGCAAGTATAGTAGACAAATACAAGTCTGCCGGATATCGATCCCATGAGGATGGTTGTCTTTTGTTTATCAATGTCAGTGCAATAAATGGATGCAAATAAGATAAATTGTGAGAGTAGGTGTCAAAGTAATAACTCGAAAACAACAAGATAAAATATGATAATGATAAACTGAGATCCCCAACGTGAATATTCAACAGAATGCTAAGTGCTCACAAGGTATAAAAGGATAGGTGATTGTCAATGCATTAAATTGCAATGAATATCTTACCAAGCTTACCTTCTATATTTAATCTAAGACTTAAATGTGCACATTAACCCCACCTGCCAATGATGACAATGGAGCACTATTAACAACAAGTGGATTAAATTCCTCTAATCCTTAAGCAACTTATGTTGTTATGCTTGTTAACTTGAACTATCACTGTACCTTCCAGTGTCAGTGACTGCAACAACACTTCCGTGCTAAAAACATTCAAACCCAAAGATTAAACAGTAGAAGCAAGATTGAATAAAATAAAATTTAACCCAAAAATCATGTGTACTTCCATACAAACATGAAATAGAAAGTAATCACCAGCTTTTAGAAAAGAAAAATAAAAGAAACAAGTGGAGAATACTATTCCTAGACAACTAGACTTGAATCTCTCTATTCCCTCTTGTATCGCATTTAGAGCTCATCGTCAGAAACTGGTCTGCATCCCTTTCATATCGGTTCACCCATAGGAGACTTAAGCTGCCATTACCAAAAGCTTCAAAGATAGGTTGGAGAAGATAATCCTCCTAAAAAAGGCCCCATTTTTTCCTTTTCATGTGAATATTTTTTCTTTTCCCCAGATAGCCCCGGTGTCCTTTCATCAAAATCATGCTGCCTTTGTACGTAAAAGTTAGTTGTACCAGATTGTACAGCTCAAGCATTTTTGCTCATATTCGGATAGCTATCAGACGCGACGATAATTCTGGGCGCAATTTGAAAATACTCCTGCAACGACATCAGTACCAAAACATGACAAAATTAAGGATAACTAAGTTAATATCCACTGAGTTATAAAATGTAAATTACTAAATTGAAAATGCTAAAATATGTGCTAAAGATAACTAAATGGGGACAAATTAACTAATAAGTAGGGAGAAAACATATGTTCTTTCTACTATTGTCAGGAGACGGTCTCACTTATCACTTTATTACTTGATTCGATGTGTACACTTGCACAATTCACTGAGCACATTCACATGCAACACCTATGTCCTAAGCTTGAGGGTTATCTGAAAAATTAAGAAATTGAAGAGGCGAACTTTGAAAGCCTAGTGTGAATGCAACATAAAAGAAGCAATATTTAATCTATACATTTCATATATATAGAAACACTTATATTTCAACATATATCACATATAGCAAGGTGCGTGAGAATGTCGATGTAGCTTTTTCTCAATGCAAGTTTTACAAAACAATTCTTACCCATCTCCGTTACTCACAAATAAAGAGTTCCCCAAAACTCGTCTATCGAATAATGCACCACGTTATGGCTAAGCCACTCAATATTGCGGTCAAGCTGCACGTTGTGGACAAGTCACTCAATAATGTGAACAATATTTTCAATGGGCATGCTTAACATACAAATCATATTTCAATAACAAAATAGTGGCATGATTTATTTATATATCATGCATAACAAATCTTGCCATAAATTATATATCATTAGAATTGGTATGTACACATCATTTCACATTAATCATTAAAACACATCAATTATATCATACATTCACCCAAAATAATTAGTTAGAAATACTTACTTGGGTTTTCCCCCCTTTTTATGGATTTAACATATATTCTAATACATAATGTATTCTTAATATTTCACAACATTTAGATCTTTATCAAATTTTCAATCTAAATAAATATTTATATTTTATTTGATGATAAGTTCATACATATATATCTGTATCAAGTTAAATTCACACCTCGATTGGTATATCCGATAACTCGATTCCAATTTCGATTCTAACTCTAAAGGAAGAAATTCAATCTTGAATCCTTTTTTATTAATAAATCAATACCAAGTCAAAACACTAAAATGTTCCATTTAAGTCTCATATCAAAAGTCAAATGAGAAGACTTAGTTATCTAACTTCCAAGTAAGAATACTTATTTCCTAAGGCGAGAATACGAATCTGAATGGTACGAAGAAGAACACTTTACGAGAGTGTATAATCATTATTAGATCTGATTGTTACCTCTGCAGCTTCCGCCAGTCTAGCTCCGTCTTGCTCCAGCTTGTCTTTAGTTGCATCTACAAACTAAGATGCATTGACAATGTCCTCAACAAATTCTTTCTCAATAGCTTCTGTCCCAGTGTTTTCTTCCTCCGCCTTTTCATTCACAACTTCAACACAAACATCCTCCTCTTCCACAGTAACTTCCTCTTTAGTAGTAGGCACCTTATTACCAGTAATAATTTCACCCTCAACCAGGCTATCAATCCTTCATTCTTGAACGTCCCTTGATTCCTCTTCTTTCTCAACATCAAAGATGTGCACAATGGGAGGAGATTCTACCGATTTGTCTCGGTCTCCAAGGTCATCTTCCTCAGAAGAGTATTCATACTCTCAGATAATCAGTGGGAATACTGGAAATTCTATGAGTGGGGTTAGGCTTAACTAACATAATGTGGCTACAACAGAGTTGTTATAGGCCCTGGTATAAGCGTAAAACAAATTTTATGATCTGTCCATATCCTCTATTAGAACGACAAGCCTGATCTGCTTATTGCTGACGGAATTGGCCAACTTATTGATATCCTTCATTTTACGAGCAATGATGTATTTACAGTTAAGTTTATTCCCTTGCTTTCTACTTTAGTTTTGCGCTTCCTTATCTTGTTGGGCTCTTCCTCCTTCATTGTTGGAATATCTTTTCCACGAGTAATTCTTTCAATAGATGCTTCATTGATTGAGCCCTTATCTTCCAATATCTCTTCATCATCACAAGGCAGGATCCTTTTCTACTAGCACAGTAGCATCACTAATGACGGGAAAACCAAAATTCCATTTTGCCTTACGGTGCAGTTAGTAATTTCCTGGTGGAATAGTGTGTCGACATCAATCTTTTTTCCCTTGACATTTGAATGTATCAGGCACATTCTATCAAGGTTGATTGTGGTGCTGTGAGTAGAGGGCAGTAACCTGTAATTGACAAAATGAAACATTATTTTGCTTTGCAGTGTCAAGAAGCAGCGGTGCATCGTATAATTCATTTGATGTGAACCCGTTCGTAATGCTCTTTTGACACATAAATCCTTCAGCAATAGGTTCCTTTTTTCATTTGTGATATCTTAAATAAACTCGGAGTGTTCATCGACATCCACCTTAGTGTTGTATAGTTCATTAATTTTTGTAGCATCCCATGGGATTAAACCTTCTCAAACAAAAAAAAATCCAAATCACAGTTATAAAGGTTACCGTAAAACTCACGTACCAATGAAGGAGTATAGCTTCCAAGTTGCATGTAGAAAGTCACCCACTTTAACTTAGAGATTGTTCTGGATACTTGTTTGACCAAATCTTGTTGTTGCGAAAGGAGAATGCCCTATTATGGGTGAAAGTTTTTCTTTAAGATGTTGTTTTGAAATCGGTCTTTGACCTTTTTCATTAAAAAGATCACCGGCTCCTTTTTCTCCATTGACATAGAGGATTCTGACTCACAAACTGTGATTGTAGAGGATGAGTGTTCTTCAATAGGCTTGGTGGCTTTCTTGACTAATCCTCTCATTATTGCCGTATTTTTCTTACTTTGTGGAGTGAAGATAGATTAAAGGTTTAAAGGTACGAACTGGGGGAAGATAAAGTGAATAAAAATTGCTTATTGGGTGTTTCACAATCGGCACAGTGAAGAGGGGTTTATAGTGAGTGAAAGAAGAAGATGGAAGGACGTGATTTTCTGAAGGGAAATAAAGCTGGTAGGAATAATTACACCAATGAGAATTGCGCCCGCTCAGACAAATCAGACGACTAGGTGACTTTTGATCAAATGGTATGTAACGGCTTGATTTTAGCTAAATCAAAGCAGTGGTTTTAAAACCACAAATATGAGGTCAAAAAATTATTTTAATATTATTTTTTATGTTTATATCATGTGATTTTATATGTGTGAAAATTTCGTGAGCTAATTTTATCGTTTAATAGCACAATTTGAGAAAAAGGACTAAATCGCGTAAAATGCAAAAGTTACATTTTATTTGATAAAGGTGCTTAACTGCTATGATTTATTAAATGAAAGGTCCTTATATTGTTATTAGACCATTAATAGTGGGAATGGACATAAATAAACATTTATTAAGGTGTTTTAATAGTTATTAAAGAAGGTTAATTATGGTATTTTGTAAATAATGTTAAAATAAGTAATAATAAAACACAAATTCCATTCATTATCATCTTGGTGCACTGAAATTAGAAGAACAAGAAGAGAATTTAGGGTTCTTGATTTGACACTTCTATTTTCAATCAATTAGGTATGTTTGTGATCATTGCTTTGAGTACTCGCTAACCCAAGGGCTAATTTGCAAAATTGATTACTATTTTGAAAGTTTCCATTGATGAATTCATGTGTTTTTGAATGTTTGATGATGAATTATGAAAGTTTAGTGATGGATATCTATGTTTTGTAAAGTGATTTTGAATAAAAATGCATATTAAGGATTAAATTGTGAAAAGATAAAAATGTGGGATTAAAAGTGTGAATAAACAAAAGTTTTGGGCTGCTAGAGGTCCCTATGAAATTTGGTCAAGCATGGGATAAATTGAATTTCATGAATTTTGTGTTTTTATGAAATAGGAACTAAATTGAGAAAATGTGAAATTATAGGGGTTAATGTGTAAAATACCCCAAATTGTATGTTTTGGATGAAATTGAATGAATTGATTAAGAAAAGAATTAATTTTGAATGTATATAGATCAAGAAAGAAAGAAATTGGATTTAGAGCGGGGAAAATCGAAGGTGATCAAATAGTCGATCCAATCCCTCTATTCCGACTACGAGGTAAGTTCATATGCAAATAAATGTCTTTAAATTGAATTGCACATGTTTAATTGTCATTGAATTGCTATGAATGTTGAACGAGAAAATACGTGTAACACCCCTAACCCCAAACCGTCACCGAAATAGGGTTACAAGGCATTACCGAACATATTGGTTAATTTACAAACAATTCATGAATAAACAACAAATATATTAAAATTTAATCATTAAGTCTCTTTTATGAACCTTCGAGGCCTAAATCACGTATTATAAATGAATAGGAACTTATTCAAGTACTCTGGAAATTTTTCGTAATATAATTATTATTATTTAAAAAAATTCAATATAACCCCTTTAGAAACATCTAACCTTCCCTGCAATTTCAAATTTGCAACCAATTCAACACAAACAACAACTCAACAAATACAATCTTTATCCAAATCACATTCGTTTCATAACAATATCACTAATCCTTATTTTATCTAACATTATATCCATTCATACTTTCAAGAAGTATTTAAACATCTTAGTTAATTTCCATTTATATCATATATTAACTTATATTTAACTTAACTAATATATTCATGAGTTAATACAAAACATAGTCATAAGCTCCTATACATGCCATATAAACCATTTAAAGTATTTATAACAAAATCTACCAGAAAATCGAGATAGTGTGACTTGAGCATGATGATCTTATCCTCTGACCCTCCTGTTAATCTACAAAGAGCAATAAACATTACAAGTAAGCTGACTATAGCTTAGTAAGTTCGTCGGCTTTAACCATAAATTTTACCAAATATAGTTTTCCAAAATTCAAATCATATGGACATTTCAAGTAAGTTACTTTCATCTTGTAAGTCATAATCTCATTTTTTTTTTTAAAAATTACTTAATTGAGCTCAATAATAATAATCATAATATTACTTACATTTCTTTTTCCACACGTTACGTTTACGACTTATCAACTTGTCCATTTAAGGAACGACTTACGGATTTGAGTACATCGTGATCTGAAGCCCGAAGTCTAGCTAGAGCACATAAGTGCTAACCGGAAGCCCGGCATAATAAGCACACATAAGTGCTAAACGGAAGCTCATAGGCTAATCAAGCACATAAGTGCTAAGCGGAAGCCCGAGATAATCAAGCTCATCAGAGCTAAACTGAAACCCCAAAAGGGTTAACTGAAACGCATATGAGTTGACGGAAGCTCGTAAGAGCTAAATAGAAAGCAAACACGAGAATTCGCAACAAATGCTGAATCTCGATTTACTTGGGTAATTTACAGTAAATTTATCTTTTTCACTGAACAATCGTACTCATTTCCTGCGTTCCATTCCTCCGAATTACTCAGTTCAATTTCGTAACTTTTGTACATAATTTACTTATTTTCAACAATTAACATACATAAATATTAATCACTATTCATAAAATAATATTGAAATTTAATAATTTAACCGTACGAACTTACCTGGAACAATTTGAAGTAGTTGTAGAGATTTTTGGAACTATTCTGGAATTTTCTCTTTTCCTCGTTTATCCTCGATTTTTTTTATCTATAATATAAAATTTTTCACTTATCAGTATTGAATTCACATTCATTCTATTTCAAATTCTTAATGTTTATAACCCGTTTATAAGTAACATTATCTGTAATTTCACTATTTACCTATGTATATTCAATGTTGTCCATCCGTGTCATAGTCACTAAATTATTTTGATTTTGAGTTACAGAACTCCAAATCAGGATACGTAAATTTTTCTAGAAACTACACTCATATATCTTCTTACCCTAAAATTTTCATAATTTTTGGTTTAGCCAATAAGTATAGTTTATTCTTTAAAGTTAGCCCTGTTCTGCTGTCTGACAGTTCCGACCTTTCTTTACTAAAAATTAAATATCTCCTCGTACAGAATTCGGATGATGTTCTTGTTTGTTTCTATTGAAAATGTACTCATTTATAATTTTAAAAATATAAATTTAAGCTTCTAATTATTTTTCTAAAATATTTTATTATTTTCCAAAGTCATAACAGAGAAACCCGAAATCATTCTGACCTTGTCTCACAAAATCTATTATATCTCATGATTTACAATTCCATTGCTTTCACCGTTTATTCTATAAGAAACTAGACTCAATAAGATTTAATTTTATATTTTATTAATTCCCTAATTCAATTTCTACAATTTTTGGTAATTTTTCAAATTTAGACTATTGCTGCTGTTCAAAACTGTTTTAGTGCAAGTGTTGATTTCAATTTTGCCCCAAATGTCACAATTCATACAATTCAGTCCTTACTCAATTAACCCCTCAATTAAGCTAAAATTTTCCCAATTAATACTATACCTAGAAATTAAAAGTTATTTCACAACTATTGAAATTCATAATTTCCACATAAAACCCTAACTTCAAACTCTTTTACAATTAGGTCTTAAACATTCACTTTCTATTCAATTCTTTCAATAAAATTAACATATAAACAATGTAAAACTCTAATTCCATGTTAAATCATCATATACTTCCAAACATATTCATAGCAACTTTCAATTTCTTCCATAGAATCAAAAACTAATGAATTCAACAAGTGGACCTAGTTGTAAAAGTCACAAAAACACAAAAATTTCAAGAAATAATCAAGAATTGAACTTACTTGCAGTAAAAATATGAAAAACCAGCTTAAGGAAACCCTTCTATGGTGTTTTTGCTGATGAGAATGCAGAAAAATAAAGAGAAATCTAGATAATTCCACTTTAGTCCTAGCCTTATTAAGTAAATTTTGCAATATTCCAATTTTGCCCTAAATTCGTCAATTTTCCTGCTGATTTCATGCCCCTTGCCGTCCAGCCCAAAACATTTTGGGTCTATTTTCCTTTTAAACCCTCTTTCTTTTATCATTTAAGCTATTTAATCATTTCCCATGATTTTACATTTGTTATAATTTAGTCCTTTTTATTCAATTAACTATCGGAACTTTAAAATTTATTGACGAAACTTTAATACTAACTTATTAACACTCCATAAATATTTATAAAAATATTTATGGCATGGTTTAAAATTTTTAAAGTCTCGATACCTCGTTTCTGATTCTAATTATTTTAATATTTATTTCTAATACACTATTCACTATTCAAAAATTTTCCTAACTTCACATTTAACTTATATTCACTAAATTAATAATATTTTCTACTCATTTGTCAGATTTAGTGATCTCGAATCACTGTTCTGACACCACTGAAAATTTAGGCTGTTACAATACGAGCAATGATCGACAGGGTTATGACATCCGAAAGTCCCGTACAAACCTTAGGAATAGTACAGGATACTAATGTCATGACATTAGGTTACGAGATGTGATTACAGGTAAGACCATATCTGGGACATTGTCATTGTATTGTGATTACGTGTAAGACCCTGTCTGAGACATTGGCATCATTATTCGATTTCGTGTAAGACCCTGTCTGGGGTAGTGGCATCGATATGTGATAACATGTAAGACCATATCTGGGATATGGCATTGTACGAGCTTTATGTGATTTTTGAGTATCCTTAACGATTCCGAATGGTTCAACGGGCAAAGTCAAGTCGAGAAAGAATATGTGAATGAGTTAAACGACTCAAGTACGTACAAGATTCATATGAGTATTGAAAAGGGAAGTATTTGATGAACTCAATTATGATATTGAATATGTGTACAATGAGAAAGTTTTGTGAACTTGAATGTGTTTAGCTATGCTTACCATACTTAAATTGATGTGCAAATATTCATATGACTTTATTTATATATGGCTTACGAAGCTTTTGAAGCTTACCATGTTTATTTTTCACTATTTTATAGATTATCAAAGCTAGCTCGTACTTGGAAAATCGTCGAGGAATGTCATCATACTATCGATCAACTTGTTGGTATTTTTGGATGCTTTGTAAATATGGTATATGGCATGTATAGGCGAGTGAGTTGATGATATGTTTTGGAGATATGATTTAGCCATGAGTTTTGACTTGTTTTGATGTAAATGTTGGTGTGCATTTGGCCATTTAAGTTGTCTTGAATTATGTGTTTGATAAGTGATATATGTGGTGTATATATATATGGCCTTATTTTTTGACATATTTTGTGATGGTTATATGTTTGCTTGAGTAGCTAGTTGATAATTAGTGTATTAATGTTTGGAAGATAGCATGTTGTGGCTTGATTTTGAGATGATGAAATGGTAAATTTTGTGACAAGAAATAGTAATTGAAATGATGAAGAAATGCATTTAGAAGTTATGCAAATTTGATGATTTTGACATATTGATTTCGTATGTTTTAGTCATGTATTTGAGTAGTTAAGAGGATGATTTATAAATGGCATGATATGTGTATAAATTGTTATGAAGTGGCTACTAATTGGGTTGAATTATTGATGCAAATTATATTTGTGTATGCTTGTGAAAATAGGGTGGCAAAATGGCTATCCAAATAGCCTATTTTTGTCCACACGGGTAGAGACACGGGCGTGTGTCTCAGTCGTGTGCGACACACGGTCATGCTACACGGCTGTGTGTCCCTTGGGGTACCCTTCGATATTAAGTCAGTATACCCTACAAGCTTGACAAGGTCTAGACACACGAGCATGTGTACTGGCCATGTGTAAGACACGAGCTGGCACATGGGCATGTGGCTGGCTATGTGACCCAAGTCAGTAACCCCTCAATATTTCCCACGGCCATGGCACACTGGCATGTCATCGGCTGCGTAGTACAAGTCAGTATGTATGCCCTATTTTCACACGGTCTGTGGCACAGGTGTGTCTGGTGGCCGTGTGCCTATTCACACGAGCGTGTGACCCCTGAATGCTTGAAAATTTTATAAGTTTCTCAAAGTTTACAAACATTATCAGTTTAGTCCCGAACCTCGTTTAAGCATGTTGTAAGGTATCGTAGAACCTTATAAGGGACAATATGATTATGTTAGATTGATATTTATGTGAAATTGAATCATGTATGAGAAATGAATAATTTATGTTGTGATTGATCAGTATGTCTTGTAACACTATTCTGACGATGGATACGGGTTAAGGGTGTTACATTTTATTGGTATCAGAGTTATGGTTTAGTCAATTCTGGGACTAACGTAACAAGTGAGAGTCTAGCTATACATGCCATATATATACTCTGTGATAGTATGCTAATTCCTGATAGCTTAAATTGCATTTTCGTATAGCAATGGATCCCGAACAAGCAATAGCTGATGATGTGGAAAGTAATGCGCCCACTCCCACTCAAAGGGTAGCGCCGGCTGATTCTAGGCCGATTTCTAGTAGTCAAGGGGGAGAGGCTAAGGAAGCCTTCTTCCAAATGATGAGTGAGTGGTTCACGGAGTTCATTCGAACGAATTCAAGTGCTCAACAACCTCCACCCCTGCTTATTCCTCAACAAATCCCACCTGTGCCACAAGTGATAGATCCGATTCGATTGTGTAAGCCGTCAATAGATAAGATACGTAAACATGGGGCTTAGGAGTTCAGGGCTACTGTTGATGATGATGCTAAGAGAGTTGAGTTTTGGCTCGAGAATACTATCTGAGTATTCAATGAATTGTCCTGTACTCCAGATGAGTGTATCAAGTGTATGGTATCTTTACTTAGAGATAATACGTACCATTGGTGGAAAAATTTGACATCTGTGGTTCCTAGAGGACGAGTTACCTGGGAATTCTTTCAATCTGAGTTTCAAAAGAAATGCATAAGCCAAAGATTTCTCAATCAAAAGCATAAAGAGTTTCTAGAATTGAAATAGGGTCGAATGACTGTGACTGAGTACGAAAGAGAATTCGCACGTTTAAGCAAATATGCCTGGGAATATGTTTCTAATGAAGAGATTATGTGTAAGTGGTTCATTGATGGGTTGAATGAAGATATAAAACTTCTAGTTGGGATTCTAGAAATTAAAGAATTTGTTGTTTTAGTTGAAAGGGCTTGTAATGCCGAGGATCTCAACAAAGAAAAGAGAAAAGCAAACATAGAAGCTAGAGACTAAAGAAAGGGATCAATGAGAAAGCCATATCAATCTTCATCAAAGAAATTCTAAGACTCATTTAATCGTTCTAATGCATTAGTGGGGCATTCAATCAGGGATCGTGAAAAGCAACCTGTGAGTTCTAAAGCTCAAGCTACATCTATTGCCAATGTTGGCAGTGTGAGACAAAACCGAGCCGAGTGTAGACATTGTGGAAAATGGCATATCGGTTATTGTAGATTGAATGATTAAGCCTATTTTATATGTGGATCATTGGATCATTTCATTCGTAATTGTTCTGAGTTGGCTGAGCATGATACAGTACAAAACTCGTGGCCGAGTAACACTACAGTTAGAGGTAGACCACCTAGAAATGCTGTCAATGTGAGTCGTAGTTAGAGAACAACCAAAGACTCTACTGTGAGGTCTAAAGCCAGAGCACCTATGTAACGCCCCGTACCCGAGACCGTTTCCGGAGTTGAACACGAGGTGTTAACAGGCTTAATTCATTACTTAAACAGCTCAAACAATTTAATTTTAGAAATTCCAGACAAGCTGGCTAACTGCATCACAGTCACTTAAAAATTCATATCTCGAGTTCTAAAACTCAAAATCCAATTCCGTAAATTTTACCTAAAACTAGACTCATATATCTATTTACTAATTTTTTTCTAGAATTTTTGGCTAGGCCAATTAGTACAGTTTATTAGTTAAATTATCTCCTATTTTAGGGTTTGACTGTTCTGACCTCTGTGTATCACGAATCAGATATCTCTCTGTACAGAATTTCAATGACTATGAAGTTTGTTTCTCTTAAAACTAGACTCAATAATAAATCTTTACATATAAATTATGACCTCTAAATATTTTTATACAATTTATGGTTAATTTCCAAAATCAGAACAGGGGATCCGGAAATTGCTCTGGTCCTGTTTCACAAAAATTTTAACATCTCATAAAATATAACTCATATACCTGTTTCGTTTCTTCCATATGAAAATAGACTCATAATTCTTCAATTCCATATTTTATTCATTATGTAATTATATCTCTACTATTTTTAATGATTTTTCAAATTCATGTCACTACTGCTGCCTGAATCTATTTTATAGTAAATTTTACCTATTTCATGGTTTCCATGGATTAAGTAGCAATTTGACATACATAACACCAAATATGATCATAATTAGTCATTCCAATGGCTAATCATTACCAAGCATTTTTATACTACTCAATAACCATATCATAAGACCATATATACAAAATGATTATAATGCTATACATGCCATACTCAAAATATATAAGCCATTATGCCAAGATGGTATACGGATAGTGTGAGCGTGCCTCCGACCGTTCCCGATTTCCGAGCTGGCTTGTCAACACTACAAGGAACGAAAAGAAGGGAGTAAGCATAAATGCTTAGTAAGTTCACATGCAAATAGCAAGTAACATAACCATATAAGTAAACATAAAACATCATTTGCATAATCATCACCAAGACATTCATATCATATTTTCATTTATCATCTTACCATATTGTTGTTATATCGATTTTTCAACCCGAGGGTTAAGTACATACCTGTTCAAAGTATCCATTTCACAACAATTACCAATACGTCCCTTTCATCTTGAGTATTTCTCCATTTGAGTAGAACTTTACCCGTTGAACACATCGAAATATAATTCGGATACATGGAAAGTTTGCACATAAGTGCCACATATGTAGCCAAGCTACTATGTAACCCGCCCATAAGCGAACTCGGACTCAACTCAACGAGCTCGGGCGTTCGCATCCATAAGTGAACTCGGATTCAACTCAACGAGCTCGGATGCCTAGTTACATCTCACGAACTCGGACTCAACTCAACGAGTTCGGACATTCGCATCCATAAGTAAACTCGGACTCAACTTAACGAGTTCGGATGCCCAAATATCCCAGAGACATGTCACTTGTATCCTAATCCATTCCTAAGGTTCAACGGGACATTTTTCCCAATCATGTGTCTCAACCATCTTCTACGGAATGCCGATACCGATACTCGGTAGTATTTCACATTTTCCAAGTATATCACATAATTTGACATATTATCAAACAATTATCACGAGTATAATATTTCATAATAATTATCATATTATTTAAATAACATAAAAACATTTAAAATAATAACTATGTTACCAACATTTACATATGAATTTACCTCGTATGCGAAAATGGCTACTTTTACCATTTCGTCCACAACTTGGTATTTTTCCCATTTTAGCCCGAATTTCAGTTTTCCTTGCTCTATCATTTAAAATATAGTCTAATTAGGACTCACATTATTCAAATTGACCCAAAATCATATTTTGGAAAAATTACAATTTTGCCCCTAAACTTTTGCATATTTACACTTTTTCTCCAAAGCTCGTAAATTAAACTTCAGCCTATTTTATTATGTTTTATGACATGCTGATCATTTTTCCCTTCTATGGAAACATCAAATTCTCACTCTAACATGTAGTTATGACTATTAGGTATTTTTACCGATTAAGCCCTTTTGCTTGTTTTCACTTAAAACTGACTAGCACAAGCTGTCTAACATAATTTAAAACCTCATATTCTATCATAAAACACCAAAATACACACATTTCACCTATGGGTATTTTTCCAAATATAAACCCTAGGTTAAATTATTGCTAGCATAAGCTAAATCGAAGCTACCGGACTCCAAAACGTAAAGAACTTGAAAAACTGGGGCTAGAATGGACTTACAATCGAGCTTGGAAGCTTGAAAACCCTAGCCATGGTTTCTCCTTGCTATATTCGGCCATGGGGTTGAAGATGAGCAAAATTGGCTTTTAATTTTGTATTTTAATTCATTTTACCCTAAATGACCAAAATGCCCTTACTACTAAACTTTCCAAAAATTCCATCCATGTCCAATTTTTGTCCATAAACTTAGAAATTGGTAAAATTGCTATTTAAAACCTCCTAATTAATATTTCAAAACAATTTCATACTAGAAACTTCTAGAATGCAAGTTTTGCAAATTATTCGATTTAGTCCCTAATTTCAATTTAAACACTTTAGGCATAGGATTTCATCACGAAATTTTCACACAATCATGCAATCATATCATAAACATCAAAATAATTATAAAATAATTATTTCTATCTCGAATTTTGTGGTCACAAAACCACTATTCCAACTAGGCCCAAAATCAGGATATTACAATTCTCCCCCCCTTTAAGGATTTTCGTCCCCAAAAATCTTACCAGAAAAGTGGTCTTCACTTTTAATCTCATATTCGGTGCTGAAGAACTTTCACTTAGACTGTACCTCCAATACATCTCTTTAATTTCCCATATGATCTGAAAGCTTACAGTCTCAACTCTCAACTGTTCTTAAATTTTCAACCTTTCTCAGTTTCCCATGATATCATGACATAAAACCCGGATCTTAACTTGATTAATGGAGACTGGAATTCCAAGAAATCCAACAATCAAAGAGACCTGAAATTCCATGAATCTGATGAGTAGGAATTCATTCAATATAGATATGATTTATAGATCTCGCCAAACATTTAACAATAGGATACATCACATTTTCCTCTTTCCGCCACGGAAATAATTCTGATATGGCCTCAAGAATAATCCTTCTCATTTCCATTCCAATATCAACACTGACAAGGATAATTTTGATAGATCCCAATGCTCGGCTTTAACCCCTTTAACAACTCTGATTTTATGTAACATCGAATGCTCTAAACTATCACATTACCTCACTTTGTCTTGAAACACATCACAATTCATACAACAATTACATTACTTGAAAAGTCGAAGTCTTTACTCAATGTAGACTAGTCTAGTTCGAGGCGCTTGGTTACCAATATTCTCATCTACCCGAACTTTGTCAACATGTAATAAACTTTTCAGCTTTCACAAAATGAAAACCTTATCATTCGTAGTGACTTTAACTAATATCAAACTTTTTCTAATAAATATACACTTCTCGTTCAGACTATTTACTCTTTTATCCGTACAAAATGAAATTCTATTATCAGACTTGGGAAAAATAATCCTGAAATAATTGTCACATGAAATCTTTCAAATAGATATTTCACCATACCGACTGAAACTCGCGCTTTTATCACTTACGCATTTACTGATGTCAAATCCTTACACAGAAATTAGAAAAAAAAAACCCAATACTAAAATCACCACATTACCAAGATCAAATTAGAAGTATAGTCATATTTGACATGATTATCACGAGCTGAAGAACACACTTCGAACACGAGTCATAATTGACAAATTATGGAACAAAGATAACAAGAAAACCAAATAAAGAAATCCAAAATAGAGAAATCTAGAATAAAGAAATCCAGAATAAAGAAACCCAAGATACGATACTATGCTGGAGAATCGAAAACCAAGCCGGAGAATCGAAAACCAAACTCATAGAGAAAATACAGAACACCCCGATAATTCTTCAAAGAAAGAAAGTCCAAAAGAAAACATCATTTAATCCCACTGGAATCAAATATAACAAGAACAATATATCTTCCCATACATATATATCAGATGAAACATCAAGTAGAAGAAACAAAATCATAATATCATATGTATTCTCTCATCAATTTTTATAAGACGAAATGAAATAGAATACCCGATGAAATAGAGCAATATAAATTATAAACCAATCAGACTACCAATGCTTTCATCCAACACCAGGATTAAAAGACATTCCCATATAACAAGAATTTCTTCAGAAGATCAATAGCCATAGAAATATTTCTGAGAACGGGTAAACACATAGAACATCTCAAAAGAGACTGCTAAATCTGTCCAGTCATAACTATCACACTCAGATAGTTCACATTTCAAATATCATTTTCCCAACTAGTTCTGCAGTCACAAATTTCATATTAAACCATTCACTAAAGAAGGCCAGTTCTGAATAAATTTTGATTTACACTTTTCTCGACCTTGCACCTGAGTAATTCAGTTTACCAAGGAGAATTCCTTTTCTAACTGGAACAGTGCATAATTCCAATAATCTTTACGTCAATCCCATACTTTACTGGCTCTGACTTTACTTATCAGCTCATTTTCAATCTCTGATCATACTTATAATTATTCTATCACTGAACTCTTTGGGTTCTCAACCGGAAACTTATTCAATACAAATCTCATGAAATTCCATTATAAGTACCATCTCGGTAAGGGGGAGGGGTTGTAGAACCTCTGACTCGACTTTCTTATACATACCCATATGACACAACTTCCATCATCATAGCAACATCATCAAAATCATGTCATTCATTCATGTTGGCTTACACCAATTTTCCTATTGTCCCATTTAGACAATATACTTATGCATACATTCTATGTTTTCTAGATAGCTTTACTTACCCATTCATTTAATTAAATTAAGTCATGCTCATGACATCATATAAGGCCAAACAAATATAGATATTTGCACCACAATCATAACTTTCATTTCGTTCATCATCATGTACATATCATTACAATCATATAATTCAGTCCAACAATTTAACATAGATAAGTTCATTTCATTATAATCCTTTATCTCATAAAAATTATATATCATTAGCATTCATCAACATTCGACGTCCAAATCAAAACAAGGACATTTTCATTCGTATCATAATATTATGACTTTTATTCATACCTCTACTACTTTCTATTTATTCCGTTCATCTTATCAAGTAAGCCATATACACTACATCATATGAGCATTAAGCAAATATGAATATTTATCACAAATGTATCATAAACCTTTATTTATACTTTTCTGAATCGATACTTATCATAATCACAATTTTACTCAAATACCTTCACATAACATTGAACATGGTCGGCGCAGCTCGGTTGGAGAGTACCCTGTCTAAATAAGACGGTACTCATACGCGTCGGAAGACATCACACTATCATAGATCAATGGCATGTATAGCTAAACTTTTACACATGCTAGGTTAGTCCGAGAACCGAATAAACCTGCTCTAATACCACCAAATGTAACGCCCCGTACCCGATACCGTTTCCAGAGTTGAACACGAGGTGTTAACAGACTTAATTCATTACTTAAACAGCTCAAACAATTTAATTTTAGAAATTCCAGACAAGCTGGCTAACTACGTCACAGTCGCTTAAAAATTCATATCTCGAGTTCTGAAACTCAAAATCCAATTCCGTAAATTTTACCTAAAACTAGACTCATATATCTATTTACTAATTTTTTTCTAGAATTTTTGGCTAGGCCAATTAGTACAGTTTATTAGTTAAATTATCCCCTGTTTCAGGGTTTGACTGTTCTGACCTCTGTGTATCACGAATCAGATATCTCTCTGTACAGAATTTCAATGACTATGAAGTTTGTTTCTATTAAAACTAGACTCAATAATAGATCTTTAAATATAAATTATGACCTCTAAATATTTTTATACAATTTATGGTTAATTTCCAAAGTCAGAACAGGGGATCCGGAAATTGCACTGGTCCTGTTTCACAAAAATTTTAACATCTCATAAAATATAACTCATATACCTGTTTCGTTTCTTCCATATGAAAATAGACTCATAATTCTTCAATTCCATATTTTATTCATCGTTTAATTATATCTCTACTATTTTTAATGATTTTTCAAATTCATGTCACTTCTGCTGTCTGAATCTATTTTATAGTAAATTTTGCCTATTTCATGGTTTCCATGGATTAAGTAGCAATTTGACATACATAACACCAAATATGATCATAATTAGTCATTCCAATGGCTAATCATTACCAAGCATTTTTATACTACTCAATAACCATATCATAAGACCATATATACAAAATGATTATAATGCTATTCATGCCATACTCAAAATATATAAGCCATTATGCCAAGATGGTATACGGATAGTGTGAGCGTGCCTCCGACCGTTCCTGATTTTTGAACTGGCTTGTCAACACTACAAGGAATGAAAAGGAGGGAGTAAGCATAAATGCTTAGTAAGTTCACATGCAAATAGCAAGTAACATAACCATATAAGCAAACATAAAACATCATTTGCATAATCATCACCAAGACATTCATATCATATTTTCATTTATCATCTTACCATATTGTTGTTATATCGATTTTTCAACCCGAGGGTTAAGTACATACCTGTTCAAAGTATCCATTTCACAACAATTACCAATACGTCCCTTTCATCTTGAGTATTCCTCCATTTGAGTAGAACTTTACCCGTTGAACACATCAGAATATAATTCGGATACATGGAAAGTTTGCACATAAGTGCCACATATGTAGCCAAGCTACTATGTAACCCGCCCATAAGCGAACTCGGACTCAACTCAACGAGCTCGGGCGTTCGCATCCATAAGTGAACTCGGACTCAACTCAACGAGCTCGGATGCCTAGTTACATCTCACGAACTCGAACTCAACTCAACGAGTTCGGACATTCGCATCCATAAGTGAACTCGGACTCAACTTAACGAGTTCGGATGCCCAAATATCCCAGTGACATGTCACTTGTATCCTAATCCATTCCTAAGGTTCAACGGGACATTTTTCCCAATCATTTGTCTCAACCATCTTCTACGGAATGCCGATACCGATACTCGGTAGTATTTCACATTTTCCAAGTATATCACATAATTTGACATATTATCAAACAATTATCACGAGTATAATATTTCATAATAATTATCATATTATTTAAATAACATAAAAACATTTAAAATAATAACTATGTTACCAACATTTACATATGAACTTACCTCGTATGCGAAAATGGCTACTTTTACCATTTCGTCCACAACTTGGTATTTTCCCCCATTTTAGCCCGAATTTCAGTTTTCCTTGCTCTATCATTTAAAATATAGTCTAATTAGGACTCACATTATTCAAATTGACCCAAAATCATATTTTGGAAAAATTACAATTTTGCCCCTAAACTTTTGCATATTTACACTTTTGCTCCAAAGCTCGTAAATTAAACTTCAGCCTATTTTATTATGTTTTATGACATGCTGATCATTTTTCCCTTCTATGACAACATCAAATTCTCACTCTAGCATGTAGTTATGACTATTAGGTATTTTTACCGATTAAGCCCTTTTGCTCGTTTTCACTTAAAACCGTGTAGGACAAGCTGTCTAACATAATTTAAAACCTCATATTCTATCATAAAACACCAAAATACACAAATTTCACCTATGGGTATTTTTCCAAATATAAACCCTAGGTTAAATTATAGCTAGCATAAGCTAAATCGAGCTACCGGGACTCCAAAAACGTAAAGAACTTGAAAAACGGGGCTAGAATGGACTTACAATCGAGCTTGGAAGCTTGAAAAACCCTAGCCATGGTTTCTCCTTGCTATATTCGGCCATGGGGTTGAAGATGAGCAAAATTGGCTTTTAATTTTGTATTTTAATTCATTTTACCCTAAATGACCAAAATGCCCTTACTACTAAACTTTCCAAAATTCCATCCATGTCCAATTTTTGTCCATAAACTTAGAAATTGGTAAAATTGCTATTTAAAACCTCCTAATTAATATTTCAAAACAATTTCATACTAGAAACTTCTAGAATGCAAGTTTTGCAAATTATTCGATTTAGTCCCTAATTTCGATTTAAGCACTTTAGGCATAGGATTTCATCACGAAATTTTCACACAATCATGCAATCATATCATAAACATCAAAATAATTATAAAATAATTATTTCTATCTCGAATTTTGTGGTCACAAAACCACTATTCCGACTAGGCCCAAAATCAGGATATTACAACCTACACAAGCCTACACTATTCGCGCTTGCGAAGAAGCGTCATCTTTAGATGTTATCACCGATACTTTTACTCTCCATGATACTAAAGTTATTGCATTGATAGATCCTGGATCAATTCATTCGTTTATATGTGTGAATTTAGTATCCAGTAAGACTTTACCTGTAGAGTCTACTGAATTTGTAATTAGAGTATCAAACCCCTT
Organism: Gossypium longicalyx; assembly: GCA_025698465.1. NCBI lineage: Eukaryota > Viridiplantae > Streptophyta > Magnoliopsida > Malvales > Malvaceae > Gossypium > Gossypium longicalyx. The sequence continues at coordinate 32,315,729 of CM046999.1, read as the reverse complement.
AGGCAAGTTTATGTTTGTTGATAAAGTGTGCAAGAATTGTCCGTTGATGATTTGAGATTTCTGTTTTCTGGCTGATCTGATGTTGTTACCATTTGATGAATTTGATATAATTATGGGTATGGATTGGCTAACGTTGTATGATGCTATTGTGAATTGAAAATGAAAGACAATTTATCTGAGATGTCAGAATAATGAGATTATCTGGATTGAGTCAGATGATTTGAATGGCTTGCTGTAACACCCCTTACCTGAGTCCGAGGCTGAGACCGAGCACGAGGCATTAGCATGTTTAACTACATGTATAAAATCGTTTCTGAGTCACCAAGACTTGATCAAACTTAAAACTTTTTCGAACCTTGTTTAAACTCTTTAATGTGAGCCTACGAGGCCTCAAACTCCCATTGGAAACCATTCGGAACCAATTCGGGTCCTTAAACCAACTTAATAAAAATGACCCTTGAAACAAGGTACACGCCCGTGTGACCATTACAACATGGCCGTGCTGATGGCTCGTGTGACACACACAGCCTAAGCATTTAGGGGCACGCCCGTGTCCCATACCCGTGTGAATTAAATCCTAAATTCGAACCTACAGGGGTTTTCACACGGCCTGACACACGCTCGTGTCTATGGACCGTGTCCCTCACACGGCCATGATACACCCGTGTACAAAAACCTTGACTTTTTGTTTCTAACGTCAGCATCTAATAAGGGGCACATGAACAAGGCACACGCCCGTTGCTAGAGACCATGCCCTCCATACAATTGAGACAGACGGCCGTGTCTTTGCCCGTGTGTTTACTACTATGCATTCTGACTTGTAAAATTTACATGCAGGGGACACACAACTGAACAACATGCCCATGGGGCTGTCCGTGTGTCACACATGGCCTAGACACATGCCCGTGTGTCTACTCGTGTGGACAATATAGGGCTATCTACCAAGCCCCTTGCCATCCTGAAACACAATCTATCATACCCAAGTCTGTCATAACATGATTTCTCAACCAAGCAACCATAACTAAGGCTTATATACATTGCATACATATGCAACCATGCCAACAAATTTCACATTCATGAAAGATTTTCTTGCATCTATAAAAAAACTTTCAATATTAGCCATTATTCATGGCCTTATACAAAATGAGTCAAGTACTTGTTTAAGCTAACACATTTGGCCCCGTAACAATGACACAAAACTCAAAAGCCAAGATCCTATACATGCCATAATCAAAATAAAATATCTATTTATACCAAGTGCTTTGGTTGATAGTTTGATAAATGCCTCTGACGTCTGATGATCCTCGAGCTAATTAGGTGGCACTAAAAGAAAATGGAAAGATATAAAGTAACAATAAAGCTTAGTAAGTTGTACGCAAACAGATATAACAACAACTTTACCATTCATCATCATGCTCATAATACCAAAAATTGGCATAAGCACAACTTACTCATCACCATTCAATTCAATTCACATAGTATATATTGAGCTCTTGTCTCATACATTTCAAATCGGTACCTGTACAACTCACGACATGGTTATACTTTTCTCGTTTAACTTGAACTGTAACTCTCACCATTGAACCAGTTGAAAAACTATCGGATATTCACAAAGCCTTAAATATAAGGTATAATGTCGATGCCATGTCCCAGACATGGTCTTACACTGGCTATTGAAATCAAGACCAACGCTGTAACACCCCAAACTCAGCCCAGACTATATAGCCGAATCCGGTATGTTACATTGAAATGTTTTAGCGAAAATCGTATTTTCATTGAAACCTTTCTTAAAATAAAAGAAACCTTAACAATTTTAAAATAAAAATTCCTTTCAATCACTTGTTCAAAATATATGATTTTATGAAAACATGTCATTTTATAATGTAGTTGCGGAAGCATAGAAAAGACATACTATAGTTTAAGAAACCATGTTCAACTTCTTATAATTACATCACGTAAAAATAATAAACCAAACAAAAAAAAAAGGAAGGCCAATTACAATCAGGTCCGAAAAGTACTTAATAAAATCAAAACTTATATGCTTAGAAAGAAAAACAAGTCCAAATTGTCTTGTTAGCTGGCCACCCAGAGTCCTTCCAAACATCGAACCTTCTACTCACATCACCTGAAAATAAAATAAAAGAGGCGGTGAGTTTTCACAAACTCAGTGTGTACAACCCTTAATGAAAAACAAGCATTCAAAAACCATCATACATCAAACATGCAATGCAATCCCATCCAAATTATCCATCCGCTACACACCAGCTCCGTCCCCCGTCACACCATGTGGGGATATAAATATCGACCCACCTAACCGACACACCAAGGGTAGCCCGGTTGCAAAACTACCTTCATTTACATATTGAGCTTTAAAAGCCGCTGTTGGATCCCCGACTGTCAAGCAACCATGCGATCCTCAAATACTTCCTCCGTTCCATAATTCCCAACCCACATGCAACCTAAGCAGAATATCATATGTATGCATGTCACATCTATAAAACTTACATTTAACACCTAGGGGTATTTTGGTCATTTTCGCCCTTAAGGGCATTTCGGTAATTTTCTCTTTATTATGGTTTTCACTTACCTTAGCCTGTTAACAAGTCTCGTGAGCTAAGATGAATGAATACTAGGCACCAGGTAGGATTCTAGAGAAGAGGAGGTGAGTCATTAAGACCGCTTAAGTACCAAGCTCTCTCTAGATCCAATCCTAGACATGCATATACCCGTTGCCACACCTTAACCCTTTGACTTGTCCACGGTCAGAATATATTAATTAAGTGTTATGTAGTTATCATATACTAGGCCCAAAACCCTTTACAAAGCCCAGACAAATCCACATACCTATATATGGCCTACTAGGCCCAATCATATTCATATGGCCCATTAGGCCCAAATCACCTATATATGGCCGAATAGGCCCAAATCACATTTATATGGCCCGTTAGGCCCAGCCACATTCATATTCATGCTCACATACAAATTCCTATCACATAGCATCAATATTCAATTTTTGCCTATTATGGGCCCAACAGCCCCTCGGCCCATTTAGCCCATTCCGACCCATATGGCCAAATCACAACCCAAGTCCATGGAATCACCCGTGGGCCTCAAAAAACCTATCGGTCTCCCCCTTGCGAGTGCAGACTACCGTAGCCAAACTTTTGGCTTTTTGGCATTTTGACTTTTCAGTTTTTCGGCATTTCGGCTTCTGCCGATTCACAGTGTGTGTGCAGTGTATGTACACACCTGGTAAGCAAGCGTGCTGCGATTCCCTTAGTCACCAACCTTGTGCGATCATCCCCTTCTTAAATCACTAACCACTATCAACTCCTAAATCAAAATCGCAAGCACCTAAAGGCAATTTCGGCAGAGAGCTAAGATTCGAGATCCGATACTAATTCCACTACATTCGGTCAAAGAGTATTTGGCCCTTAGGGATTTGGCTTTTCTGGCTTTCAACTTAGTATGGTGTATAAGGTTTATTTGGCATGGATAAAAGAAGAAGAGTAGTAGAAGAAATCGGCAAAGAAGATTGTGTAGAGGAGAATAGAAATCGGCATAAAGAAAAGAAAGAAAAGGGTTTTCGGCTTTCAGGGAAGAGGGTTTCTGGCAACAAGGTGAGAAAAATATTTTGGCATTAGCCTCATACCTTTGCATTCGGCACCTATTTATAACCCTTATGGCTGAATTCCTCAAGCCCAAGTTCCCATTTCGGCTCCACTTGCTCATCACTTCTCATCTCCTCGTTTTTCTCCTTGATAACCCCTTTATCCTTTTATCAGATTTCTCTCCTGAGCACATCCCTTGGAGCCCATTTTCACGCCACTTCCAACCTTCTAGAAGGCCAAAATTAAACTCTAAAAATTACTAAGCTATGATTCGAACCTTGGATCTCCTTACTAGCCACTAACGCCACCTCCTAACTCCCTAAGTGGCGTCACTTATCCACTCCTGCACAAGGCTTTTTTATGCTATTTTCCCCTATCTTTATTTAAAAGCCCAACTATTTGCCAACCGTGATTCTTTTAATAACTAAACGATAATTTCTTCTACCCCTAGATTCGAACTCAAACCTTAATTAAGATCTACTATAATTACCACTTTGCTAGGAATATAAAACACAATTTTTATCAAAATCGAAAAAAAGAAAGTTTGGGATTTCAGGATTTTTGGGGCGTTACAACTCTACCCCCTAAAAGAAATTTCATCCTCAAAATTTTACTTGATCCAAATAGTTGAGGATACTAACGTCGCATTGCTTCCTCAGGTTCCTAAATAGCCTCCTCGGCCTTGTGATTTCGCCAAAGCACTTTGACTAATGGAACGGACATCCTTCTCAGTTCTTTGACATCTTGACCAATTATTTGTATAGGCTCTTCCTCAAAAGTTAGGTCTGGCCTGACCTTGATTTCTTCAACCGCTACGATATGCGAAGGATCTGAGCGATACCACCTTAGCATGGAAACATGAAACACATCGTGGATCTGGCTTTAGTTCAGGAGGTAACTCCAGCTGATAAGCGACTGGCCCAATCTGCATTACAACCCAATATGGCCCAATGAACCTTGGGCTTAGCTTCCCCTTTCGTCCAAACCTTAATACCTTCTTTCAAGGAGAAACCTTAAGAAAAACTAAGTCCCCTACTACATACTCTATTTCTTGACGCTTAAGGTCAGCATACGACTACTGCCTATCCGAGGCCTCCTTTAACCGATCTCGGATCAACTTCACCTTATCCTCAATATCTGCTACTAACTTAGGACCCAAAACTCTTCATTCGCCCAACTTCGTCCAACATGTTGGAGTTCGACACCATCGCCCATACAGTGCCTCGTATAGGGCCATCCCAATTCTTGCTTGATAGCTCTTATTGTATGCAAATTCAGCTAACAGTAAATAGTCTTCTCAGCTACCTCGAAACTCAATCACGTATCCCCTCAACATATATTAAGCACGAACACCACCGCAGCTAGCTCCAAATCATGGGTTGGGTAGTTCACTTCGTGAGTCTTAAGCTATCGTGACGAATACGCAACCACCTTTCCTTCTTACATTAATACACAACCTAAGCCCACATGCGACGCGTCACTATAAACTGTAAACTCCTTCCCAAGCACTGGTTGAATCAACACAGGGGCCTCAGTTAAAACTTTCTTAAATTTACCAAAACTCTCTTGTTGCTTGTCCGTCCAAACAAACGGTACTCCTTTCCTTAACAACTTAGTTAAGGGTGCAGCAATTACTGAAAAGCCCTCAACAAACCGCCTATAGTATCCAGCCAAGCCCAGAAAACTTCAGATTTCTGATACTGACTTAGGTGTTTTCCAGTCTAACACAGCTTCAATTTTTCGAGGATCCAGTTTAATCCCTTCAGCTAATACCACATGTCCTAGAAAGGCAACCTCCCTTAGCCAGAATTCACACTTAGTGAATTTGGCATACAACTGCTTCTCCCTCAAAGTCTGTAACATATTGCTTAAGTGTGGATCATGCTCATCCTTATCTTTTGAGTACACCAAGATGTCATCTATAAAAACTACCACGAAGCGATCCAAGTAGGGTTTGAACACCCAATTCATGAGATCTATGAAAGCGGCAGGTGCATTCGTTAGCCTGAATGGCATCACCAAGAACTCGTAGTGCCCGTAATGAGTTCTAAAAGCCATCTTATGAACATCCGCCTCTTTCACCCTCAATTGGTGATATCCTGAACGCAGGTCAATCTTCGAGAAAACAGAAGCTCCCCTAAACTGATCAAAAAGATCATCGATTCTCGATAGAGGGTACTTGTTTTTAATAGTTAACTTGTTTAACTGTCGATAGTCGATGCACATTCGTAAGGTTCCATCCTTCTTCTTCACGAATAACACCGGTGCTCCCCATGGAGACAAACTTGGTCGTATGAACCCTCGATCCAACAATTCCTAAATCCGTGCCTTAAGTTTTACCAACTCCTTTGGTGCCATTCGATAAGGAGTGATAGACACCGGGGTTGTCCTTGGTAACAACTCGATTCCAAATTCTACTTCTCTGCTGGGTGGCAACCTAGGCAGCTCCTCGGGAAAGACATCCGAAAATTCCCTAACTATTCTCAACTCCTTAACAGTAAGGCTCTTAGCCTTCGTATTACTAATATAAGCCAAATAGGCTTCGCATCTCTTTCGTACTAACTTCTCAGCCTTCAACGTCGAAATCACATTCGATAGGTAATTCCAACATTCACCAATCACCACTACTTTCTTATCCTCCCCGTTCTTAACACCATTAGCTTTGTAGCTCAATTCAAGGTGGCTCGGTGCTTCACCAGCCAATCCATACCTAAGATTAAGTCGAATTCGCTAAACAGCAGTTCCATCAAATCTGCTAAAAAGGTAACCCCTTGGACTACTAAGCGTACCTCCCTAAACATCTTATTCACACCTACAGACTACCCTAACAGACTTATCACAGTCATCTGATCCGCAATAATCTCAAACATAACACCCAAAGACTCAGTCTTATTGCATGCAACATATGAATGTGTCGATCTAATATCAATCAAGGCTGTGTAAGGTGACTCATATATAAGGAACATACCCGTTACCACATCTGGGGTGTCCTCATCTTCTTGCCGACGAGCAGCATAAACCAAAATTGGCTATCTCACCTTGGCATGGCCCGTATTTCCACCTGGTGCTCCATGTCTACTTCCATTGCTGTTACCACCCCTGGCCTATCCACAACCCCTTGGCGGCAACTGTCCACCCCTTGGTGGCTAAGCACCACCTTGGCCCACTACTGGCTCTCGACCTAGCACTCAGGGGCAATCCTTGATCCTATGCTCCATAGACCCACAAGCGAAACAAGCTCCCATTCTCTTCCAACATTCACCTGCATGTCTTCTCCCGCAATCAGCATAAGGTGGCACCCCTGGATTAGCAGCAGGGGGCCCTGCTCCCACTTTTACACTTTATGCGATTTAGTCCTTTTTACCGAATTAAGCATTCAAACAGTAAAATTTCTTTATGAAACTTTCACATAGTAATTCTATCATGCTATAAACTTTAATAAAATAATAAAATAAATATTTTAACTTTGGATTTGTGGTCCCGAAACCACTATTCTAATTTGACTAAAAACGGGTTATTACATGAATTGTATATTTATAATCAAATTGAGTTTATTTCATATGAGCTTACTAAGCTATAAAGCTTATTCTGTTTATTTTATCATGTTTTATAGTGATTTCAAAGCTAACTCAGGTTCGGGGATCGTCGAAGACTTCGTCACACTATCCTACTATTACTTTGGTACTTTTAAACTTAAATATTTTCAGTATATGGCATGTATAAGGATTTTGGGTCATTTTGGTTAAGTGTTGGTAATGAATTTAGCCATTTGAATTGGCTCGTATATGTTTAAAGTTTGGTTTTGTATATAGCCATGAAAGTTGGCTTAACTTGGTTGGTTTGATTCTGTATATATTTGTGTATATGGCTCTTATTATGTGCTCGAATATGGATATGTGATCATAGATAGTATTTTGTATATAGAAGTACTAAATGATTGAGTAATGAACTTGGAATGTTTATGAAATTAGGTAAAATAAAGCATGTTTAGAAAATGACCATATTGATGATTTGATAAAGTGAAATATGGCATGAAATTGAATGGCACATTATGGTATTTGTGTTTTGTATTGGTTGGTAATGAAATGGCATGGATTATGCTTGGTTGAAGTTGATTTAAATGCTCATTTATGCTATGTTTTTGGTATCATTAAGTTTGGTGTAGGTGTGCACAAGTTTGGGTGGCAAATTGGCGTGGTAAATAGCCTATTTTTGTCCACACTGGGCGAGACACAGAGCTTGTGTGTAACACCCCAAACCCGGCCTAGAAGTCTAGACCGAATCCAGGATGCTACATTGACCACCGAAGTGATTGTGAGAAATTTCAAATACGCAATCCTTTTACAAGTTAAGAACATTCAAACCTTATTAAGTAAAAACTGAACCGTTGTAGTGAAGTTTAAAACTCAGATAGAAGTTATAGTGTAGTTTGAAAATAACCAGAATAATTGCACGTATGAAAATCCAAAATAGATTTTGTACCACAATATTATAAAAACTTACAGTTCGAAAACCAAATATAAGATTAAAACTAGAAAACGCAAACTGATATTCTAATTTGCCGAAGCTATCCGAAACCTCCGCGTACTGAGCCCGTCAACAGAATCCATAATTGTACCTGAAAAGGGGAAACAAAGGAGGGGGTGAGCTACTCGAGCTCAGTGTGAGGTTAACCTAGTTAAACTACAGAAACAAAAATAGGGACAAAAATAAAAAGCCTAGTCGCAGTTCAGATTCAGTTGTGAAGCAGAACTACTTACAGCACTATTCAAAATCAGTTGATATATGCAAAGCAAACTTACCGACGGATGACATTTAAGCATATTCGCCCAAAATCTAACACACACCATATGTTCTATACAGTTATATGGGTCAATCAGGCACATAAATTCTCACGTGCCATTTAGATACAGTAACAAAAATTCACAAGTCAGTCACACAGTCACAATAACAGTTAGGATAGACAGATGCAAACAGAGTCTATAGAATTCACATAGGCACAAGTGCCTTTTAGTCGAACAGTAGCACATTCAGTCAAAGTATCACGGTCAGTCACAGTATCCATATTTCTCAACCATTCTCAAGTTTCAATTAAGACAAACAAATTAATCAGATGTGTATGAATGCAGTTGAGTTAAAGAAAAAAACCCACCCATCCAGCCAACACACCTCTTCATCCCCCACCACCCCTCATAAGATCTTTAAGGTCGTCCCGGAAAAACTCCACTCGACCTCGTAAGGCCTATCTAACCCTACACTCCATATGATGTCATCTTGGGTTGCTTGGCAACGATGGACATCAGCATTGTCCTCGAAATGTATTTTACAAGCAAAAGATTTTTTGAAGAAACTAGGACAATGTTAGAGTAGCTAATAAGTTAGTTAGACTGTTAAGTCTATTAAGTTGTTAAGTCTAGTTGTTAGTTAGCTGTTACTCTTACTCTCTATTAAATAGCAGATGTACTCAGAGTTCAAGATATGGAAAATGTATTCTTCTTGATCATTGTCATCTCTATAGGTTCATCTTTTTAGAGTTTAACATGGTATCAAATGTCCATTGATTCCTGAAGTTTTTTTTTCATGTCTCTTCCTTCCTCAGCCTCCCTCTTATTCTTACCCCTTTCTTCTTCCTAATTTAAGCGCTCAGTGCGTTTTACCTCCTCCGCTATCTTTACTTTTTCCACCAATTCTGATTCGCTCCCTCTGTGGAGCTATCAATACCCTAAGGTTGTCTCTAAGTCCATCCTCAAACCTAACGCAACGCTCATACTCCGTTGCCACCATGACCTTTGCATACTTACTAAGGCGTAGAAACTCCGCTTCATACTTCGCCATCGATTTGTTTTCTTGGGTCAAGTTCAGGAACTCCTTCCTTCTAGCATCCACATAGCTTGCACCCACATACTTCCCTTGGAATGCAGCTTTGAAAAACTCCCAAGTGACTCGCTCCACTTGGGTGCCCTCTTTCACCGTCACCCACCACTGGTAGGCTTCTTCCTTAAGCAGTGACACCGCCTCTTTCAGATTTTGTTCTGGTGAATAGTCCAGGTTCTCTATTATCCTTTCAGTGGCCTCCAACCAACATTTTGCCACGTTTGGAGCTACGCCAGTCATGCCCTTAAAGATCTCAGCCCCATTAGATCGAAGTCACTCCGGAATGGACCCCTAATTTCCAATGCCATTATTGGGCCCAGCGACCTTTTCCAAAATCCTTAGCATTGCCTGCGACAATGCATCTTCTCTTGCGGCCCGATCATACGGTCCATTCCCAGCCAACGGTGAGGCCGGAGCCTCTTCTACTCCAACATCAGGCATATAGCCCGATGCCAACAATTCAGCCCTAATACTTTCGCGGCCTCGGCCATGGCCTTTTGCACCTCTTCTAGCAGTCATCGTCGATTCGCGTATTATCAAGATTAGAAATTTTATAAAGTTTTTCTTAGTTAAATATTTACACTGATGTTTTATGGAAATATTTAAAGAGAAAATTGTTTTCAAAAATCCTCTATAGTTTCAAGTTCCTACGGCCTTCAGTTCCACTCTAACAAAATCATCTAAAGTAGCCCTCTAACTATCTATTGTATAATAATTTAAACATACTTAAGAATGAAAGTACTTACTTGGTTCAACGTCGGAGGCTCGGTGGGCCGCATAGTAAGATTTCCCTTTTTCTAAAACATTGTTATCCAAAATATTTTTAAAATCTAAATAATAAGTAGAAAAAGAAACCAGATAATAATAAGGCCCACTTCACAGCCCAAGTTTTGCAATTTGGGCTCTGATACCACTAAATGTAACACCCCAAACCCGACCCAGACGTTATGGTCGAATCTGGCATGTTACATTGAAGTGTTTTAGCGAAAACTATGTTTTTATTAAAAATCCTTCTTAAAATAAATGAAACCTTAACTATCTTAAAAAAATTCCTTTCAATCACTTGTTTAAAATATATGATTTTATGAAAAATGTCATTTTAAATTGTAGTTGCGGAAGCGTAGAAAAGGCGTACTATAGTTTAAGAAACCATGTTCAACTTCTTATAATTACATCACGTCAAAATAATAAACCAAATAAAAATAAAAAGGATGGCCTATGACAATCAGGTCTGAAAAGTTCTTAATAAAATCGAAACTTATATGCTTAAAAAGAAAAACAAGACCAAATTGTCTTGGTAGCTGGCCACCTAGAGTCCCTCCAAACATCGAACCTTCCACTCAGCATCACCTAAAAACAAAATAAAAGAGGGGGTGAGTTTTTGCAAACTCAATTTGTACAATCCTCAATGAAAAATAAGCATTCAAAAACCATCATACATCAAACATGCAATGCAATCCCATCCAAATTATCCATCCACTACACACTAGCTCCGTCCCCCGTCACACCATGTGGGGATTTAAATATCAACCCACCCAACCGACACACCAAGGGTAGCCCGGTTATAGAACTACATTCATTTACATATTGGGCTTTAAAAGCCGTTGTTGGATCCACGATAATCAAGCAACCATGCGATCCTTATATACTTTCTCCGTTCCATAATTCCCAACCCACATGCAACCTAAACAGAATATCATATGTATGCATGTCACATCCATAAAACTTACATTCAACACCTAGGGGTATTTTGGTCATTTTTGCACTTAGGGGCATTTCGATAATTTTCCATTTATTACTGTTTTCACTTACCTTGGCCCATTAACAAATCCCGTGAACTAAGATGAACGAATATTAAACACCAGGTAGGATCCAGAGAAGAGGAGGTGAGTCATTAAGACTGCTTAAGTACCAAGCTCTTCCTAGATCCAATCCTAGACATGCATATACCCATTGCCACACATTAACCCTTTGACTTGTCCATGATCATAACATATTAATTAAGTGTTATGTAGTTATCATATACTAGGCCCAAAACCCCTTACAAAGCCCAGACAAATCCACATACTTGTATATGGCCCATTAGGCCCAAATCACATTATATGGCTCGTTAGGCCTAGCCACATTCATATTCATGCACAAATACAAATTCCTATCACATAGCATCAATATTCAGTTTTTACCTATTATGGGCTCAACAGCCCATCGACCCATTTAGCTCATTCCAGCCCATATGGCCAAATCACATCCCAAGTCCACGGAATCGCCCGTGGGCCTCAGGCAACCTATCAGTCTCCCCCTTACGAGTGTTCGCGCCCTCGCAGGACTACCGTAGCCAAACTTTCAAATTTGCCCCTTGGGGATTTGGCTTTTCCGGCTTTCAACTTAGTATGGTGAATAAGATTTATTTGGCACAGATAAAAGAAGAAGAGTAGTAGAAGAAATCAGCAAAGAAGATTGTGTAGAGGAGAATAGAAATCGGTAGAAAGAAAAGAAAAAAAAGGGCTTTTGGCTTTCAGGGAAGAGGGTTTCTGGCAACAAGGTGAGAAAATGATTTCGGCGTTAGCCTCATACCCTTGCATTCGGCACCTATTTATAACCCTTATGGCTGAATTCCTCAAGCCCAAGTTCCCATTTTGGCTCCACTTGCTCCTCACTTCTCATCTCCTTGTTTTTCTCCCTGATAACCCCTTGATCCTTTCCTTAGATTTCTCTCCTGAACACATCCCTTGTAGTCCATTTTCACGCCATTTCCAACCTTCTAGAAGGTCAAAATTAAACTCTAAAAATTACTAAGCTAGGATTCGAACCTTGGATCTCCTTACTAGCCACTAACGCCACCTCCCATGTAACATCTCGAAATAGGGCCTAAATGGAATAGTGGTTGTGAAACCACAAATCTGAGATAGAAAAGTTTATTTTGATTAATTTTTATGATTTACCGAGTGATTAGATGCATGTGTTAGAGTATTGATAAGAAATTTTATAGATTGCATGTTTAATTTGCCTATTAGGGCTTATTTGCGAGAGTTCTTCGTGTGACCGATTTAGGCCCTAAGCAGAACGATGGTTTTATAACCACGAATTTGAAGTCAAAAAATTTATTCCGATTAAGTTTTAAGGTTTATTTATTGATTAAAATATTGTGTAAAAATATCGTTAAGTAATTTTACTGATAAAGTGCTTAATTGGACTTTTAGGACTAAATTGCAAAAGTTGCAAAATATGTGTTCTAATTCATAAGTACTTGATTGAAATGGGGGTTTAAAGAGGAGGTCCTTAAATGGTAATTAGACCATTATATTTCGTTTGGACAAAAATGGGCATGAATAGGACAAAAATTTAAAGAAAGACCTTAAGGGCATTTTAGTCATTTGGTAATTAAAAGAAATAAAAAGGGAAAATAAAGCCAAAATTGACTCATCTGTTTCATGGAGGCCGAAATTAGCATGGGGAAGTCATGGCTATGGTTTTCAAGCTTTCCAAGCTCAATAGTAAGTTCGTTCTAGCCCCTTTTTTCAAGTTATTTACGTTTTTGGAATCTAGGTAACTTGATTAAGCTTATTCTAGCAATAATTTAAGCTAGGGTTCATATTTGGAAAAATACCCACAGGTTAAATGTGTTTATTTTGATGTTTTATGGTAGAATATGAAGGTTGAAATTATGTTAAACAACTTTTGCTAAGCGGTTTTAAACAAAAATTAGTAAAACGGCTTAATCGGTAAAAGTTGTTATTGTTCATAACTATGTGTTAGAGTGAGAATTTGATGTTGCCATAGAAGAGAAAAATTATCAGCATGTCATAAAACATAAGAATAAGGGATGAAGTTTAATTCCCGAGCCTAGGGGAAAAAGTGTAAATATACAAAATTTTAGGGGCAAAATTGTAATTTTTCCAAAGTTTGAGTTAAGGACTGTTTTGAATAGTACATTAATTAAATAAGTAAAATATGATGTTTTAGATCTCGGAAAACGAGATTTGAACCTAGAATGGGAGAAAAATTGAAAATCGGGAAAGTTGGTAAAATGACCGTTTTAGTATCGAGGTAAGTTCATATGTATAATAAGCATTAATTTATGCATGTTTCAATGTAAAATTGATATATTTACTATGATTGCCGAGGTGTTAAAAGTAAGTATAATTATGATGATTTAAATGTTCAATATTAATTCGACATGGAAATGAGAAAGTATGTAAGTTTGTATGTAAATAATACATTATCTTTATTATGTTTTTATATTTCAGCATATACTTCAATATTAATTGACTATTGGAAGTATGGAATCAAGTATTAGAAAGAGAGAGAAATCTCAGTTGAACCTTCGGAAAGATTGGATGATACAAATGGTACGTAGCTAAGTCACATGTATGGTGCTGAGTGCACATTGTAACGCCCCCGTACCCGAGACCGTCTCCGGAGTCAAGCATGAGGTGTTAACGGGCTTAATTCATTAATTAAACAGCTCAAACAATTTATTTTAGAATTTTCAGACAAGCTTGTTAATTGTGTCAGAGTCACTTTAAAATTCATATCTCGAGTTATGAAACTCGAAATCAAATTCCGTAAATTTTCCCTAAAACTAGACTCATACATCTATTTACTAATTTGTTTCTAGAATTTTTGGTCAAGCCAATTAGTACAGTTTATTAGTTAAAGTTTACCCTCTTTCCGCATTTGGCTGCTTTGACCTCTGTTCACTATGAACCACGTTTCTCTTTGTAAAGAACTCAAAAAACTATGCCATTTGTATCTCTTAAAACTAGACTCAATAAGGAATATGTACATATAAAGCATAACTTATAATTATTTTTTTACAATGTTTGGTGAATTTCCAAAGTTAGAACAGGGGATTCAGAAATTGCTCTGGCCCTGTTTTACAAAAATTTAAATATCTTATAAAAGACAACTCTTTTACCTATTTTGTTTCTTCCACATGAAAATATATTTATTAGGCTTCAATTAAATATTTTATTCATCATCTAATTCTATTTCTACTATTTTTAGTGATTTTTCCAATTCACGTCACTGCTGCTTCGTGATTCTGTTTTATAACCAATTTCACCATTTTATGGTTTTCCATGGACTAAGTAACACATTAAACATACATGACATCAAATATGATCTAGATTGGCCATTCCAATGGCTAATCATTTCCAAACATTTTCTTACCAAACCATAACCATATCATACGATTATTTACACAAAGTGAGTATAGTGCTATACTCATGGCTAAACAAGCTATAGGTTTTAAAATCTATGTAGCCAAGCTACCATGTAACCCGCCTATAAACGAACTCAGACTCAACTCAATGAGCTCGATCGTTCGCATCCATAAGTGAACTCGGACTCAACTTAACGAGCTCGGATGCCTAGTTACATCCCACGAACTCGGACTCAACTCAACGAGTTCAGAACTCAACCATCCTAGTGACATGTCACTTGTACCCTAATCTATTCCCAAGGTTCAAGCGAGATTCTTCTCAATTACACATTTTGATCACCTTCTTCGAAATGTAGAAACCGATACTTGCTAGCATCTCATACTTGTCAAGTTGTTCACATAATTTGCATATTACCAAATAATAATTCACAAAGCATAATATTTCTTGATAATAAGCATCATATCATATAAATAACATTAAATCACTTAAAATAAAAATTATGTTACTTTATTTACACATGAACTTACCTCGATACAAAATATTAGCAATCGAGCCTATTCCTCGTAAACTTTGTTTTTCCCTCGATCACGCTTGAATCTTGTTTCTTTTGATCTATAATGCCAAATTGATCTTATTTAATACATCATTCATCAAAACAGCCCAAATACGAACTATGGCAAAATTACCATTTTACCCCTAAACTTTTGCAAAATTACACTTTTCCCCCTAGGCTCGGGAATTAAACTTCATCCCATTTTCTTATGTTTTATGACATGCTGATAATTTTTCCCTTCTATGGCAACATCAAATTCTCATTCTAACATGTACTTATAACTATTAGGTATTTTTACCGATTAAGCCCTTTTACTCGTTCTCTTAAAACCGAGTAGCACAAGTTGTCTAGCATAATTTAAAACCTCATATTCTATCATAAAATACCAAAATACACAAATTTAACCTATGGGTATTTTTCCAAATATGAACCCTAGGTTAAATTATTGCTGGCATAAGCTAAATCAAGTTATCGGGACTCCAAAAACGTAAAGAACATTAAAAACAGGGCTTGGAATCACTTACTATGGAGCTTGGAAGCTTGAAACAAACCCTAGCTATGGAGAACCCTTTAATTTTCGTCTTAATGAAGAAGATGGACATATTTTGCCATCTTTTTCCTTTTTTTAATCTTTTAATTACGAAGACCAAAATACCCTTAATACCTTTCTTTGAAAATTTTCATGTACAAGCCCATTTTTGTCCAAAATTTTAGAAATTGGTCAAATTTCTATTTAAGACCTCCTCATTAATATTCAAAAGTAATTTCATACTAAAAACTTCTAGATTGCAAGTTTTACAAATTATTCGATTTAGTCCCTAATTTCAACTTAAGCACTTTATGCATAAAATTTCGTCACGAAATTTTCACACAATCATGCAATCATATCATAAACCTCAAAATAATTATAAAATAATTATTTCTATCTCAAATTTGTGGTCACGAAACCACTATTCCGATTAGGCCCTAATTCGAGATATTACACACATCATGTGTACAAGAAAGTTACGAGACATTATGATGTAGCTAGGTTGCATGGGTGATACTATGTGTACACCATGTAGACAAGAGAGCTACGGGATATATGTAGCTAGGTCGCATGCGTGGTTCCAGGTGAAGGACACCATGTAGACAAGAGAGCTACGAGATAAACTGGCTAGGTCACATGGGTGGTACTAAGTGTTCACCATGTGTACAAGATAGCCAAAATTATGTGTACAACCGAGCTAGGTCCCATGAGTGGTGCTAAGTGAAGGCCACTATGTGTACAAGAGAGCTTTGATTTTAAAGCTGGGCTGTGTGCGATACCATCGCGTATCTGTTATTATTCCGAAGCGTTCAACTGGGAAATTGATTAAATGAAACTGTGTATGACTTTGTGATGATAAGGGTAAGTATATACATGTGTAACTTATGAGCAATATGCTTGATATGTAATTGGAAATTGGAAATATTGTTATGGGTAAGTGATGAATACAATTGAAGTGTGAAAGATCAAAATTTACAATAAAACTGTTATAGATAGTTGCAGTGACGTGAATCTAAAAATTTACCAAATATAGTAGAAATTGAATCAGAGACTGAATGAGATATCAAATTAAATCTTAATGAGTCTATTTTTATATAACAGAAACAGAGAAAGCAAAGAAATTCTATATTATGACATATTTGAGTTTTTGAGAGACTGGTTCAGAATGATTACGTGATCCCCTATTTTGACTTGGAAAAATCATTAAAAATTGTAAAAAAATAATTAGGGTATATAATTTATATGTTTGAAATCCTTAATGAGTATAGTTTCAAATAAAATAAACGAGAACATCCTTTAAATTTTGTACGAGGATAAAATTGATTCATAGTGAAGAGTGATCAGAATAGTTGAGCAGTGAAAAGGAGTAACTTCAATGAATAAACTGTACTAATTGGCTAGACCAAAAATTCTGAAAATTTTATGGTAAGAATATACGTGAATCTAGTTTCAAGAAAAATTAACAGTTTGTTATTTGGAGTTCTGTAGCTCCAGAAATAAATAATTTAGCTGATGGTACTCTGCTAGACAACTTATTTTGGACCTATTTATGATTGTAATAGTGAAAGTATGTGTGTGTTTGTGATGGTAATATTCTGGGAACATATTGTGACTTCATTTAGAGTATGATAATGTATTGTTTATTAATATTTACATACTTACTTACTAAGCTATAATGCTTACTCCATTCCTTTCCTTTTTCCTATAGTGTCTCAGATGTTAGCTTGAGTTGGAGGTCACCGGAGGTTAAATCACACTATCAAATTATTGATCGATATATAAAGGTTTTAAAGTATTTTTAAGTCTTTGGAATGTATGGAGACTCATTTAATTGTTACTAAGTTGCTAGGAATTGGCCTAAAATACTGACCTATGTTATTTGAAGGTCTCTATTGTATAAAGTCATTTAATGTAGATAGTCTTGATTATGTTATTAATTAAATGATGCAATTTATGAATGTGCATGCTTGCCTATGTGTGTGGTTGAATTAAAGCATGATATGGGCTTGTAAGCTCTTTTTAAGGGAAAGCTTGAATGTGTTTGAAAAAGTTTTAAATTAGAGTGAAATTATGAATCAGTTTTTGTACGATGATTAGTGATTAAGTCCGGTAATGCCTCGTACCCTGTTCCGGTGTCGAACACGGGTAAGGGGTGTTACATCCCAGCTCCCTAAGTGGCGTCACTTAGCCACTCCTCCACAAGGCTTTTTGATGCTATTTTCCCCTATCTTTATTTAAAAGCCCAACTACTTGCTAACCTTGATTCTTTTAATAACTAAACGATAATTTCTTCTACCCCTAGATTTGAACTCAAACCTTAATTAAGACCTACTATAATTATCACTTGGCTAGGAATATATAACACAATTTTTATCAAAACCGAAAACAAAAAAAGTTCGAGATTTCGGGATTTTTTTGTTTCAGGATTTTTGGGGCATTACAAACGCCATGTCCTAGACATGGTCTTACACTAGCTCTCATATATCTGTGCCGATGCCATGTCCCAGACATGGTCTTACACTGACACATCTATACGTACCGATGCCATGTCCCAGACATGGTCCTACACTGACACATCTCAAAGCCGACGCATGTCCCAGACATGTCTTACATTGGCTATCATATCGAGGCTGATGCATGTCCCAAACATATCTTACACTAGCTCTCGTCTCAATGCCGATGCCATGTCCCAAACATGTCTTACATTAGCACACAATTAAGCCAAATGTCATGGCATGAATATCCGATTTATTTCCTAAAGTTCAAACGAGAATTCTACTATCTCAATATTCATAATGCATAATTATTTCCATACACAAGCAATTATGCCATATCAATTCAAACACTTCTAATAACAATGTAGTTGCATTATTTACATCCAACTTACCTCGGATTATCAAATGTGGCGACTAGTCGGTTTTAGTCCGCTAGCTTTGTTTTTCCCTGGTCTAGGCCCAGATTGTGTAACTCTTGATCTAGATTGATGAAAATTCACAAGTTTAATCATTTAATCGATCTAGGTACTCAACAATTAATAATCGGTCAAAATGACCATTTTACCCCTAAACCCAAAAATCAATTTTTATCCTATTTTCTCATAAACCAAGCCTAACCGAATACTTTTCATGCTAGGAGCAGCCTACAATTCTCATTATTTCACACCTTTATCACCTATTTTACAATTTATACAAAATGGTCCTTAGGGTTTCCATGAAAACTACTTTACAAAAGTTGTTTATTTCACAACTATAACTCATATTCGTCCATAAAATTTTAGTTAACAACACATATGCTTTCATGTCAAAACCCTAAACTCTCAAACATTTTGCAAAATAGTCCTTTCATTTGAAAGCTCATGTTACAAGGGTTCTAAAAGTACAAAAATATTCAAGAAAAGCCCCCAAGATCACTTACGAGAGATTAAGTGGTTGAGAATTCAAGCTTCAAAAACTCCTCAAATGGCTGATATTTTCGGTCAAGAGGAAAAGGATGGAGGAAAAAGATGATAGCTAGGCTTTTTGGGTATTATTATATCACATATTATGTCATCAAATACCTAACATGTTGACCATTTAATTTCCTTATCTCATGGTCGGCCAAGCTATAGTCTAAGGGTTTATTTTCCCTTTAAAGACCCCTAATTTAGGTTTCATGGCAATTTAATACCCTTAGCTAACAATTCAAGACTTTTGCACTTTATACGATTTAGCCCCTTTTTTGAAATTAAGCTCACAAACGCTAAAATTAATTCACCAACTTTTTCATGCACTAATATAAACATGTTATAACTCTAATTTAATAATAAAATACTTTCTTCGACATTCAGATTAGTGGTCCCAAAACCACTATTTCGACCAGGCCCAAAATCGGGCTGTTACAATTCTCCCCCTTAGGAGTTCAGGTATTGATCTCTCATAGTCTTTTCGGGTTCCCATGTGGCTTCCTCGACTCCATGTTTATGCCACAAAATCTTCACGAGTGCTACACTTTTATTCCTTAATTTCTTGACCTCTCGATCCAAAATTTTAATCGGTTCTTCACCATAGGTCATATTCGGGCTTATTTCAATTTTTTCTGGTAAAATCACATGTGAGGGGTAAGATCAGTAGCGGCGTAACATCGATACATGGAACACATCATGAATTTTCTCTAGCTCAGGAGGCAAGGCTAATCGGTAAGCTACTGGTCCAATTCTCTCCATCACTTCATAAGGTCCAATAAACCGTGGACTTAATTTGCCTTTCCTTCCAAATTGGACAACCTTCTTCCACAAGGATACCTTCAAAAACACTTTATCCCCGACTTGAAACTCGAACTGTTTTTGATTTAAATTCGTGTAGGATTTCTGTCTATCCTATGCGACCTTTATACAATCACGAATCACTTTAACCTTTTCTTCAGTCTCTCTGACTAAGTTGACCCCATGAATCTGATTCTCTCTCAACTCAGTCCAATATAAAGGCATTCAGCACTTACCCCCATACAAAGCCTCATAGGGCACCATCATCACACTTGACTGATAACTATTGTTATAGGCAAATTTGACCAGTGGTAAATACTTTTCCAAACTTCCTTGAAACTCAAGAATACAACACCGCAACATATCTTCTAAGATCTAAATTACTCTCTCCGACTGTCCATCGAATTACGGGTGGAAAGCTATGCTAAAGTTCAATTTTGTTCCCAAAGTCTTTTGTAATTTCTTCAAAAACCTCGAGGTAAACCTCAGGTCTCTGTTTGAAATAATCGACAAGGGCACCCCATGAAGTCTCACAATTTCAGAAATGAACAAGCTAGCTAGCTTGTCGAGTGAGAAGTCTGTACGTATCGGATAAAGCGAGCCAACTTTGTCAATCGATCAACCACAATCCATACAACATCTTTCTTCCTTGAGGTTACTGGCAAACCCGTCACAAAGTACTTCCACTCGGGGACCATGATAGGCTGAATTAAACTCAAAGGTACCTGGTGTTCAACCTTCACTTGCTGACAAATTAGACACTTAGAAACGAACTCAGAAATGTCTCTTTTCATTCCCGACCACCAGTACATTTTCTTCAAGTCATTATACATTTTCACACTACCAGGGTGGACAGACAAACAACCACTATGTGCCTCTCGTAAAATCTTTTGAATGAGTTCATTATCCTTGGGTACACAAATTTTTCCTCGGTACATCATACAACTATCAGTACCAATACTAAAATCTGATTTGGCACCAGACTCGCACTAAGTTCTCTTGGCTTGCAATTCACTGTCGTTATTCTGAGCTTCGCAAACCTCTTGCAAGAGCATTGGTATAGCTCTCAACTCTGCCAGAACCGAATCATCATCAGCCACTGACAACCAAGCATTCATAGCTCTCAAGGCGAACAATGATTTCCTTCTCAATGTATCGGCTACTACATTAGCCTTTCCAGAGTGGTAGTCAATCACCAATTTGTAGTCTTTTATTAACTCTAACCATGGCCGTTGTTGTAAGTTCAATTCCTTCTGAGTCATCAAATACTTTAGACTTTTATGGTCAGTAAATACCCAACATCTTTCACCATACAAATGGTGTCTCCAAATTTTTAATGCAAACACTATAGCTGCTAGCTCCAAATTGTGGGTCAGGTAATTTCTCTTGTGTAGCTTTAGCTGTCTCGGGGCATAGGCTATTATTTTGCCTTTTTGTATGAGCACACACCCTAACCCATTCAAGGATGTATCACTATACACCAAAAACTCTTTTCCCGATTTTGGTTGCACTAAAACTGTGGCCTTGGTCAACAAATCCTTAGTTTCTCAAAACTCTATTGGCACTTCTCTGACCATTCGAACTTGACATCCTTTTGTAATAACCTTGTCATCAGAGTGGCTATCATAGAGAATCCATTCAAAAATCATCTGTAATATCTAGCCAAACCCAGAAAGCTTCGAACCTCTGTCACATTCTTCAGCGGTTTCCACTCAACAATAGCCAAAATCTTGCTTGGGTCAACTCTGATTCCATCTCTCGACACGATGTGTCCTAAGAATCCGACACCTCTTTAAGCTAAAATTCACCCTTACTGAACTTGGCATATAACTGCTTATCTCAAAAGGTTTGTAATATCGTTCTCAGATGCTCCGCATGTTCACTCTCGTCACGCGAGTAAATCAATATATCGTCGATGACGACCACCACGAACTTATCCAAATACGGCTGAAAAATATGGTTCATCAAATCCATGAACACCACAGGAGAATTTGTTAAACCGAAGGGCATAACAAGAAACTCATAGTGCCCATATCTCGTCCTAAACGCAGTTTTCAGTACATCTTGCTCCTTAACCTTTAACTGATAGTAGCCCGACCTTAAGTCGATCTTAGAAAACATGGTGTCTCCCCTCAATTGATCGAAAAAATCATCGATCCTTAGCAAGGTATACTTGTTCTTCACAGTTAGCTTGTTAAGCTGATAGTAGTCTATGCATAATCTCATCGACCCGTCTTTCTCTTTTACAAAAAGCATCGGAGCACCCCATGGTGAATAGCTCGTTCTTGAAACACCCTTATCAGTTAATTCTTGCAAATGTATCTTCAACTCTTTTAACTCTGTTGGAGCCATTCTATATGGAGCAATCGAGATGGGTGCCGTACCAAGGACTAACTCAATACCAAATTCAACTTCTCTCGTTGGAGGCAATCCGGGCAACTCTTCCGGAAACACATCCTAATATTCACATACTACTGGCACTGCCTCAATTTTCACTTCAGATTCTTTGGTGTAAAACACAAATACTAGGTAGGACTCATACCCTTTTCTCACATATTTCTTGGCAGTCAAAGACGAGATCAGTACTAATAAATTATCTGGCTCACTCGATTCAACCCAAAGAACATCCCCGCTTTCACACTTCAACTCAATAACTTTCCTTCCACAGTCCATTACAACACTATAAGAAGTCAACCAATCCATCCCAAGGATTACATCAAATTCATTAAACAGCAATAACATCAAGTTAGCCGGAAAACAGTGACCTCTAATTGTCAAAGGACAATTCCTACAAACTTGGTCAACTAGCACATGTTTGCCTAAAGGGTTTGACACTTTTATCACAAATTCATTATACTCTACTAGTATGCTCATCTGAGTTATCAATTTCATACAAGTATAAGAGTGGGTAGACCCCGGATCAATTACAGCAACAACAGGTATATCATGGATAGAAAAGGTACCCGTGATTACATCGGGAGACTCCGCTTCTTCACGGGCACGTATCGCATAAGTCCTTGCAGGCACTCTGCCCTCGGACCTCACTGCAACATCTCTTGGTGCACCTCTACTGCTAGCCCCACTTCCGGGATTCTTATGTGGTCTACCTATTGAAGTAGCACTATTCGCCCTCACATATTGCTTTTTCTCTTTATCTTCGAATTTAGGACAGTTTTGGATGAAGTGGTCTTAGTGATCTACAATTGAAGCAACCCCTCTTATTCTCTCGATACTTGCCGAAATGACGTCTACCACATTGCGAACATTCTGGCCTATTTGGCCGAGCACTACCCACACTTACGATAGAAGTGGTCTGGGCTTTAGAAGCCGTATTCTGCTTGTTCTTGCTCTTATTTGAGAATCCCACTAACACGTTCAATTGGGTAGGAAACTCTCTCGATCTCTTAGATGAGGTCTGCTGTGATTTCCCCATCTGTCTTTTCCTTGAGTCTCGGGACTCAATGTCAGCTTTTCCCTTCTCTTTGGCCAATTCCTTGGCCATACATGCTCTCTCCACAAGTACCACAAATTCCTTCAATTTTAAGATGCCAACTAAAAGACGAATATCTTTGTTTAACCCATCTTCAAACCTCTTGCACATGATGGCTTCTGTAGATACACACTCTCGTGTATATTTGCTGAGTCTCACAAACTCACGCTCGTACTTCGTCACCGTCCTACGACCTTGCTTCAACTCTAAAAACTCCTTCCTTTTCTGGTCTATAAACCTTTGGCTAATATATTTCTTTCAGAACTCTTCTTGAAAGAATTCCCATGTTATCTGCTTTCTCGGTACGACTGACACGAGAGTATTCCACCATTGGTAAGTCGAATCTCATAAGAGTGACACTACGCACTTCATACTCTCCTCTAACGTGCACGATAATTCATCAAATACTCTGATGGTATTTTCCAACTAAAACTCTACTCTCTTAGGGTCATCATCCATGTTTGCCCAAAATTCTTCGACCCCATATTTACGAATTTTTTCTACTGAAGGTTTCTCTCTTCTAGCCATCTCTGCTCCTTGAAGAGCTATATGAATGGGTTGAGGAATCGGAGGAGGTGGGAGAGGTGGAGTATTCAGATTTGCACGAATAAATTCTGAATACCATACATCCATCATGTGGAGGTAAGCTTCTCTAGCCCCTCCGCCCTGACTTATTGTCACAGGCCCACTACTGACTAGTGTGGTCCTTTCGACGGGAGCCAGCGCATTACTTTCCACTTCATTCGCCGTAGCTAAGTCAGGATCTATTTACTATATAAATAAAAACACAATTTATCATATCAGGAGTCGTCACACTATCAATATGCAATTATGACATGTATAGCTAGACTCGTACTCACACTAGGTTAGTCTTAAAACTGACTAAACCATAGCTCTGATACCACTAAATGTAACGCCCTTTATCCGAGTTTGAGGTCAAGACCGGGCACGAGGCATTACCATGTTTAACTACATGCATACAATCATTTCCAAGTCACCAAGACTTGATCAAACTTAAAACTTTTTCGAACCTTGTTTAAACTCCTTAATCTGAGCCTATAAGGCCCCAAACTCCAATTGGAAACCGTTCGGAACCAACTCGGGTCCTTAAATCAACTTAATAAAAATGACCCTTGAAATAAGACACACGCCCATATGGAAGGGCAACATGCCCGTGTGACCATTACAACATGGCCATGCTGATGGCCCGTGCGACACACACAGCCTAAGCATCTAGGGGCACGCCTGTGTCCCATACCCGTGTGAATTAAATGAAGTGGTAAAAGAATAGAACTCAAAGAAATTTGAGAACAACAAAAAATCACTGAACCAGAGATTGAACAACAACAAGTTCCACAAGTTTTTGCTGAATAATCATCTAATTTGGAAACACAACTACCACAAAGATCTTTAAGATAACACCATGTACCTGAGAGATATGGATTTCTCAGTACAACATATTGTGATATTCTACTTATGGATCAAGATGAGCTTAGGACTTATCAATAAGCATACAAAATCCATGTCAAGAAACCAAGTATGAATCTTGGTTAACCCATCTAAAAGGGTTAAAACCATAGGGTGCAAGTGGGATTTTAAAAAGAAAATTGACATGGATGGTAATGTGCAAGTATATAAAGGGTGATCAGTCGATAAAGGTTTTTTCCAAGTTCATAGTATTGACTATGATGAAACCTTTTTCTCCTATTGTTATGTTTAAATCCATCCGAATTTTACTTGCAATAGTTGTATTTCATGATTATGAAATCTGGCAGATGGACATCAACTTTCCTGAATGAGAAAATGGAAAAGGATGTGTACATAACATAACCTAGAGGTTTTGTCGATGCAAAAGATGTTGGTAAGATATGCAAGCTATAAAGATCCATTTATGGATTAAAGTAAGCTTCTCGAAGTTGGAATCTTTGTTTTAATAATGCGATCAAAGAGTTTTGTTTTATCAAAAATAAAGATGAGTGTTGTGTTTACAAGAAAATTAGTGGGAGCACTCATGTATTCGTGGTTCTATATGTAAGTGACATACTTATCATAGGAAATGACATACCTACCCTACAGTCTATTAAAACTTGGTTAGGAAGTTATTTTTCTATGAAGGACTTAGGCAAGGCTACATATATATTAGGAGTCAAAATCTATATATATAGATCAAGACAACTCCTAGGTCTAAGCCAAAGTACATATATATATAAAGTACTGAAAAGACTCAGTATGGAAGAGTCTAATAGAGGATTTCTATCTACGAGACATAGTATTTCACTCTTGAAAGAAATGTGCCCCTTCAACTTTACAAGAGAGAGAACGTATGAGTAAGACTCCATATGCCTCGGCTATTGAATCTATCATGTATGCCATGCTATGTACTCATCCAGATATATCGTATGCTTTAAGTATGACGAGTCTGTACCAAGTAGATCCCGGTGAAAGTTATTATGTCACATACTTGAGAAGGACTAAGGATACATTCCTTCTATTTTGAGGTGAGAAATAGCTAAGTGTAAAAGATTATACTGATGCTACTTTCCAAGCCAAAAAGGATGGTTCACGATCACAATCGAGTCTTGTGTTTTACCTTAATGGTGGCATTGTAAGCTAGAAAATTTCAGAGCAGGATACAATAGTTTATTCTACAAATGAGGCCAAGTATATTGCAGCTAGTGAGGATATAAAAGAGGTTGTTTGGATCAAGAAGTTCATATCTGAACTAGGGGTTGTGCCTAGCATATTAGATGCTATAGAACTTCGTTGTGACAACAACGGAGCTATTGCACAAGCAAAGCAACCCAGATCAGCGATCCAAACATATACTTAGGTGCTTTCATCTTATTCAGGAAATCATTGATCGAGGAGATGTGGAAATATGCAGAGTACAAATAGATGACAACATTGCTGATCCACTAACAAAGGCTCTAACATAGCAAAAGCATGATCGTCACACTATGTCACTCAGTATTAGATATATGATTGATTGGTCTTAGTGCTATTAAGAAATTCTTAGAGTATGCCCAAAAACCAATCGTGAGATTATGGTAATCACATACTCATTTTACCTTTTTTATTAATATAAGGCATTGCCATTATTATTTTAGTTTCTTTTTCTGTGTATATAAATAAACTTAATTGTAATAAAGTGTAACATTCCAAAAATCGGGGGTTAGTATGATTGGGTTTGTGAATTGAGAGAGAGAAGTCATGCCTTAATTTTTGACATTACCTATGCATTTTTAGGAGATAAATGAGGTATTGGTTTATTGGTCAAGTGTTAGTGAAACATTTCTTGAAACTCAAGTTCAAATCCCATCTCTCGCATCATTTTTATTATTTTGCTAATTTTACCTTAAACCTTAGTATGTAACATGCCTTATTTTTAAAATAAATATTGAAAATTTATTTCAAGAATGAGGAAAAGGCCTAATGGTTAAAAGAAATATGGGAAAGTATGAAAATTAAATGAGGTCCCAAGCTCAAATTCTTTCCCTTGCGCAATAATTAAATCTTACAAAATCCTTTTTTTCTTAATGTGTGTGCCACCCATACCCTTGAACCCTAAGTATAAATACAAATTTTTATTTTATTTTTAAGCATTTAATTCAAAATTTTCCTATCCTATCTATTCACGATCTTCCTCTCCTCTTTTCTCTTCAATTTTTTTTCCCATTGTTGTCATTGCCTACACCTCCCATTTTACCATCTCTTTATTCTCCTTTTTGCATCAAGATTGTGCACCATCTCCTTTAATTTATTGCTGATATTTATTCTCATCTAAATCAGCCCCAAATCTAAAATCTTGAACCCCAAGATCGATCCTGAACATTGCCAAGAAATTGTCATTATTGTTTCTCTCAACTAGCTTAGGTAAGATCTCTTTTCTCTTCAATTTCTTGATTAATCTTGTCAATTAAAAACCAAAATTTCCAGATCTGGAATTTTGAGGATTTTAAATTATTTTAAAGGTATTTTTTCAAATTTGAATGATATCTCAAACCATTTTACAATAAAGCCCCAACTTTGGCCACCATGGGTGGTGGTGCGTCGCCTATGTACAAGAAAGGGGTCTGTTTTATTTTTTGGGTCTTGCCCATATTTTTCCAGCATTAAATTGTGTTCTCTAACCCTCCTAATAATCCTTTAATTACATTTTAATTAGGTAGAGACGTTATTGATCAATTATCCAATTGGATCCACAAATCGTGAAGTGTAAGTGCAATTAAGGATGACTAGTTTGTTATTTCGACATAATTATTGGGTAAATGTTATGAATTGATTAAATGAAAGAATTTAATAATTAATTATCTACTGATTTTCCATTATATTATTGAATTAGGTGCTGACCCAAATTCCCCAAATCATCCATAAAGGCGAAGAACAATTGTACATAAGGTTCGCATCGATATAGTGTAAGGAATCTAACTAGTTTGGATTCACAAAAATAGGTATAATTTCAACGATTGGTTTGATCTCATAAGTGGGTTTTTGGGTCTGATTTAGTGGTAAATTGATTGAATTTATACTGAATTTTGGTTTAATTTTG
The DNA here is from genome assembly GCA_025698465.1 of Gossypium longicalyx. NCBI lineage: Eukaryota > Viridiplantae > Streptophyta > Magnoliopsida > Malvales > Malvaceae > Gossypium > Gossypium longicalyx. Next base: position 32,287,718 of record CM046999.1, on the reverse strand, counting down.
TTTAAGGAAATATTAAGGAAAATTGGAAGATTCGCTAGTATGCTGTGAGCAAACGAAAAATAAGGTGTGGGTCCTAAACTCATAAAATTGTTTGAAAATGTTAAATATCATGTTATATTTGATAAATTATCTTGTTGATTGGATTGAATTAATAGCCAAATTATTTATTTTGTGAGTGGTCGAGCCAGGTATGTTTCGAGCCTTAAAAGATTAACATGTTGGCAAAATTGCTAGTTTGATAGTATGAATGCTTGAATGAGTTTGTAATTGCATATTTGAGTTATGAGATATGAGAATGTTTGACTGAATGATATAATGTGTTGAGATATTAAGCTTATGTATGGCTTAAATACATGAGATATTTGTTATATTGTGTACTGAAAAGGGTACTATTTATGCACAATGAAAACCCGTAAAGTATGTAAAATTGAATGATATTGATTGATACCAACAGAATGGTAATTTGAAAGATTGGAAAAATGTTTCCATTTACTAAAAGTATGTGATTATTGAGGACATGCTGATCATGTCAAATGAATATGAAAAGTATTGAGATATGATTATGTATGAGATTGTGTGACATATTGCATATGCATTGGGTTGGGATTTTGTGGTTGACAGAGGAGTTCCGTGGAGTACCAGCAGCATATTAAGTCTGCATTATTCATAGTCAGTGCACTACACTTAGAGTATCGAGGGGAATGGTAATTTATCGCATTTTTACTGGCAGCTTGTTTATAATTTTACTAGTAGAATTTTCTACATATTGTTATCGATGTTTTTAACCACAATGAGCTTAAGCCCATAATGTTTTGGAGTTCAGATGACGGGTTCTAGGGAACTCATGGTGTGTAGCGGATGGTATGGGTAGGAACTTTTTCGCATTGCATCATGCTCACGACATACTCGAATGTCTATGTTCTGTATTGTGTTGTATTGAATGGTATCGAAATTAATGATTGTTACTCGATTGAATGATGACCCATGCTCATACACCATTTGACATTAATTTGATAATGGTCATGTAATGATATGAAATTCCAATGATGGTTTTGTGTTCTTCTGTTAATGCTAATATGTTTCACTGTATTCGATATTTATGTTTTTGTCCATTTAGATAATTGTTCGACTCACACTAAGCTTTTCTTAAGCTTGCCCCCAATAGTGTTTAACTATTCAAGTAAACCTCAAAATTAGGACCAAACTTCGTATTTAGAGAATCACCTTGGACCTTGGAATATTTTTTATAAGTATTAACCAGTCTCTATTGGTTATGGTTTGTAATTTTTAATGACTTCTAGTTTGATAACTTTTCTTTTGGGATTTTTGCATGCATGGATTACTCAAGCATAATAATCGGATAGTGCATGGTATCAAACTTTAGTAAAATTTGACATTGTTCCCTACTTTCTACTGCATTGTAAAGGAACTATTTTTCAAAAACAAATCGATAAGGCAACTACGTTTCCAAAATAACTTGAACAATGATTTTTCTCGCTTCATTAGTTTAACATCGAGTTTTTTTAAAGAAGATCGACACAAAAAAGTTTTTCTAAAACAACATTATCAACAATAAAATGAATCCTAAGTATATACGACCTAATGAATGAATGCTTTTAAGCTAACTCAAAGTACAACTACAGTTTTCTTTAAAATGAGTTTATTTAAGGTCTTCAAAAGTAACGTAAGATAGCTTAGCCATTTTACTTGCTAGTGTAGCCTTCTCAATCTACCCATAATGCCTAGGCCAGGTTTGGGAGCTTACATAAAGTCCTAAGAAAATATGATTATTCTTAAAAGGTCATTAGTTAAGTATTATTGTGGGCTTGGACAACAATAATGCATTAAGACTAATATATAGTTGATTGATGACAAAAAATTGTAATTGACATAGGGATGTCAAAATCAATACATGATTATGTGTTAGAGAATAACATATTCGACTAACCCGCTATGAGTATGTTTCTTGAATTATTATGTAATAGTCACATTATTACTCATAGTAATAACTATGTATATGATCCTCCAACTTGAGATCATCATTGTCCCAACATTATGAGTCAAATATTTTGATACAGTCAAAACGTCTACCATAACAGGTTGTATTATAAAGACTAATGTTGGATATACCACAATCCATGTAGTGGGATATGGTTGATCAATATAAGATTCATCCCTCTTACATAATGGGAGCAATATCTTAGGCTTTTTGATGGAGTGAGACTAGAAATGCATGGTCATGCTCGAATAAGTTTATATGAGATATCACACTTACTTGTTTATTGTAGTCTGCTCAAAAAATCAAGAAATATGAGATTGCACAATACAAGTGTGACTATTTCATGACTTGTGTCCAATCTAGATTTTAAGGATAAAAGGATATAATACATGAAAAGATTATCATAGAAAGGTTATGTCGAATCATGAATTCTTCTAACTTGGGTGGCAATGATGCATTATTAGATGCCACTCATTGCTCATAATGTTAGAAACATTTTAGTATTACTACCAACGTTACAAAAGCCTACAGGGTCACACCTTAAAGTTGAAACAAACAGAACTCAAATACATTTGGTATTGTATTTAGTTGTCACTGAATTAAATTAATTGTTGAATTAATTTAATTTGATAGCTAGATATTAAACATATTATATGTACAAACTTGTTGTATACAAATAGAGAATATAGATATAATTAATATATGAATTTGATTCATACAAAAGATTAATTGTATTTATTTTACCGAATTTATTAACATAAATAGTTATATTTATTAATTTTGATAAAAAATATAAAAGACAAGGAAATTAATTTTATTTTGGAAACAATATAATTAATATATGAATTTGATTCATACAAAATATTACTTGTATATATTTTACCGATTTTATTAATATAAACAGTTATATTAATTAATTTTGGTCAAAATATTAAAGACATTGAAATTAATATTCTTTTGGAAAAGGATATAATTAATATATGAATTTGATCTATACAAAATATTAATTGTATATATTTTATCGAATTTATTAATATAAAAAGTTATATGAATTAATTTTGGTTAAAATATAAAAGACATGAAAATTAATATTCTTTTGGAAAAAATATAATTAATATATGAATTTGACTCATAAAAGATATTAATTGTATATATTTCACTGAATTTATTAATATAAACAATTATATTAATATATTTTGGTCAAAATATAAAAGGCATGAAAATTAATATTCTTTTGGGAAAGATTATAATTCATTTTTCTAACTTTTCATTTGCCTTTTCTATTAATAAGGGAATAATCATATATTCTTTTGGAAAAAAATATAATTTGTTTTTCTAACTTTCCATTTTCCTTCTCTATTAATAAAGGAATAATCTTGGTTTTCCCTTTGAATGTGTGATATCAAAGAGCATAAACTAACGATGATTCCTTAGTGTGTTAAGGTTACCAACTTAATAATTTAAAAGGTCTAGCAACTATTTTTAACTCTCTCTGAAAAGTTCAATAGAAAGTGGTTGTTTGTTTTTTACAGGGTGGACTATATAAAGGTTGGGATGATTTCATTGTTGCTTGAAATCAACATCGAATTAGAAACATTCTTTCAACATTTTTAGTAAAGAAGGCATATTTTCAACCCTATTTCAACTCGATTCGTTCCTCGTACATGGATCCTTGGTTGTGGATCATCGAAATAATTTTTCCGCTATGCCATGGGGCGTATTGACAATCCCAATAGTTTTTATGTTAATTTTCATTGTGAGGACCAAAAATCCCTTTGCTCATAATTCTTCTCATATGGGGCCAGTTTCGTGACACCTAGTGCTTGTGTCTCAATATCGAAGGTAGTATACTCTAGTTTGTTTGGCTTTAGAGGTGTGTCACGATATCCTCTGGTGTGGCGACACTGAACTTCTCGTGTTGCAACATGGCAATCAGCCTCGAGCTCCTATGCCTTTGAATTGTAACACCCCAAACCCGGCCTAGACGTTATGGCCAAATTTGAAAATGTCACATGGAATGGAATTTGAAATCAAAATTTATCAAGTTAAAATCGTTTCCACTTATTAGCTTTTATTTGTCTTTCGTCAATTTCAAAACTATTTTCTCGTTAATTCGATTCATTTAAAAACATATTCTGTAGCGGAAGCTCTTAAAACCGTGATATTTAAAGAAAATCATTCACATTTAGGAAAAATGTTGGTTTTAATGAAACTGAGTTTTCATTGTAGTTATAAAGTTTATGAAAACAGTTAAAATCCAAAACAAAGGCAAATAGTCCAAAAGTCCCAAATTACATCAAAAATGCCCTAAAAAGCGAATAGGAAATAAAACCATAAATGAAATTAAAATCATTCACTCGACATGTGGTCACTGTTGAATCCTCTGCCGCACCGATCTGTCTAGGTCTGGGGATTACCTGTACAGATCAAACAAAAAGGGGTGAGTTTACGTAAACTTAGTGTGTAATCCCCACAGAAGTCTTGCAAAAAGTCAAGCAATAGTTATCAGTCAAAAGTAGTCTGAGACCTAAGCTTATTACAGATCAGATACAGTTTAGGCCTTAGCGCATTCATATATAGTTTGCATACAGTAACAGAAATCAATATCCTACCCACCAGCCTCTACACACCATCTCCGACCATCCTTACACACTATGTGGGGTTTAAAACACCCACCCAACCCTACACACCAAGTCATACCGAATGCAACACTTATCAATAATATTGCAGCTGAGCTGCCAGATAATAGGCATGAAAGCCTTTCAGTACTCTTCCTCCAATAATCAATCATCCCACCCCAATGTAGATGCAATTAAACATGCTCAATGCAGATATACAGAAATACATGCTTACATGCTAATATTCAGTTATCAGTCATACATACAGATCAGTAAACACGCATAAATTTAACATGCTCAATACATACATTGTATATTCAGATCACACGATTTAGGGTTTAAGTAGCGCTTACCGACCCTACAATATGTTCACAGTCGACTTAGGTGACCTGGGCAACCCTAAGAAACATTTTAGCTAAATGGGCCCACACGCCTATGTAGTTTCCCTGTGTGGGCCCATACGCCCTTATAGCCCACATGCCCCTATGGCCCACATGCCTAGATTAGCCTTGGCCTGTGTGGATCACACGGCCTGGCCCAAATTCCACACGCCCGTGTGGCCCATAGCCCAGTTCGGTTTAACTTGTGTGGACCACAAGACCACACTCGGCCATCACACGGTCGTGTCTTGCGCAGGGCCGAGCCTTCGTTGATCACACGGGCATGTTTTCGCGTACGACCTACCACACGAGTGACCACACAACCATATGGCATCAATAGTGGCCTTTTTCGGCTTTTGTCGAAAGCTCGATTTCTGCTTTTAGGTACACACCTAGTACTATTTCACAGCGAACACACTCCCGAGCCTCTTGAAACCTGAAACAGAGTAACAAACATCGATTTAACGACTACACTTACTAACTTTTCAACCACAATTCGACCCAAAATCACAACTTACCCATGATGAACAACACCATTAACACTAATCACCAAACGAAATGAAAGTCACCGCTCATTAATTTCCCCTACACCATAAAAATATAGCAACGTTCAAATCTTCAGAAAAGCGATACGAAGAAAGCCAACGAAAACCCACTTACCGACTACATGATAAAAAGTAAGGATTCACGACGCCCCAATAGTGAGATTAACAAAAGAATCAAAAATAGAGGAGGAATTTTAGTTTGGCAGGTAAAACGAAATCAATAAAACGAAAATAGGGATTTCTTTCTTTGAAAAAGAAATAACATTAGAAGTAGAGGAAATTTGGGAAAAATAAACTTCAATTTTGAGAAAAACAAAGATATGATGCATATCCCTTGATTTCCTTCCACTAACCTACTTCTCAGAGTTCAATTCCCACTGACACACTTGTGCAAAATCAAGCAAAAATAATTACCCATGCTCATGTAGGGATTCGAACATTGGACCTCCCCATAACTTACAGATTCTCTTACCACTCAAACCAGCAGGCTCATTCTGATATGGTTTTACAATTAATTTAATATAAGCCCACTAAGCAAGTATAAGGCTTAAGTTAGAAAAATTCCAAAATTTTCCAAATACAAGGCTTGAACTTCAGACTTCACACACGTACCGAGAACACTTAACCACTAAAGCAGATACATAGTTATGTCAAAATTTACAGAGACAGAAATAGATATTATTGGGGCGTTACAACTCTAACCCCTAAAAGAAAATTTCGGCCTTGAAATTTACCTGATTAGAATAGATAAGGATACAGCTGACGCATTGCATCCTTAGGCTCCCATGTAGCCTCTTCAGTGCTATGATTCCACCACAGCACCTTCACTAAAGGGATAGACTTCTTTCGAAAAACCTTTACATCATGATCTAGAATCTGAACTGACTCTTCCTTGAATGTCAAATTTGGCCTAACCTTAATTTTCTCAACAGGGAAATATGAGTAGGATTAGAGAGGTAATGCCTCAACATCAAGATGTGGAATACGTCATGAATATGGTCTAGCTCTGGAGGTAACTCCAACTGATAAGCGACCGATCCCACTCGCTTTAGAATTCGTAAGGCCTAATAAACCTAGGGCTCAACTTGCCCTTCTGACCGAACCTTAGAACCTTCTTCCATGGCAAGACCTGAAGAAACATGAAGTTTCCTACAAAATACTCAATCTCACGTCTCTTCAGATCAGCATAAGACTTCAGTCTGTCAAAAGTAGCCTTCAGACGATCTCAAATTAGTCAAACCCTATCCTCAATCTCAAAAACCAACTTAGGACCCAAAACTCGACGTTCACCCAACTCAGTCCAACACAAAGGGGTGACATTTGAATACTCGACTTGAAACTATTATTATAGGCGAACTTGACTAACGGTAGATAATCCTCCCAATTTCCTCAAAAATCGATAACACAATTCCTCAACATATCCTCTAGTATCTAAATCACCCTCTCAGATTGACCATCGATCTAAGGATGGAACGCAGTACTGAAGTCCAATCTTGAACCTAGAGCCTCGTGTAACTTTTTTTCAGAACTGAGACGTGCAGCGACAATCTGATACGATCTTGCCTCGAGAAGGTGAGTTGAGTCGTTTAGATGCCCGATCGTCTGACGAAGAAGTGTCGTTCGATTTGATAAGCTTCATTGAAAATAGGCTTTGCATGGGTTTTGGCATCAAAGATGGGTTCAAAATGGTTAAGTATGGATAGTTATAAGTTTGGCTAACAAGAAAATAAATATAGTATATAGTAGCTTTCACAATTAAGTAAGGTGTTTGCAGATGGATGGTAATAGGCTTAAGATGCAAGTAAGAACCAACACTAAGAATAAGTGTTGACCCAAAACTTATAGGATCTTAAGATGGATAGTTGAAGGTGATAAACGACCTTGATCCGTTACCTAAAAAGGTAAGAACTAAAGGTATAGGTTGGGTTCAATGCCATGCTTGAACAAGAGTGATAAGTTTGAATAAAAAGACTAAGATTGATGCCACTGACATACAGATAAGCCAACAAAGTCTTTGGACAAAATTTGAGAGAAGTAAATCTCACAAAAATGACAGAATTTCATTCAAAGTTTTTCCAAAAGTCCTTACAAAAGGAAATGAGCTACATATTTATACCTAAAGAACTAAGCTAGCCGAATAGACAAATGGCAGCTAAATAGACAGCTTTTAATAAGCTAAAATTTCCAGAATAGTTCAAGTAAATTCTAAGAAGTTTCCAAACAACTTCCTTGTGCATGGAGGACATCAATGGCAGCTTCTAGATACTTTAATTCAGCTTGAAAATTAATTGAAGTATTTTGGAGATGAATTGACTCAAGTAGGTTCGACTATGGTGCTTGTATGTCTTTAATTGAGCTGCTTTATTCAGCTGAATAGACTTGGGATTGAATGAGTAGCTTGGGGTACCTCAATAGCCATGAAGTGTGAACCAACAAGATTGAAAGGTCATTTGTGTGTGAACAAGTAGAACCGAACAGTCTTGAACTGTGAATGGAATGTGCAGCAATGTGAAAACTTTTAAGGCTACTTTGGAGACTTAGACGGTCAGCTTGGGAAAGTCATCAGCTACTGTTTTGGCCATTGGACTCCTTGAAGAGTTGCTTGGTTAAGCTGAACCATCAGCACACCTTCATTCAAGCCATTCATGCATGTAGCTGCACCTATTAAATCAGCAAATTAATTGAGTTTAAGACATATTAAAATTCGACAACAACTATAATTAAAATCTGCACACTAATTCGGCTGGAACTAAAAGAACACATTTTAAGTATGTAATAAACTTAGACAAATTTATGACATGTTTTAACTAAGACATAATTAAGTTAGGTAGTAGCCTAAGACAAATTAAAATCCGGCTGGACAATTTAACAGAAAATAAATTTGTCCTAAGTTAGCTAATAAATGTGCATAAAACTAAGACACTTTAAACACAATTAAAATGTCCAGATTTGACAAATTAAGCACTTAATAATTATTTGAGCTAACTTTAATTTTAACTAGCTAAAACTAAAACTTAACTTATTTTATCAATCAAATGTAAACTTGAAAAAAATAAGAAGGAGCTCAATTGAGCTGAAACGAGCTGGGCTAAGCTCGTGGAGCTGAAAGTGAGCTGAAATCGGTTTACGAATAGGTTGCAAGAGAACTTTGTTGAGCTAGTCCAAGCTCATTCGATTTCCATAGCCAAGGTCTCACCTCACACTTGGTTGACTAAGGCTGAAATGGCCTCTTTGAATTAGTTAGCTCGAGCCCGTGTAATTGGTCCTTAGGGTAGCACCATTGGGTCCTTACTCGAGCTAGGTACATTCTAGGGCGTGATCGTATCATCCCCCACTTCAAAGTGACTTGTCCTCAAGTCAAACCCTGCATCAAAGGGAGATAAGTCAGAAACATTAAAGCTCTCACTTACGTTATACTCACCCGTTAAGTCAAGTCTGTAGGAATTTTTATTGATTCATTCTAGGACTTGGAAAGGTCTGTCTCTTCGAGGCAACAACTTAGACCTACGTTGGGCTGGGAATCGTTCCTTGCACATATGAACCCAAACCCAGTCATCGGGTTCAAAAACCACTCATTTTCTACCTTTGTTCCCCAGTTGAACATAGCTCTCAGTCCTTGGTTCTATGTTGGCCCGAACCTTTTGATGTAACTCTTTAACAAAGTCAGCCTTTTTCCTAGCATCAGAATGAATTAATTGATCGTTAGGGTAAGGTATCAAATCCAATGGAGTTAATAGATTAAAACCATAAACTATTTCAAAGGATGAATATTTAGTCGCTGAATGAACGGATCGGTTGTAGGTGAACTCGATGTGTGGCAAACATTCTTCCCATGATTTCAAGTTCTTTCGGATGATTGCTCAAAGTAGTGTGGATATAATGCCGTTGACTACCTCCGTTTGCCCATCCGTTTTGGGAGTGGCAAGTGGTTGAGAACAACAACTTAGTTCCAAATTTACTCCACAATGATCTCCAAAAATGACTTAAGAACTTCGCGTCTTGACCAGACATAATGGTTCATGAAATGCCATGCAGTCAAAAAATGTCTCTAAAGAAAAGATTAGCAACATGAACAGCATCGTCAGTTTTAGTACATGCAATAAAATGAGACATTTTTTAGAATCGATTAACAACAACATAGATGGAATCCTTCCCCATTTTTATTTTAGGCAATCCAAGGACAAAGTCCATGGATATATCCTTCCAAGGGCCTTTGGGGATGAGCAGTGGAGTGTAAAGGTTGTGCGGTTGAATCTTACATTTGGCCTTCTTACACGTCATGCAACGCTCAGAGACTTGTTCAACATTCGTCCTTATTTTTAGCCAATAGAAGTGTTCTTGGAGCGTTGTTAGAGTTTTACCTATACCAAAATGTCCCATGAGACCCCCGCTGTGCGCCTCCTGCATAATTAAGTCCCGGATAGAGCTTTGGGGAATGCACAACTTTCCTTCCTTAAAAAGGAAGCCTTCGTGCCTATAAAATTTCTCAACAGAAGAATTCTCGCTAGCAGCAAATATCTCACTAAAATCTTTGTCATTGGCATACAATTCTTTCAAATAAGAGAATCCAAGCAATTTAGATTCAAGAGACGATAATAAAGCATACCTTCTCGAAAGTGCATAAGCTACAATATTGTCTTTACCTTTTTATACTTGATGACATAGGGAAAGGATTCAAGATACTCGACCCATTTTGCATGACGCTTATTTAACTTATGTTGGCTCTTGATGTGTTTCAATGCTTCATGATCGGAATGAATCATGAACTCCTTTGTTCATAGGTAGTGCTGCCACGTCTCGAGAACTTGGATGAGTGCAGACATTTCTTTGTCATAAAAGGGGTAGTTGAACATAACCCCATTTAACTTCTCGCCAAAATACGCCACAGGCCTTCCATCTTGGGTTAGCACGACCCAATTCAGACACTTGATGCATCACATTCAATCTCAAAGGTTTTAGAAAAATCGGGTAATGCTAATAAAGGTGCTTTAGTAAGACAAGTTCATCGGTCCAGTAGAAAGTCGTACTCTTCTTAATCATGCTTGTCAAAGGTACGGCTATAGTGCTAAAGTTGGGCACGAAACACCGATAAAAACTTGCCAAACCATGGAAGCTTCAAACTTGGCTAACACTCGTAGGTCTCGGCCACTCTTGAATAGCCTTTATCTTTTCTTGGTCCACTTCCAAACCTTCTGAGCTAACCACAAAACCTAGAAAGATAACTTTATCAGAACAAAAAGTACATTCCTTAAGGTTAGCATAAAGGGTTTCCTTACATAAAACCTTCAAAATAGATTTAAGGTGAATCACATGATTTTCCAACGTCTTACTATATATGAGAATATCATCAAAATAAAAAACACAAAACTTACCAATAAAAGACCTTAAGACATAGTTTATTAACCTCATAAATGCTCTAGGGGAGTTGGTTAGGCCAAACAGCATGACCAACCACTAATACAAACCATGTTTAGTTTTGAAGGTTGTCTTCCATTCGTCGCCTTCGCGCATTTGAAACTGATGGTATCCACTTTTCAAGTCGATCTTCGAGAATAACTTGGCACAACTTAATTCATCGAGCATATCATCTAAGAAAGGTATTGGATGTTGATATTTTATACTAATCTTGTTCATAGCTCGGTAGTCCATACACAATCGCCACGTTCCATCTTTTTTCGGCACCAACAAGAAGGGCACAGCATAAGGGCTAAGGCTCTCGCGAATGTAACCTCTCTCTATCAACTCATTAATTTGTCATTGTAGTTCCTTAGTCATTTCAGGATTCATTCTGTATGCTGGTAGTTTTAGAATGATAGCTCCGGGCACGAAATCTATTTGATGTTCAATTCTGCAAAGGGGTGGCAATCCACTCGGAGTTTCTTCCGAGAACACGTCTTAGAAATCCTACAAAAGAGACACAATAGAAGAGGGCAGGTCTTAGGGTAGTTCGTTAGTAGATAACAAGTTTTCCTTGTACATGAGCGCAAGGAGTGACTGTCTCAATGTCAAAGCCTTCGCACATCACTTGCTTTTGCAAACACGCTCATTTTCTCACACTCTTTTTCTTTTTCATCTTTTTTTTTCTCATTTTCTTTTCACTCTCTTTTATTGTTTTTCCTCTCTTTTTCTCACTTTTCTTTTCTTTCTCTCTCATTTGTTCTACCAAATTTTTCAACTTCTTTTGATCCTCGTAGACTTGCTTTGGAGTTAATGGTGCTAAGGTCATATTCTTTCCTATATGCTTGAATGTATACATATTAGTATACCCATTGTGGATAACTTTTCAGTCAAACTGCCATGGTCTCCCACGCAATAAATGACCTGTATGCATGGGAACAACATCACAAAGTACTTCATCCACATATTTTCCAATGGTAAAGGATACGAGTACTTACTTTGTCACCTTTAATTCGCCGCCATCATTGAGCCATTGGAGTTTATATGGGCTCGAGTGCTTCGTGGTTGGCAAGCCAAGTTTCTCCACCATGAGAGTGCTCGCCACATTTGTGCAACTCCTACCGTCGAATATAATACTACAGATCTTCCCTTGGACTTGGCACCGGGTATGGAAGATGTTTTCTCTTTATTGCTCATCTTCCACACTTTAGAGACTAAGAATTCTTTTAACAACGAGAAGTTCACCGTCTACAGCATGTTCTACTTCTTCCTCCTTGTCGGATGTTGGTTCAGACTCATTTTCAACCTCATCCTGTGACTCGATTTTTCCATTTGTGCACACTACCATAGTGCTTCAGTTTGGACATTGACTTGCAATATGGCCTCTTCCGAGGCATTTGAAGTACTTGATGTCCCTCGAACGGTTGGAAGAACTCTCGGCCGCCTTGATTTTGCTGGAATCAACCACGAGTTTATTCGACTTGGCTGGCAATATTGGCTCTTTGGCTCGGTTTGGTAGAGTGTTTTTGCCAATGCCTTGGCTCCATTTTAAAGTGTTCGCGGTGGAGTAGCCTCAAACAGCGCCTTTGGGTTTTAGTTGCCTCTCCATTTTGATAGCCATATGCACCATGTCCACCACCTCGACATAGTGTTGCAACTCCACAATATTGGCAATGTCTCGGTTAAGACCATCCAAGAAGCGTGCCATGGTTGCTTCACTATCTTCTTGCACGTTCGCTCTTATTATCGTGATCTCCATTTCTTTGTAGTAATCCTCCATGCTCCTCGAACCTTAGGTAAGGTTTTGGAGCTTTTAATAAAGCTTGCGGTGGTAATAAGACGGAATGAATCTGTAGCACATCACCACCTTCATTTCATGCACGTATTGGTGGTCCCCCGTTCCTTCTATGGCTCGTGGATAATTGATCCCACCAAATGATCGCGTATTCCGAGAACTCTATTACGGCTAACTTCACCTTTTTGGCTTTGGAGTAGTTATGACATTCAAACACCAATTCTATCTTTCTTTCCCACTCGAGATAAGCCTTTGGATCCGATCGGCCTTGGAATGGTGGAATTGATAGTTTAATACTTTTGAGATCGTCGTCGTACTATCCACGTTCTCTTTGGCCATAGTTTCGTTGCCCCCTCTGCCGGTCACTTAAGTTGGACGCTAGATCACTCTCGGCATCGCTAGGGTTGAATAACTCGTCTTCTTAGACTCATTGCCAAACTCAGTTTCTTAGTGGACTTTAGGGCATCTTTCCCTGTTGGGCTCTTCCCTCGACTTGATCAAGCCTTTCATGGATAGGCATAAGCTTCTGATCAAATAATCGCTCCACTTCGCGAACAGGGCTTGGAGATTTAAATCCGGTACATTTCGAACTGGTTGCCTCTCGGGTCTTTTTGCCATGTTTCGTTCTGGACTACTTGACATGGAAAATTATAAAACCTTACCACAAACCTCACGTTTCACTCGAAAAGAAAAGTTATAGTGGCACTCACGCTTGTATTTACACTCGTTATATGGCTTTTTTCTTCTCTCTATTGTGCTCACTTACTCGTGCCTTTTTTTGCTCTTTCTTCTCTTGTGATTTTATAAAAAGACTTGTTTAGGCTTTATCGTAGTCTAGGGGTCGGTTTCAAATGGGTTAACAATAGTAATAATGTTAAAGGTGTAGGGTAGGCTGAAAGAAAACAAAGTTGGCTTTGAGTATGGCGTGAAGGTAGATGATAGTAGTAGGATGGAACTTACTTGATCGGGTTACAAAAGACGAGTACAAACTTTCAATCACTTTTTTTGTTTTGTTTTTTTTTTTATAATTTTTGAATCTTTTTTTCATATATATAACTATAATGCACTTGTAATATACGAAATAATAATAATTTTTTTCTAATTTTTTTACAATCCTATTCCGGGATGGCTAGAACATTCATACTTCTCATTTTTGTAAGCTCTGATACCAAATGATACGATCTCACCTCGAGAAGGTGAGTTGAGTCATTTAGATGCTCGATCGTCTAACAAAGAAGTGTCGTTCAATTTGAGAAGCTTGGTTGAAAATAGGCTTTGCTTGGGTTTGGGTATCAAAGATGGGTTCAAAATGGTTAAGTATGGATAGTTATAAGTTTGGCTAACAAGAAAATAAATAGAGTAGGTAGTAGCTTTCACAGTTAAGTGAGGTGTTTGCGGATGGATGGTAATAGGCTTAAGATGCAAATAAGAACCAACACTGAGAATAAGTGTTGACCCAAAACTTATAGGATCTTAAGATGGATAATTGAAGGTGATAACCAACCTTGACCTGTTACCTAAAACGATAAGAACTGAAGGTATAGGTTGGGTTGAACGCCACACTCGAACAGGAGTGATAAGTTCGAATAAAAAGACTAAGATTGATGACACTGACTAAAAGATAAGCTAACAAATTCTTTGGACAAAAATTGAGAGAAGTAAATCTCACAAAAATGTCTGAGTTTCATTCAAAGTTTTTCCAAAAGCCCTTACAACAGGAAATGAGCTACATATTTATACCTAAAGAACTAAGCTAGCCGAATAGACAAATGGCAGCTAAATGGACAAGTTTTAATAAGCTGAAATTTCTAGAATAGTTCAAGTAAATTCCAAGAAGTTTCCAAGCAACTTCCTTGTGCATGGAGGATGTCAATGGGCAGCTTATAGATGCCTTAATTCAGCTAGAAAATTAATTGAAGTATTTGGGAGATGAATTGACTTAACTAGGTTCGGCCATGGTGCTTGTATGTCTTTAATTGAGCTGCTTTATTCAGCTGAATAGACTTGGGCTTGAATGAGCAGCTTGGGGTACCTCAATAACCATGAAGTGTGAACCAACAAGATTGAAAGGTCATTTGTGTGTGAACAAGCATAACCGAAGAGCCTTGAAGTGTGAGTAGAATGTGCAGCAATGTGAAAAATTTTAAGCCTACCTTAGAGACTTAGACAGTCAGCTTGGGGAAGTACATCAGCAGCTCTTTTGGCCATTGCACTCCTCGAAGAGTTGCTTTGTTAAGTTGAACCATCAACATACCTTCATTTAAGCCATTCATGCATGTAGCTGCACCTATTAAATCAGCAAATTAATTGAGTTTAAGGCACATTAAAATTCAGCAGTAGCTATAATTAAAATCTGCACACTAATTCGGCTAGAGCTAAAAGAACACATTTTAAGTATGTAATAAACTTAGACAAATTTATGACATGTTTTAACTAAGACATAATTAAGTTCAGTAGTAGCCTAAGACAAATTAATGTCCGGCTGGACAATTTAAGAGAAAATAAATTCGTCTTAAGTTAGCTAATAAATGTGCATAAAACTAAGACACCTTAAACACAATTAAAATGTCTATATTTGACAAATTAAACACTTAATAATTATTTGAACTGACTTTAATTTTAACTAGCTAAAACTAACACTTAATTTATTTTATCAATTAAATGCAAAGCTGAAAAAAATAAGAATGAGCTCAATTGAGCTGAAACGAGGCTAAGCTCGTGGAGCTGAAATCGGCTTGCAATAGGTTGTAAGGGAACTTTGTTGAGCTGGTCCAAGCTTGCTTGATTTCCACAGCCAGGGTCTCACCCCACACTTGGTTGACTAAGGTCGAAATGGCCTCTTTGAATTGCTTAGCTCAAACTCGTGTAATTTGTTCTTGGGGCAGCACCATTAGGTCTTTACTCTAGCTAGGTACATTACGAGGCGTGATCGTATCAGGATCCCTATCAAAAATGATTTAGACTGGTACCCCATGCAATCTCACTATCTTAGAAATGTATAGCTTCTCCAATTTCTGGAGAGAAAATGCAGTCCTAATCGGAACAAAGTATGCAGACTTGGTCAATTGATGCACGATGACCCAAATAGAATCATTCTTTGTGGGTATTTGAGGCTACCCACTAACGAAATCCATCGTTACTCGCTCCCATTTCCATAGTGGAGTCTTAATAGACTATAGCAAACCTGAAGGTAACTGATGCTTAGCCTTAACCTGTTGGCATGTCAAACATTATGCTACAAAATCAGTAGCCCTCTGCTTCAATCCCGGCCACCAATACAATTCTTGAAGATGTTGGTACATCTTATTCCCACTGGGATGCATAGCATAAGGGCTACTATGCGCCTCTCTTAGAATAGACCGCCTCAGATCAGTATCATTTGGTACACAAATTCAACCACAAAAACAGAGTACCCCATCATTATTCAGCCCAAAGTCCATAGTGCTGCCACTCTCAACCTGACGGAATCGAAGACCCAATGATTCATCCTCTAATTGTCTATCCTGAATTTGTTCTATCCAAGTTGATTTAACCTGCAGCTTAGTCAACAAACTTCTATCATCGAACAAACTAAGTCGAGCGAACATTACTCTCAGATCAGTCATTGCCCTACGGCTCAACGCATTGGCCACCACATTGGCCTCGCCAGGATGATACTCAATAGTACAGTCAAAGTCCTTAAGTAACTCAATCCATCTACACTGTCTAATATTCAACTCCTTCTGAGTCAGAAGGTACCTAAGGCTTTTGTGATCAGTGTAGATAGTGTACTTCTCACCATACAGATGAGAATGAAATACCCCAAACCCAGCCTAGACGTTATGGTCGAATCTGACAATGTCACATGGAATGGAATTTGAAATCAAAATTTATCAAGTTAAAACTGTTTCTGTTTATTAGATTTTATTTGTCTTCGTCAATTTCAAAACTATTTTCTCATTAATTCGATTCCTTTAAAAACATATTCAGTAGCGGAAGCTCTTAAAACCATGATATTTAAAGAAAATTGTTCGCGTTTAGGAAAAATGTTATTTTTAATAAAACTAAGTTTTTGTTGCAGTTCTAAAGTTCATGAAAATAGTTAAAATTCAAAACAAAGGCAAAGAGTCCAAAAGTCCCAAATTACATAAAAAATTCCCTAGAAATTGAATAGGAAATAAAACCATAAATGAAATTAAAACTGTTCACTCGACATGTGGTCACCGTATAGATAGTGCCTTTAGATTTTCAAAGCAAAAACTACTGCGTCAACTCGAGATCATGCGTCAGATAGTTTGCTTCATGTGTATTAAGTTGACGATACGCATAAGCCACAACCTTACCATCCTGTATCAAAACGCAACCCAAACCCACATGCAATGCTTCACTGTAAACCACAAACTCCTTCCCAGGTCTAGGCTGTATCAGAACAATAGCCTTAGTCAGAACAGTCTTGAGCTTCTCGAAGCTCTCCTGCTGCACATCAGTCTAGACAAACAAAACACCCTTATGTAGCAGCTTAGTTAAGTGTGCTGCAATCAGTGAGAAACCTTTCACAAACCATCGATAATAACTTTCTAGACCTAGAAAACTGCGGATCTCAAACACATTCTTAGGCTGTTTATAATCTAGTATAGCCTCAATCTTTCGAGGGTCAACTCAAATCCCTTCAGCAGAAACTACGTGCCCCAAGAAAGTAACTTCACAAAGCCAGAACTCAAACTTATTGAATTTAGCGTAAACCTGCTTTTCACGCAGAATTTTAAGCACAACTCTAAGATGCTCATCATACTCATCTTCAGTCTTAGAGTATACCAAGTTGTCGTCAATGAAAACTACAACGAACTGATCTTGATAAGGTTGAAATACTCAGTTCATCAGATCCATAAATGCGATCGGCGCATTCGTTAACCTAAAAGGCATAACTAAGGAACTCGTAATGCCCATACCTAGTCCTAAATACAGTCTTATGCACATCCACTTCCTTAACCCTCAACTGGTGATACCCTGAACGGAGATCAATCTTAGAAAACACAGAAGCCGCTCGAAACTGATCAAATAAGTTGTCGATCCTTAAAAGTGGATACTTGTTCTTAATGGTCAGCTTGTTCAACTACCAATAATCTATACAAACAGAACCGGTGCTTCCCATGGAGACACACTAGGACGAATAAAACCACGGTCCAAAAGTTCCTATAGTTGAGCCTTAAGCTCTGTAAGCTTCTTTGATGCAATACGGTTGGGAGCAATAGACACCAGAGCTATACTAGGAAGAAGCTCAATCCCAAATTCCACTTCCTGATTCGGAGGTAAACTCGGTAGTTCTTCGGAAAGATGTTTGGAAAATCCCTTACAATTTTGATGTCCTTTACAGTAGATTCCTCAGAAATAGAAATGCTAATATAGGCCAAGAAATGCCTCACATCCCTTACGAACTAGCTTCTCAGCCACCAGTGCAGAGATCACATTAGCCAAATAATTCTGACGTTCTCTAATCATAACTACCTTATTATCCCCCTCAGTTCTCAAGACGACCCTCTTAGTCGCACAGTCCAGATTGACACGGTGCTTAACCAACCAGTCTATACCTAGAATTAGGTTGAGCTTCCCAAATGAAAGCTCTATCAGATTAGCCAGAAATATTGACCCTTGAACCCTTAGCGGAATATCTCTATACAGTTTTCTAACCCGAACCGATTGCCCCAGTGGACTCAGTACAGTCGCCTTACTAGAAGTACTCTCAACTGAAATCCTAAAGTTTCCAAACACAGTGCTAGCTACATAAGAATATGTGGAACCTATGTCTATCAAAGAAAAGTAAGGTACATCATAAATTAAGAATGTACCGGTAATGACATCTGGAGCATCTCTATCCTCTCGGCGACGAGCAGCATAAACAAGAGCAGGCAATCTCACCTCAGTCTGTCCAACACCTCTACTAGGTGCCCTCTATTTATAGCCCATACTGTTACCACCCCTAGCCTGACCACGACCCCTTGGTGGCTACTAAACTACCCTCTGTGGCTGTGCAGTACCAGAACAGGGAGCCTGCACTTAGCAAACACTCTTGAATGCAGTGCTCTAATGACCCACACCTCAAACACGCCCTTGTCCTCCTCCAACACTCGCCCTGATGGCCTCTACCACAATCTCCACACAGCTGCAATCCAGTAGGAGCAATAAGGGGCCCAACTCTAATCGGCCCATCAATCCTGGCCTTTTTCTTAGGCCTCTGTACCGAACTCGAGGGCTCTGAATCCCTCTTATTCTTACCCTCTCATGAACTCTATTTTGGCGCTCCACGTGCTTAACCTCTTCGGCGATCTTCGCCTTCTCCACCTGAACGGAAAGCTCTCACTCCCTCTGCGAGGCTATCAGTACGCTTAGATTATCCCTAAAGTTGTCCTCAAAATGGATACATATCTCATATTTAGATGCCACTATACCTCACGCATAGTGGCTCAGTCTCAAAAATTCAGCCTCATACTCGGCCGTTGATCGGTCTTCCTGAGTGAGGTTCAGAAACACACACCTTCGAGCATCGATGTAACATGCTTCCACATACTTCCCTTGGAAAGTAGACTTAAAGAACTCCCACAACAAACGATCTGCCTAAGTGCCCTTCTTAACGGTCAGCCATCACTGATAGGCCTTATCGCGAAGCAGCGAGACTACACCCTTCAATTTCTACTCTGGGGTACAGTCTAAATCATCCATTATTCTCTCAGTAGCCTCCATCCAGTATTTAGCCACATTAAGGGTGACTCGAGTGACACCCCTAAAAAGTTCAGCTCCATTGGACCAGAGTCATTCTGTAACCGACCCTCAGCCCCCAGATCCAGTGTTAGGCCCAACGACCCTCTCCAATATCCTTAACATAGCTTAGGAAAATGCGTCATCCCCAACCATGTGATTATGAGACCCAGTCTCAATAGTAGGTGACACTGACGTCTCACTCGTATCTAGGTTCGACATGATGCCCAAAGAAGAAGACTTAGCTTGAGCCCCCCTACGGCCTCTACCTCGGCCTCTAGTACCATGTCCACGAATACCTCGTGTGCTCATGTCTATTCGGATTTATTTGTATTTATGAATTTTATGAATCAGTTATAGTTTCAGTATTTATTAACAGATGTTTTATATGAAGCAGTATCATAAATTCAGAGTTTGTTTTTTGCAAGTACTGTCTTTATCAGTTTTAGTTCCACAACAGTTTCAGTATACACTAACTAGTGTAACAACCTAATTTATACCCTAATCGAAACGGTGGTTTCGAGGCCACGAATCTAAGTCATAAAAATATTTTAAAAATATTTTTTTTGTGTTTATTTTTGTGTGAATTTATATCTGTGAAATTTTTGTGATTTAATTTTATCGTTTGGGTGCCCGATTAAATAAAAGGACTTAATCGCGTAAAATGAAAATTTAGTGATTATTTCAAAAAGGGGTTAAATTGTTAGTGGCTTTCTAAATTGAAGCCTTAAAATTGTAATTATGTCGTTATTAATATAGTTGGACGGTATAAGGCTTATATTATATATTTTTATTATTATTTCATTAAGGTTATTTAAGTAATTTAGTTAATAAACATATATTAGTTAATAACAAAGTTATCAAATTTACTTTGTTTCATTTGTTCTTTATTGTCGAAAATTAAAACAAAGAAAAAAAAAAGAAACAAAGCTAGGGTTCGGTTATTCTAAGCTCAATCAAGGTAAGTGTTCAGCTCGATTTTTGATAATTTTTACGTTTTTGAGATTGTTGCTTTGAGTACTACAAAACCCATGCTTGAATTTTTTATTTTGATTAATATTTTGAGTTGTGCCATTGTTGAGAGCTTGTGATTTTTTTTGTTTGATGATGAAATATAAAAGATATGTTTTAGATTAACATGTTTTGTATTGGAGTTTTTGATGATTTTGAGTAATTAGGACTAAATTGCAAAAATGATAATTCTGGGGACTAAAATGTGAAATAAATAAATTATATGGGCTTGTATAGACATGGGTAATATTTGGCCTAGCATGGGTATGAAGAAATTTGGTGTATTTGTGTTTTGTGTAATAGGGACTAAATTGTAAAAATTGTAAATGTTAGGGGTAAAATGATAATTTGCCCATTTACGTGTTTTTGGACTAAATTGAATGAAAATATGTTTGAATAAGCTTAATTTGAATATGTTTATATTAAGAAACAAAGAAATAAGATTTGGATTGGGAAAAAGCAAAAGTTGTCGACTAGCAGCCCTGTCTCGTTTTATAACGTCTGAGGTAAGTTTATAAGCAAATAGACGTACTTAATTTTAATTAAATGTAATATATATATGTTGAAATGAAATATATGATTTTATGCATGTTATATTCGAATGTGAATAAGTTTGGTTACCATATTTCCAAATTCGTTTCGACCGAGTTATAACGTCCGAAAGCCCCGTATGATCCTTAGGAATAGTTAGGATACATATGTCATGACATATGATTTCGATATATGTGTGTGAGTAAGACCATGGCATCGATATGTGACACCAATATATGTGTGCGAGTAAGACCCTGTCTGAGATAGTGGCATCGATATGTGATTACATGTAAGACCACGTCTGGGACGTTGGCATTGTACGATATATGTGTGGTTATCCGTGTGTCCTATCCAATTCCGAATGGTTCATCGGGCATCGATAAGTTGTGAATAAATACAAAATATAAGTTGAAAGACCAAGTATGAAATAGTCTGTTATCTATGGAAATAAGGCAAGTAAGCTATTTTATGTATGTTACAAGTTGCGTATGAAACTAATAATGAATATGTGTGAATATGGTATGTGAATTGGACTTTGAAGATGAGTAACTTAAGTTTTATTAAAGTGATTTTTAACTATGTGTATATACATATGTGCAACTGTGTATATTCGGCCAAATAGGAAATATGTGTCCGAAATGTCATATTATGATTCTTGAGCTTATTCAAATGTATATATGTATGTTTGATTATAGTGACATTTTGGCTTGAAAGCTGAATGACTTTTGATTAAGTAGTTTAGGTGAGCATTCGGCCAAGGTAATAATAGTGCATGGAATGTATTATTTTATCTCATTTGTAGATTTAAGATTAAGTATTGATAATGATAATATAATTCGGTTAGCTTAATCAAGTTGAATATATTATTAAGTTTTTTATTTTCTTATGACTTACTAAGTTGTGATAGCTTACTCTATGTGTTATGTTATTCTGTTTTATAGATTTTGGAGTCAAGCTACAATCTCACGTAATGTCAGCCAAGTTCATCACACTATCTACTATTTTGGTACTTATAGACTAAACTCGAATTATGGTATGTATAGGCTATCTTTGGAGTTAGTTGTCTTGGAAAGTGCATGTATAAAGGCCATGCAAAAATGGCTTAATCTCCATGTTAATTTTGGTTATATTTGATTATGGTTTGAGCTCACTTTTGGGTTATAATGCTATATACTATGCATGAATGGTTTATGTGACAAATGTTATATGTTTTGGAAATGGCTTGATAATGTTAGTGAATTTGTAAATGGTTGATGCATTGATCACTGTATGTTTACATTTTCATAGCATGATTAGTTGATTCATCTAAGGTTTTGCATAGGTAAAACATATATGAATTGGGTTGGAAACTATTTCAATATTGAATTTGTATATTCGGACATAAGATGGAATTGAATAAGATGGTTATGTTTAAGTTGTGATTCGACATTGCTTATATAAATATTTATGCATATGATAATTTGATTTGATTTGTTTGATACATTGTATTTAAGATTTATGTTTTGAATATGTTTATATGTGTTTAATGTCTTTTAATGATAGAAATAATCTCCTTTAGTTGATAAGTATTTTTGGTCAAACTTAGTTGGATTATGATAGCATGCTTAAACTTGGTTACCATGATTTTGCTATTAAGTTAAGTCATGAATGGCAATAAGTGAACCATACCTTAAGATGTCCGAATGTTGACCATTATTTGGTTATTTAATATGAAATTTTAGACATATTAATTGGCATAGGTAACAGGTGTACTTTTGAGTGGTGTGTTTCTAATTTGGTTAAATTTACTAAGGTCGAATGCGCATGATCTAATGACTATGAATAGGTAAGTATAGTCTTTAATGATTAATACCCTAAATGAAGTATATTGAAATGCATGGTTATTACCGAATGGATATTTCAACCTGTACTAGCAAGTTCAAAATTGACCTTGACCTAAGCCTCATATGTAAGTAGTTTTATTATTGGTACTATGGCCTATTAAGTTATAAGAATATGTATGTGATAGTTTGGTGGTTTTTCGCATAATAGCATAAATTATTTAATAGTATGTTTGATTATGTTGATAATAATTAATGTTGTGTATATTATTGTAATATATACAATAAGTATTATGTTGAATTTGATATGACTTGTGTTTACAATGTGCAAATCAATGCATGTTCTGAAATGTAAGTTAACTACATTTTTTTTATATAGATGGGATTGACTTGGGTGATTATATAATAATGTTTAAAATTGTGCTTTTGATCGGTAATGCCTCATAACCCTAATCTGGTGATGGATTTGGGGTTAGGAATGTTACAACTAGAGTGTTTTCAGAAGAGGCTATCTATAGTACCATAACAATTTATTAGAATACTTACAGGATCAGCGCCAAAGACTCGGTGTACCACATTTTCAGTAAAATTATTTCAAATTATTTGAAAATCAGTTCTTGAAAACCAAATTTTAAAACCCGAAATCCATAGTCGAGTTTTGCAACTTGACTCTGATACCACTAAATGTAACACGCCAAACCTGACCTAGACGTTATGGTCGAATCTAACAATGTCACATAGAATGGAATTTGAAATTAAAATTTATCAAGTTAAAACCATTTTGTTTATTAGCTTTTATTTATCTTTCGTCAATTTCAAAACTATTTTCTCATTAATTTGATTCGTTTAAAAAATATATTCTGTAGCGGAAGCTCTTAAAACTGTGATATTTAAAAAAAAATCATTCGCGTTTAGGAAAAATATTATTTTTAATAAAATCGAGTTTTCGTTGCAGTTCTAATGTTCATGAAAACAATTAAAATCATAAACAAAGGCAAACAGTCTAAAACTCCCAAATTAAATAAAAAATGCCCCAGAAAGCGAATAGGAAATAAAACCATAAATGAAATTAAAATCGTTCACTCGACATGTGGTCACTGTTGAGTCCTCTGCCGCACCAATCCGTCTAGGTCTAGGGATTACTTGCACAGATAAAATAGAAATGGGTGAGTTTACGTAAACTCAGTGTGTAATCCCTACAAAAGTCTTGCAAACAGTCAAACAATAGTTATCAGTCAAAAGAAGTTTGGGGCCTAAGCCCATTACAGATTTAGATACAGCTTAGGCCTTAGCCCATTTAGATATAGTTTTCATACAGTAATAGAAATTAGTATCCTACCCACCAGCCTCTACACATCATCTCCGACCATCCCTACACACCATGTAGGGTTTAAAACACCCACCCAACCCTACACACCAAGTCGTACTGAATGCGGCACTTATCAATAATATTGCAGCTAAGCTACCAGATAATAGGCATGAAAGCCTTTCAGTACACTTCCTCCAATAATCAATCATCCCACCCCAATGCAAATGCAATTAAATATGCTCAATGCAGATATACAAAAATACATGCTTACATGCTAATATTCAGTTATCAGTCATATATACAGATCAGTAAACATGCATAAATTTAACATGCTCAATACATACATTGTATGTTCAGATCACACAATTTAGGGTCCAAGTAGCGCTTACCAACCCTATAGTAGGTTCATAGTTGACTTGGGCAACCCGTGCAACCCTTGGAAACATTTTAGCTAAATGGGCCCACACGGGGAAACACGCTCATGTGGTTTGTTTGTGTGGGCCTACACACCCGTGTGGCCCACACGCCCAAATTGGCCTTGGCCCGTGTGGATCACACGGCCTAGCCCAAATTCCACATGCTCATCTGGACCACATGCCCAATTCAGTTTAGCCCATGTAGTCCACACGGTAACACCTCGCCATCACATAGCCGTGTCTTGGGAATGGCCTGACCTTCATCGATCAGACAGCTGTGTTGTCGCACACGGCCTACCAAACGGGTGACCACACGCCCGTGTGGGGTCGACAGTGGCCATTTTTGGCTTTTCTCGAAAGCTCAATTTTTACGTTTCGGGTACACACCTGGTACTATTTCACAGCGAACACACTCACAAGCCTCTTGAAACCTAAAACAGAGTATCAAACACAGATTTAGCGACTGTACTTACTAACTTTTCAACCACAATCTAACCCAAAATCACAACTTACCCACGACAAATAGCACTATTAACACCAATTGCCAAACGAAATGAAAGTCACTGCTCGTTGATTTCCCCTACACCATAAAAATACAGCAACATTCAAATCTTCAAAAAAGTGATACAAAGAAAGCTAACGAAAACCCACTTACCAACTACACGAGGAAAAAGTAAGGATTCGCGACACCCTAACAGTGAGATTAACAAAAGAATCAAAAATGAAGGAGGAATTTTAGTTTGGCAGGGAAAACGAAATCAACAAAATGAAAATAATGATTTGTTTCTTTGAAAAATAAATAGCATCAGAAGTAGTGGATTTTTAGGTAAAATAAAATTCAATTTTGACAAAAACAAAGACGTGATGCATATCCCTAATTTCCTCCCACTAACCCACTTCTCAGAAGTCAATTCCCACTGAAACACTTGCGCAAAACTGAGTAAAAATAATTACCCACGCTCGCGCAGGGATTCGAACACTGAGTACCTCCCCACAACTCACAGATTCTGTTACCACTTGAACCAGCAAGCTCATTCTGATATGGTTTTATAATTAATTTAATATAAGCCCTCTGAGTAAGTATAAGGCTTAAGTCAGAAAAATTCCAAAATTTGCCAAATGTAAGGCTTGAACTTAGGACCTCTCACATACACCCAGAACACTTAACCACTGAAGCATATACACAGTTATGTCGAAATTTATAGAGATAGAAACATATATTTTTGGGGCGTTGCATAAATTGTGTCCTGCACACTTATCAAGTACGTTAGCCCACCTTTAGGCCTCATTTGGCCATGAAGGTCTTAAAAAGACTCAATTACACTTTTTATTGAATCTAAAGCTAATATAAAAAAAACTAACTAAAACATGATAAAATTGCTAGTCTTTAAGCTCCTTAAGTATGAAAACTAGTTTAATTTGCTATACCGAATTACAGCATATCAAAATCCCCCACACTTAATCCATTGCTTATCCTTAAGGAGACAAAACTAAAAATGAAATAAAATACAACCCTTAAATAATTATGATACAAAGATTGGCTTGGAAACACATAACTAGGCATATTATTATTTACACTTAACTCTGGCGTGATATATAAATGCCTTACCACTTTCAATATCAAATACCTAAGTTCAGTATATTACAAAGTATACAAACATTAAGGTTCTTGAATATATGAATCCATCAATAAATCATACAAGTAATTTGATTATCCCAGTCAAATATAAAGAGTTATTATCAAAATTAGTTAATACAATGTTAGTTCATGAATAAGTGTACCTAGGTCACATAAGGCTTTTGGGCTTGTAACTTTTTGAGGCTTAGGATAGGTATTGAATTCAAGAATAGGAATCATCAAAATAGTTTCAAGCACAAAATTAGTTTGACACATTGTATTGTTTCCTATTCTCCCCCTTAATATCCCTTACCTGCTCACCTTGTAACAGCCCGTTTTCAGTGAAATCGGAATAGAGATTTCGATACCACAAATCTGACATGAAAATATTTATTTTATTATTATGTTAATGTCTATGATATGTTATAAAGGTCGTATAAAAATTTCTTTAAGAAATTTTGATGTTTACATGCTTAATTAAGTGAAAATGACTAAATTGAAAAAGATGCAAAAAATGGAGTTCTAGTAGGTAAAGGTATCTATTAGCTATGAAATTGATTTTTAAGGGATTTAAATAGTAATTAAACCATTTTTATTATTAGTGGACCATTATGGCCATAAAACTAAGTGATTTTAATGTTAATAAACAAGGTTAAATAAGTAATTTAATTATTATGATAAATTAAATTAAGTAAAAACAATGTATCATCTTCCTAAAAAGAACTCACCACCTAAATTAGAAGGAAAGAAAGCCATAACTAGTGCTTGAACATTCGGCTAGTTCTCTCTTTGCATGTAAGTATTATTTTCCTCCGTTTTTAATTATTTTTGTGTTTGCGGGATCGTTGTAGCTTAATCTAGCTAGCACAGGGACTGATTTGCAAAATTTTTAAATGTTTAGGGTTTTTCCATGAATGTTCTTGCATGATTTATGAATTTTGATGAAAGATTATGAGTCTTTGTTTTAAATAAACAACTTTTGTAAAGCGATTTTTGATAAAATTACCATTTAAAAACATATTTGTAAAAGTAGTAAAATATCATGATAAATTTGTAAAATGATGGTTTGTGTGGGTTGGTATGAGTCCTTAGGAAAATCAGCTAGCAGGTTATGTTGATGAAATTGCAGGAATTTCAATTTACGAGCTTAAGGACTAAATTGTAAAGAAGTTAAAATAATAAGGGCAAAACTATAATTTTGCAAAAGTGTGAATTTTGGATTAAATTGAATAGTATGTATATTAAATAGATTGAATTTGCTTATTTAAATCAATTTAAGCCTGGTACGGGTCTAGATCAAGGAAAAGGTAAAGTCTCGAATTAGTGATTCTATTACAACATATTTAATATTAAGGTAAGTTAATATGTTTAATAATATTTTAATGTTATTTGAATTATATGTTATTATACTATTTATCATATCATGTTTGACGAAAAATCCAATGACGTTTTGTCGACTATTGACCCTCGTTTGAACCTTAGGAATAAATAGGATACAAATGACATGTCATTAGGGTTACCATGTTTTGGGTGCAGTTTTGAATGTCCTATCGATGGCTAAGTTCCAACATTTGTTGCAGATACTCATTAGCTTATGTGAGCGGCATCATGTAGCTACATTTCGACTATCATATTGTGTGAGTAGACCTATTTATGGCTAGAGTGAGCATAAATGTAAAGGAAGAGGAAATAAATGGTTTCGACCATATGTTAGCACACTTTGTGTGAGCTTCCTGTGTATCTGATACTATTCTAAGTGGTTTAATAGGCATGTAAAGGGAAGGAACGATAAGTGTTCCGATCGAAAATGTCATGAGTTTATGGAAAGGTATGAATTGTTGATGATCAAAGTATGTATAACCATGTTTAAGAAAGTTATGAGTTCAATGTGCTATGCTCATGAAATTGATCTTACCATGGAAAGATTTTGCTAAGTTCTGTGTTTAATCACTAACTTGTGTTGTTGATTGATACTTAGGCTTGTGCCAAGATTATGTTGGATTGATTCATGTCTATTTTATAAGATTATGCATTGAAATGGTAAGCTATGTTCATGATTTACAAACTTACTAAGCATTATATGCTTACGCTGTTTTCTTTCCTATGTTTTATAGATTATCGGAAGCTCGATCAGTTTGGAAGCTTGTCGGAGACCTATCACACTATCCATCATTTATATTGGTATATTTTAATGTTTTGGTCATGGTTATAATGGCATGTATAGGTGAACTTATTTGTAACAACCCATTTTCAATAAAGTCGGAATAGTGGTTTTGAGACCACAAATACAAGTCAGAAAGAAAATTTATTTAATATTATTGCATGGTCCATATTATGGTAGGAATGTTATATGAAAATTCTGATAGGAAAATTTTATCAATTATGTGCTTTATTATGAAAAGGACCAAATTGCATAAAACACAAAAGGTGAGTTCTAGTAGCTGTAAGTATCAAATAGCTATGGAATTCAAAACTTGAGGTCCTTATATGGTAATTAGACCATTAAAAAAAGTTAGTAGATATTTTTGGTGATTCATGCATGGAAAAATTAGAAAAGGCTAAGGATTAAATTGGAAACTAAAATAATTAAAAGATGATAATAGAAAAATCTCATCATTTTATATCATCTTCCCCAAAATTTGCATGGAAACCTTAGGAGAGAGAAAGGCAATTATTCAAGCTTAATTAGGTATGTTTTCTTGTCCCGTTTTTAGTAATTTTTATATTTTTGAGATTGGGATAGTCTAATCTATCTATTTAGGGATTAATTTGAAAAGTTATCAAAATATGAAAATTTTACCATGGATGAATATGATAAAAATTTGAAATTTATGGTAGAAAATGAAAGGTTGTTGATAGATAAACAACTTTTACAAAGAGACTTTTAATGAAATTATGATTTAGGGACTAAATTGCAATGATGTAAAAGTTATGGAAAATTTCTGAATTTTGTGAAATACATGTGCTGTAAATGTTATATGAAAATTTTGGTTAGGCTTGGAATAAGGATTAAATTGCATGAATTTCATTTTCCGAGCCTAGGGACGAAATTGGAATTTATGAAAAGTTTAGGGAAAAATGGTAATTTTGCCTAGGATGTAAATTGAATCCAATTGAATATGAAATGTGATAAATTGGTGATTAAATTCATTTATATAGATCTGGACAACTCAAATTTGAACACATATCGAGGAAAAGAAAAAGTTTCGGATTAGTAGATTTTCTTATACGAACGATTATCGAGGTAAGCTCGTGTGACCGAATTGTGTTTATTTATAAGATTGAATTGAATGTGGTATGTAATTGTATGAATTATATAAATGTTAAAAAACAAATAAATAAATGAAATAATCATATGTTTAATCATATCCGGAAAATATTAAATTCCGATTGAATAATGAAATTTGATAGATATATGTGATTTCCCATATTACATGTAGTCCTGCATATGTTGCGGACAAAATATAGCTCAGACGAGCAATCCTGTTAAAGCCCTCTCGAGCATCCTGTTATATAATTCCTGCGAGCATCTTGATCGATAGTGATTATGCATGTGTTGCGCACTACCACAGCTCTATATGAGCGTCCTGATATAAGCTCTTATGGGTTTCCTGACATGGCTCGCTTGAACTCCCTATTACCTTATCCAATGCTCCCTGATATTAATTCTTCAGAGTTATCTATTAAGGTCTACGAGCTCCCTGATTAAAACTCTTATGAGTTTCCTTGTAACACCCCTAACCCGTATCCATCGCCGGCGTAGGGTTACGAGGTATTACCGATCAATTCACAACATATAGCATACATTTATCAAACATAAAGCATTCATTCTCATAAATCATTCAACACAATCAAATTGTCCCTTATAAGGGCCTACGAGGCCTTAAACATGCTTTAGAAGTGGTTCGGGACTAAACCGATAACATATGAAAATTTTTGAAACTTAGAAAAAATTTAACCATATAGGGGTCACACGTCCGTGTCTCAAGCTATGTGGAAACAGGGCATACATACTGACTTGTATCACAAGGCCAAAGACAAGCCTGTGTGCCAGGTCATGTGAAAACTGGAGGGTATACTGACTTGGGTCACACGACTGACCACACACCTGTGTACCAGCCCGTGTGCCCAATCGAATTGGCCACACACACCCATGTGCCCAAGCTATATGCCTCACACGGCCAGTAGACACGCCCGTGTGTCTAGGCCATGTAACTCACTGACTTGATTTTAAAGAGAGCTTCAGGGGACACACAGTCGTGTACCATGACCGTGTGTCACACACGACTGAGACACACGCTCGTGTCTCTACCCATGTGGACAAAAATTGGCTATTTTCCAAGCCGTTTTGCCACCCAACCAAGTATACCTATAAAAGCGCAAATGGTACCATTTCATCATACAATTAGGTAGCCAAAATGATTAACCAAATGCACAATTCATACAATTATAGTTTCATCCATTCCAAATCTCAAATCACTACCATTTACTTAGCCAAGTACATGCCAAAATAATATCAAACAAATAAGGCTTATTTACCATAATTTACACATACATAACTTACCCTATAAATAACCAACACAACATCTAAAATCATATCTCATCAAGGCATTTCTCAAGCATTTATACTCCAAAAATCAATTAACCATTTGAGCATCTATAAAACCATCATCACATTCATACCAAAACATACCAAAATAAGCCATAACTTATGGCTATATATACAAAACAAAACATATAAATTTACAAGCCATTTTAAATGGCTAACTTCATAAGCTTCACATATACCATAATGATCAAAGTCCCTATACATGCCATATACTCAAAAGTACCAACTTAGATGTTTGATAGTGTGATGATGTTCCCAATGACTCTTGGATCCGAGCTAGCCTTGATTCACTAAAAAAATAGAAAAATAACACGAAGTAAGCTTCATAGCTTAGTAAGCTCATATGTGAATAACTTAATTCATCGAATCAATGCAAATCAACCAATTACACATGACAAAACCACATACACATTAACTACAAACCTTTCTTATGTCTCAAAACATGATCAAATACCATCTCATCGAACTTTCACTATTTAATATTCGAATAGATTCTGTACATACCTGTATCACCTCGTACTAACCACTTCCTCAACGACATCGTTTATTTACCAATTGAACCATTCAGAATAGGAATCAGATACTCAAGAGTCTCGTACGACAAGTACCTATACCATGGTCCGTAACCAAATCAATGGTAACTTATCCAAAGAATTATTATCATCGCCTGAAGCCAAATCATCAGATATGCATGGCCCAAAGCCAAAATCAGTAAAATACTCACACGAAGTGCTAATATCATGGCCTGAAGCCAACTCAACGTATCACTTACTAACATGTCAATAGTATCCAAAACTATTCTTAAGGTTCAACGGGGCTTTCACACTTTATGCTTCTATTATCGAATGCATTCGTAGAGTCATTTTCACAATTCATACATTATCCATAATCCCGTTTTAACAATTTATGCAATATTAAAGCATTTTAACATACATTTATAATGTAATCATCACAAACGAACTTACCTCGTATTCAAAATTGACGGATTGGGTCGACTATTCGATAACCTTGCTTTTCCTCTGATCTAAATCTAAATCCTTTCTTTCTTGATTTATATGAATTCAAAATTAACTTAATTAATCAACCATTCATTCAACTTAGTCCAAAACATACATTTAGGCCTATTTGCACATTAGCCCCTAAACTTTCACACTTTAAACAATTAAGTCCTTATTTCAGAAAACACAAAATTCACATAATTTCAATAAACCCAAGCTTGGTAAAATTATTTATAGGTTCTTAGCAGCCCAAAACTTTCATTTATTTCACATTTTAACCACACAATTTGCACATTTCATAATTTAATCCCTATTATGCATTTTCATCAAAAAATCACTTTATAAAACATGAAAATCTATCATCAAGCTTTCATATTTCAACATTAAACATCAAAGAACACATAGATTCAAAAATGGCAACTCTCAAAATCTTTAACAATTTTGAAATTAAAGGTACAGGCTAGCTAGATTGAGTTGCAACGATTACAAAAACATAGAATCATTAAAAATCGAGCTAAAATGGTACCTTAATTGAGCCTTGAAGTATCCAAAATTTTCAAACCCTAAATTAGCTTTTCTTCATGCTTCATTCAGCCAAGGATGGTAATAAAAAATTAATTTTGTGCTTTGTTTTATTTAATTAACCTTTATTAACCAATTTACAAAAATAACCTTAATGAACATTAATTATTTCACTTCATGCCAAACCATTATCATCCATTAACTCTCTAATGGGTAAATTATCACTTAAGAACATTAAATTTAAGGTTTTATAACTAATAGATACCTTTAGCTATTAGAATAACACTTTTGGACTTTACGCGATTTAGTCCTTTTTATCAAATTGACAAATTAAATAATAAAATTTCTTAAATCAATCATGTTGTAAATTTTAAAAACATAATAAAATAAATATTTTGACTTTAGATTTGTGGTTTTGAAACCACTGTTTTGATTTGACCAAAAATAGGTTGTTACATTCCTGTTTAGCCCGGATAAGTGTCCTGTTACATGGCTCATCTAAGCATCCTGATATGTGGCTCGAGAGTATGCTCCCTGATTAGTGTCGTAATGGGTACCCTTGATTATGTGTTGACAGTTTACAATTTTGTACACCTTGTATGTACTACCTGAGTATCCATCGAAATTTCATTGATTCAACAGATAAATTTCCTGAAATGAGAAGATTAAATGAACTATATCTCGAATGTTTCTAAAATTTCTAAAAATTTTTAACATGATGAGCTCATCCATACTATTTAATGTACATGTGAATTATGTGACTAACATACCTATTTGAGTGTATGTGATTAGGAAAATTTACCAATTTGTTGGGAATCATGTTGTTGTATGCTTATTTGAATGAATGTAATTGGTAAGTTTAATTCTTGTTATACGAGCTTACTAAGAATTAAATTCTTTCTAGGTTTTCTTCTCTCTATTTTATAGTGCTTGAAAGCTCGCAAAGGTTGGAGATCAGTCGGAGCATCATCTGTAACATCCTGAAATAGGGCCTAAACGGAACAGTGGTTACGAAACCACAAATCCGAGGTAGAAAAAAAATTATATTATTATTATTTTGAGGTTCATGATATGATTACATGATTGTCCGAAAATTTCGTGATGAAATTCTATGCATAAAGTGCTTAAGTTGAAGTTAGGGACTAGATCGAATAATTTGCAAAACTTGTATTCTAGAAGTTTCTAGTATGAAATTGTTTTGAAATATTAATTAGGAGGTTTTAAATAGCAATTTTACCAACTTCTAAGTCTATGGACAAAAATTGGACATGGATGGAATTTTTGGAAAGTTTAGTAGTAGGGGCATTTTGGTCATTTAGGGGTAAAATGAATTAAAATACAAAATTAAAAGCCAATTTTGCTCATCTTCAACCCCATGGCCGAATATAGCAAGGAGAAACCATGGCTAGGGTTTTTCAAGCTTCCAACCTCGATTGTAAGTCCATTCTAGCCCCGTTTTTCAAGTTCTTTATGTTTTTGGAGTCCCGATAGCTCGATAAAGCTTATGCTAGCAATAATTTAAGTTAGGGTTCATATTTGGAAAAATACCCATAGGTGAAAAGTGTTTATTTTGATGTTTTATGATAGAATATGAGGTCTTAGATTATGTTAGACAACTTGTTCTACTCGGTTTTAAGTGAAAACGAGTAAAAGGGCTTAATCGGTAAAAATACCTAATAGTCATAAGTGCATGTTAGAGAATGAATTTGATGCTGCCATAGACGAAAAAAATGATCAGCATGTCATAAAACATAAGAAAATAGGTTGAAGTTTAATTTACGAGATTTGGGGTAAAAGTGTAAATATGCAAAAGTTTAAGGGTAAAAATGTAATTTTTCCAAAGTTTGAGTAAAGGACTGTTTTGATAAATGTGAATATTAAATAAGTTAAATTTTCTATTATAGATCAAGAAGAACGAAATTCAGGAGTAGATCAAGGAAAAGAAAAAGTAAAGGACTAAATTGTAAAGTTTAGTCACATTTTGTATCGAGGTAAGTTTATAGTAAATAAATGCAATATTCTTATATTTTACATTATTATTGTTAATTTCCAGCATTTATGTACTTATTTTTTTTGAATATTTAAAGTCAAATTAAAGGCGAAGTAGCAGAGAAAAAGCATTAGGAAGCCCTGTTTGAACCTTAGGAATATTAGGATATTGGGGTTGACAGGACAGGATAGAAATGAGCCATGTAAGTCCATATCAGATATATGGCTTTGGAGACAGGAATGAGTCATGTAAGCCCATATTATATATATAAATATGGCATTGGAGATAGGAATAATTCATGAAAGTCCATGTCGAAGACATGGCATTGGCAGGACATTGATAGACAGAAACGACCCTAGTATCCTTAGTATTCCGAGTGGTTCATCGGGTCATTGTATATGTTAAATCATAGTGAAATATCAGCAAAAAGGGAAGGTAGATTATATTTATGAATAGTGAAAGGTCAGGTAAGAAAGAAGGTAAGTGAGTAAAGAAGAAGGTAGAAAATGAGAAGTAAAGAAAGTTTATGAGGCTAGGTGACTTGATGTATATTTATTCATTATGTTGAATGTTGTAATTTATT
Source organism: Gossypium longicalyx (assembly GCA_025698465.1). Lineage (NCBI taxonomy): Eukaryota > Viridiplantae > Streptophyta > Magnoliopsida > Malvales > Malvaceae > Gossypium > Gossypium longicalyx. Next base: position 32,252,845 of record CM046999.1, on the reverse strand, counting down.
TGCTTGTAAGCTTACTAAGCCTAGTGCTTACTCTCTTATTTTCTTTTTCTTATAGTTTTTATCAAGCCACTCGGGGATCGAAGGAAACGTCGGAGACCCAATCACACTACCGAAGAAATTACATTGGTATAGTTAGACGTTTCGTTTTTTGTATGGCATGTATAGGAACTTGGTTTCTTTTGATATGATATGATTAATGAATGATGTGTAAATATTTTCTAGTGATTAGCTAATAGAATGGCTGATGATATACATGTTTAATAGTATGTATGATTAAGTAGTAACTATCACATGAAAATTATAAAAAAATGTGAAAGTAACTTAAAAATAGATTCAAGTATTAGAAATAAACGTGATTTTGAAAAATCACAAAAATTTGTAGAGAGGTGGTTTGATAGTGAATAATATATGAAATTAAACCTCATTGTTTCTATTTTCATATGGAATAAGAAAAGCAGGTAAAGGTTTTGTATTTTATAAGATATCTGAGTTTTAGTGAAATAGGGCTAGAGCGATTTCTGGATCCCCTGTTTCAACTTTAGAAATTCACCATAAATTGTATCAAAATAATTAGAAGTCATGCTTTATATGTAAAGATTTCTTATTGAGTCTAGTTTTAATAGAAACAAAATTCATAGTCATTGAAACTCTGTACAGAGAGATATCTAATTCATAATACACAGAGGTCAGAGCAGTTGAACCCGAAAATAGTGGAGATTTTAACTAATAAACTGTACCAATTGGCCCAGCAAAAAATTCTAGAAATAAATTAGTAAATAGATATATAAGTATAGTTTTAGAGAAAATTTACGAAATTGGATTTTGAGTTTCAGAACTCGAGATATGAATTTTTAAGCGACTGTGATTCAGATTGCTAGCTTGACTGGAAATTTTAAAATTAAATTGTTTGAGCTGTTTAAGCAACGAATTAAGTCTGTTAACACCTTGTTTTTGACTCTGGCAACGGTCTCGGGTCCGAGGCATTACATTTATTGGTATCAGAGCAGGTTTAGTCGGTTCTCGAAATAGTTAGTGTGAGTAAAAGTCTAGCTATACATGCCATACCTGTATTTTGATAGTGTGACGACTCCTGACGATTTTTAAATATTTTGTTTTATAGTAATGGATCCCGAGCGAGCTGGGGATGATGATGTAGAAAGTAATGCGCCTGCTCCTACGAAAGGGGTAGCGCCATCTGAGAATAGGCCAGTAACAGTTAATCAGGGAGGAGTGACTCGAGAAGCTCTCTTCCAAGCTTTGAATGATTTGTTTGCCGAGTTCGTTCGTATGAATCCGATAGTTAGACCTCCCCCCTCATGATTCTCAGGCTACCCATGCAGTTCAAGCTTCCCCAGTCACAGGTACAGTGATAAGAGAAAAGCCACCAGTTGATAGAATTAGGAAACAAGAGGCAGAAGAGTTCAAAGCAACAAAGGATGATGATGCAGAAAGAGCAAAATTTTGGTTAGAAAATACTATCAGAGTGTTTGACGAATTATCTTGTACACCCGAGGAATGTATGAAATGTGTACTATCACTTCTTAGAGACTCAGCCTACCACTGGTGGCAAACAGTTGTATCAATTGTACCAAAGGAGAGGGTCACTTGGGATTTCTTTCAGGAGGAATTTCGTAAAAAGTACATCAGTCAGAGGTTTATTGATCAGAAGAGAAAGAAATTCCTGGAATTGAAACAAGGTAATATGACGGTGACTGATTATGAGCGTGAATTTGTCAGGCTTAGTCAATATGCTAGAAAATGTGTGTCCACAGAGGCTATCATGTGTAAAAGGTTTGAGGATGGGTTAAATGATGATATCTGACTATCAGTGGGTGTTCTAGAAATAAAAGAGTTTGTTATTTTAGTTGAGAGAGCTTGTAAGGCAGAGGAGCTGTTAAAAAGAAAAGGCAAAGTTGAGACAGAGACACAAGATACAAAGAAGAGACAGATGAGCAGGTCATTCCAAGCTACATCAAAAAGGCCAAAGGAGTTTTCTACCAGATCTAGTTTCTCAGCCAGGTATTCTAGTCAGAATAGAGGCAGCAGATTTAAGGATTCGAAAGCTCAGACCACCTTGACTGTGAGTGTAGGTAATGTTGGACAGGGTAGATCAGGGTGTCCACGGTGTGGTAGACTTCATTATGGTCCTTGTCGGGCAGGCAAAAATGTTTGTTATAAATGCGGTGCTCCAGATCATTTTGTACGAGAATGTCCAGAGGTAGCTAATCGAGAGATAACATAGAGTGCTAGATCCAGAAATGCTCCTACTAGAGGCAGATTACTGAGGCAACCGGGAGTAGGAGCAAGTAATAGAGGTACCTCAAGAGATTCAGCTGTGAGACCAGATGCTAGAGCCCCTGCAAGGACTTATGCTATTCGTACACGCGAAGAGGCATTCTTCCCCGATGTGATTACGGGTACATTTTCTCTACATAATATTAATGTCATTGCTTTGATTGATCCGAGTTCAACTCATTCATATGTTTGCAAGAAATTGATGCCTAGTATAAGTATGCCTATAGAATCTACAAAATTTGTGATTAAAGTATCGAATCCATTAGGCAAGCATGTATTAGTAGATAAAGTATGTAGAAATTGTCCTTTGATGATTAGAGGCTACTGTTTTTCGGCTGATCTCATGCTATTGCCATTTGATGAGTTTGATGTGATTCTTGGTATGGATTGGTCGACTACACATGATGTGATAGTGAATTGTGGGAAAAAATTCATTGAGTTGAAGTGTGAAAATGGTGAAATTATTCCGGTTAATTCAGAAGAGTCAGATAGTTCATTTTCCATAATTTCTGTTATGTCCGCTTTCGAAAATGTTTGAGAAAAGGGTATGAAGCTTATCTTGCTTTTGTGTTTGAACACTAAAGATCCGTAATTGAAAATTGAATCGATGCTGTGGTATGTGAGTTTCCCAATGTGTTTCCGGAAGAACTACCAGGTTTGCCTCCTGTTAGAGAAGTTGAGTTTGGTATTGAGTTGATTCCAGGTACCACGCCCATTTCTATTGCTCCTTATAGAATGGCTCTATTGGAATTGAAAGAATTGAAAGCTCAATTGTAGGAATTAACAGATAAAGGCTTTGTAAGACCCAGTAGTTCACCATGGGGTGCACTAGTGCTATTTGTTAAAAAGAAAGACGGATCGATGAGATTGTGCATAGATTATCAGCAACTTAACAAGGTAACAGTAAAGAACAAGTATCCATTGCCTAGAATTGATGATATGTTTGATCAATTGAAGGGAGCTACTATGTTTTCCAAGATAGATTTGAGATCCGAATACTATCAGTTGCGAGTTAAAGAGTCAGATGTCCTGAAGACTGCTTTCTGGACTAGGTATGGTCATTATGAGTTCCTTGTGATGCCATTTGGCTTGACTAATGCTCCTGCCATTTTCATGGACTTAATGAACCAAATTTTCAGACCGTACCTGGATAAGTTTGTAGTTGTGTTCATTGATGATATTTTGATTTATTCTCATGATGAGATTGAGCATGCAGAGCATTTGAGAACAGTTTTACAGATTCGGAGAGATAATCAGTTGTATGCCAAGTTCAAAGAAAAGTGAGTTACAGTTATGAGAAGTTGGTTTTCTTGGACATATTGTCTCAGGTGAAGGTATTAAGGTTGGTTCGAGCAAGATTTCAGCCATTGTTGATTGGAAGCCTCCTAGAAATGTATCAGAAGTTAGAAGTTTTCTTGGTCTTGTTGGATATTATAGACGATTTGTAGAGGGATTTTCTATGATAGCTACCCCGCTGACAAGATTGCTGCGAAAGGATGTCAAGTTTGAATGGACTGAGAAGTGTCAACAGAGTTTTGATAAGTTAAAAGCATTGTTGACTAAAGCTCCTGTTTTAGTACAACCAGAACCAGGTAAGGAGTTTGTGATTTACAGTGATGCGTCCATGGATGGACTTGGTTGTGTATTTATGCAGGAAGGGAAGGTAATCGCTTATGCCTCTAGACAGCTAAAGCCACATGAGAAGAACTATCCGACACATGATTTAGAGCTAGCTGCCATTGTTTTTGCGCTAAAAATTTGGAGACATCATTTGTACGGTAAGAAGTGCCACATATTTACTGATCACAAAAGTTTGAAATATTTGATGACTCAAAAATATTTGAATTTGAGGCAAAGAAGATGGTTAGAGTTGATTAAAGATTATGAGTTAGTGATCGATTATCACCCAGGTAAGGCAAACATTGTTGCTGATACTTTGAGTAGGAAATCTTTGTTTGCATTAAGAGCTTTGAACACTAGTCTAGCTTTATCAGATGATGGTTTTATCTTAGCTTAGTTGAGAGCCAAACCGATGTTTCTTGAAGAAATTTGTGAAGCTTAGAAAAATGACAGTGAGTTGTTAGCCAAAAGAGATCAGTGTGAGTCGGATCATGCAGTCGATTTTCGGATCGATTCGGCGGTTGTTTGATGTTCAGAGACAGGGTATGCGTACCAAAGAATGATAAACTTATTCGAAAGATCTTACAGGAAGCACATAGTAGTTCTTTGTCTATTCATCCAGGTAGTACAAAGATGTATAATGATTTAAAGAAAATATATTAGTGGGTAGGAATGAAAAGGGACATTTCAGAGTTTGTTTCTAGATGCTTGATCTGTCAGCGGGTAAAGGCCGAACATCAGGTACCTTCAGGTTTATTGCAGCCCGTGCTAGTCCCTGAGTGGAAATGGGATCGAATTACTATGGATTTTGTGACAGGATTGCCATTTACACCGAGAAAGAAAGATGCAATATGGGTTGTGATTGATAAATTAACGAAGTCGGCTCATTTTATCCCAGTTCATATGGATTATTCACTTGACAAGTTGGCCGAGTTGTATATTTCAGAGATAGTCAGACTACACGGGTACCATTATCGATCTTTTCAGATAGAGATCCAAGATTTACTTCACGATTTTGGAAGAAATTACAGAAGGCTTTGGGCACAAAGTTGAGTTTTAGTACAGCTTTCCATCCTCAAACCGACGGTCAGTCAGAAAGAGTTACTCAGGTACTTGAAGATATGCTTAGATGCTGTGTACTGGAATTTCAAGGCAGTTGGAAAAAATATTTACCATTAGTAGAGTTTGCCTATAATAATAGTTATCAGTCGAGTTTGAAGATGGCACCTTATGAAGCTTTGTATGGACGTAAATGTCGCACACTTTTTTAGGACAGAGCTTAAGGAAGATCAGATTTATGGGGTTGATCTAGTTAAGGAAACAGAAGAGAAAGTAAAAATCATCAAAGATTGCTTGAAAGCAGCTTCAGACAGACAAAAGTCGTATGTAGATTTGAAGAGAAAAGAGATTGAATATCAAGTTGGTGACAAAGTTTTTTTGAAAGTATCCGCGTGGAAGAAATTTCTTAGATTTGGCAAGAAAGGCAAACTAAGTCCACGTTTTATTGGACCGTTTGAAGTGATTGAGAGAGTTGGACCATTAGCATATCGGTTAGCTTTGCCGATTGAGTTAGAGAAGATTCATAATGTATTTCATGTGTCTATGCTACGTCGTTATCATTCAGATCCGTCACATGTGATTTCTCAGACAGAGGTTGAGATTCAGCCAGACATGACTTACGGTGAAGAACTAGTAAAGATTCTAGCTCGAGAGGTAAAGCAATTAAGGAACAAAAGTATTGGACTCGTGAAAGTACTATGGAATAGACATGGGGTAGACGAGGCTACATGGGAACCCAAAGAGGCTATGTGAAAACAGTACCCAAATCTCTTCACAGGTAAGATTTTCGGGGACGAAAATCCCTAAAGGGGGGAAAAATGTAACATCTCGAAATAGGGCCTAAACGGAACAGTGGTTACGAAACCACAAATCCGAGGTAGAAAAAATTTATTTTATTATTATTTTGAGGTTCATGATATGAATACATGATTGTGCGAAAATTTCGTGATGAAATTCTATGCATAAAGTGCTTAAGTTGAAGTTAGGGACTAAATCGAATAATTTGTAAAACTTGCATTCTAGAAGTTTCTAGTATGAAATTGTTTTGAAATATTAATTAGGAGGTTTTAAATAGCAATTTTACCAATTTCTAAGTCTATGGACAAAAATTGGACATGGATGGAATTTTTGGAAAGTTTAGTAGTAAGGGCATTTTGGTCATTTAGGGGTAAAATGAATTAAAATACAAAATTAAAAGCCAATTTTGCTCATCTTCAACCCCATGGCCGAATATAGCAAGGAGAAACCATGGCTGTGGTTTTTCAAGCTTCCAACCTCGATTGTAAGTCCATTCTAGCCCCGTTTTTCAAGTTCTTTATGTTTTTGGAGTCCCGATAGCTCGATAAAGCTTATGCTAGCAATAATTTAAGTTAGGGTTCATATTTGGAAAAATACCCATAGGTGAAAAGTGTTTATTTTGATGTTTTATGATAGAATATGAGGTCTTAGATTATGTTAGACAACTTGTACTACTCGGTTTTAAGTGAAAACGAGTAAAAGGGCTTAATCAGTAAAAATACCTAATAGTCATAAGTGCATGTTAGAGTATGAATTTGATGCTGCCATAGAAGAGAAAAATGATCAGCATGTCATAAAACATAAGAAAATAGGTTGAAGTTTAATTTACGAGATTTGGGGTAAAAGTGTAAATATGCAAAAGTCTAAGGGTAAAAATGTAATTTTTCCAAAGTTTGAGTAAAGGACTGTTTTGATAAATGTGAATATTAAATAAGTTAAATTTGCTATTATAGATCAAGAAGAACGAAATTCAGGAGTAGATCAGGGAAAAGAAAAAGTAAAGGACTAAATTGTAAAGTTTAGTCACATTTTGTATCGAGGTAAGTTTACAGTAAATAAATGCAATATTCTTATATTTTACATTATTGTTGTTAATTTCCAGCATTTATATACTTGTTTTTTTTTTAATATTTAAAGTCGAATTAAAGGCGAAGTAGCAGAGAAAAAGTAGTAGGAAGCCCTGTTTGAACCTTAGGAATATTAGGATATTTGGGTATGCAGGACAGGATAGAAATGAGCCATGTAAGTCCATATCAGATATATGGCTTTGGAGACAAGAATGAGTCATGTAAGCCCATATTATATATATAAATATGGCATTGGAGATAGGAATAATTCATGTAAGTCCATGTCGAAGACATGGCATTGGCAGGACATTGATAGACAGGAACGACCCTAGTATCCTTAGTATTCCGAGTGGTTCATCGGGTCATTGTATATGTTAAATCATAGTGAAATATCAGCAAAAAGGGAAGGTACATTATATTTATGAACAGTGAAAGGTCAAGTAAGAAAGAAGGTAAATGAGTAAAGAAGAAGGTAGAAAATGAGAAGTAAAGAAAGTTTATGAGGCTAGGTGACTTGATGTATATTTATTCATTATGTTGAATGTTGTAATTTATTTGCTTGTAAGCTTACTAAGCCTAGTGCTTACTCTCTTATTTTCTTTTTCTTATAGTTTTTATCAAGCCACTCGGGGATCGAAGGAAACGTCGGAGACCCGATCACACTATCGAAGAAATTACATTGGTATAGTTAGACGTTCGTTTTGTGTATGGCATGTATAGGAACTTGGTTTCTTTTGATATGATATGATCAATGAATGATGTGTAAATATTTGCTAGTGATTAGCTAATAGAATGGCTGATGATATACATGTTTAATAGTATGTATGATTAAGTAGTAACTATCACATGAAAACTATAAAAAAAATGTGAAAGTAACTTAAAAACAGATTCAAGTATCAGAAATATCATGATTTTGAAAAATCACAAAAATTTGTAGAGACATGTTTTGATAGTTAATAATATATGAAATTAAACCTCATTGTGTCTATTTTCATATGGAATAAGAAAAACAGGTAAAGGTTTTGTATTTTATAAGATATCTGAGTTTTAGTGAAATAGGGCCAGAGCAATTTCTGGATCCCCTGTTTCAAATTTAGAAATTCACCATAAATTGTATCAAAATAATTAGAAGTAATGATTTATATGTAAAGATTTCTTATTGAGTCTAGTTTTAATAGAAACAAACATCATAGTCATTGAAACTCTGTACAGAGAGATATCTGATTCGTAATACACAGAGGTCAGAGCAGTCAAACCCTAAAATAGGGGAGAATTTAACTAATAAACTGTACTAATTAGCCCAGCCAAAAATTCTAGAAAAAAATTAGTAAATAGACATATGAGTCTAGTTTCATATAAAATGTACGAAATTGGATTTTGGTTTTTGGAACTCAAGATATGAATTTTTAAGCGACTGTGATGCAGATTGCTAGCTTGACTAAAAATTTTAAAATTAAATTGTTTGAGCTGTTTAAGTAATGAATTAAGTCTGTTAACACCTCGTGTTCGACTCCGTCAACGGTCTTGGGTACAGGGCGTTACAACATCACACTATCTGCTATCTTGTTTTGGAATAATAACAGTAAACTTATTTTGGTATAATAGCATGTATAGGTTAACTTGGCCAAATGATGACTTGTAAATGAATGTTTGTAATCTAGCTATTGGTATGGCTAGTTATGTTTGTTTTGGTATATTAATATGAGATTATATATATCATGTTTAATATATATGTATGTGGTTGGTTAGATTGAATTAGGATAAAATATAAGTCTTTATTAAAAGGTAAGTTTGATCATATGAATATATGTGATGTTATCTCATACATGTTATTGATGTTTGCTTGATTTATATGACTTGAATTGGTTGGTAAATATATGAAAGTGTTGTTGTAGTTTGATGGAAAAATTTGGGTGATAAATAAAGCTAGGAAATGGCTTTATTTTTTTCATATGGGTAGACATACGGGCGTGTGTCTTGACCGTGTGTGACATACACCCGGGACATGAGCATGTGGTTTGGCCCTGTGTCCCCTGCATCTTAAATTTGAGAAACAGAATGCTTAGATATTGGCACATGTGCAGAGGCATGGCATATGTCTTAGCCGTGTGTGATACACAGCCGTGTGTCTTGGCCGTGTGAAACCTGAACCTAATTTGTAAAAATTAAATTAACCGCACAGCCTAACACATAGACATGTGGCAGGCCGTGTGGCACAAGTCAGAGAGTTACAAGGGTAAAGAAAAGGGCTGGGACACGACTATGTGCCTCATAACGAATGCCCACACAACCTGAGACATGGGCATGTCACTTGGCCATGTGAGCCACACGGCCTACTTACACAGGCGTGTGACCCCTGTATTAAAGAAAATTTTTTAAAGTTCGCAAAAAATTCTCTAAGATCCCAATTTAGTCTCGACTTGATTCTAATGTGTAAATTGGGCCTTGAGGGTCCATTTAAGGGACAATATGATTAGTTTTGGATATGAAAAGTAAATGACATGAATTATACGAAATTACTCTTTAAACTCTTATAACAGTCTGATTTAGACCTTAATCAGAACGGTGATTTTGGGACCACAAATCTGAGTCAGAAAAATATTTAAATATTATTTTTCGTGTTTATTATATTTCAATTTGCATGTGTAAAAGTTTCGTATAAAAATTTGATTGTTTGTGTGCTTAATTTAATAAAAGGACTTAATCGCGTAAAATGAAAATTTGATAGTTAATTGTAAAAGGGGAAAATTGTGGTTGTATTTTTCAATTGAGGTATTTATGTGGCAAATTGACCTTTGGAGATAGTGATGGACGGTCATGACCTTAATATATATTGATTTTGTATTAATTAATAAAGGTTAATATGGTAACTTATGAAATAACATATAATATATCATAACATAAATAAATAAAATAAGGTTTCATATTGTCTTGTTCTTACCGAAAATAAAATAAGAACGAAAAGAATAAGAAACTAGGTATTTGGCCATTGTTGATTCAAATTCAAGGTATGTTTTGTTTTAGTTTTTGATAATTTTTACGTTTTTGAGATCGTTGCTTCGAGTACTATTGGACCCATGCATAAATTTCTAATTTTGATGCATATTTTGAGTTATGCCATTGATGAATATTTGTGTTTTGTGATGTTTGATGATGAAATATCAAAAATATGTTTTAGATTAATATATTTTGTATTGGAGTTTTTGAAGATTTTGAGTAATTAGGACTAAATTGCAAAAATAATAATTTGAGGGACTAAAATGTGAAATAAATGAAATGTGAGGACTTGTATGTGTATGAGGAGTATTCGGCTCAAGCATGGCATAGGCAAATTATGTTTGTTTTGTGTTTTGTGAATTTTGGATTAAATTGCTGAAAGTGTAAAATTTATGGGGCAAAAGTGTAATTTGTCCAATTATGTGTTTTTGAATGAAATTGTCTTTAAATGAGATTAATTTGAAATTATATAGATCAAAAACAAAAGAAATCGGACTTGGATCGGGGAAAAGCAAAAATAGTCGAATAGCCGATTTACATCGTTCGTCGATATCTGAGGTAAGTTTATAAGCAATAAACGTTGTTAAATTTGAATGTGTATGATTTTTATATGTTGAATTTAATTGTATGAATTATTTTGGTTATAGCCAAATGCATGAAAGTTTATGAGATTTGGGAATATTTTCGGTTCAATTGAGATATGAACTATGAATAAGATCAACTTTGTAACAGTGATATATCAGGCTTATTGCCTAAATAGCTTTGATGCCAGTGTATGATATCAGGCTTATTACCTAGCAGGTTTATTACCAGTGTATTGAATCAGGTTTATTACTGGTCGTGATAATTCGCAATAAGTTTTAATAAATTTATAAATGACCGTTCTTGAAGACTAACTTTTACCACGACGAAGGCAAGTGACTATCGACTAGCAGTATAGTTTTAGCAAGACAGGGATGTCGAACCCAAAGGAACTAAAAGTACTAGTATTAACTCTTTTCTTATAATCTAGCCTAGAAAATAAAGGGATTGGTTTTATCTAACTAATTCACTAACTAAAATTTCACAGAGAGGGAATTGGAGAAAACGCTTTCGGAAAATTTGATTGATTAAGACAATACCCAAGGAAAAATCCACCAAGATTTTACTTGTCTTTTAACCCTGGGTTAGCAAATTTATTCACTCGACTTGATCCGTAGAAATCCCTAATTTATATCATTATCTCTCTCGAGACTAACAACGTCTAACCCTAGGTTAATTACTTGAAATCTCTTTCTAATTAAAACTCCTAGTGTTGCACTAACTCACTCTTTGGATTCCCTTATTAGGTTTGACCCTAATCCGGCATATTTAAGTCATCCTATCTTTAGGATTGCATGCAACTCTGCTTAATTACGCTAGATCTTCTCTTAGACAGGGACTTTTGCTCCTCTGAATAAGCACATCAATACTTGAATCAATATCCTGGAATATTAAAACAAGAATTAAGAACACATAATTAAGAACAAATCAAGTATTTATCGAATAACTCAGAAAACAATAACAAAATCCATCTTAGGTTTCATTCCCCTTAGGTATCTAAGAGATTTAGTTCATAATTGTGAAAAACAACATCTCAAAAGAATAATGAATGCAAAACATAAAGAAAACCCAAAACTCTGGAAGAGAAATTGAAGGGAGATCATCAGTCTTGAAGGAGAATTCAGCTTCTCAGATGGATCAATTGGCTTCCCTCGAGTTATCCCTTGCTTCCTACTCTCCGTCCTCTTTTTCTCCTCTTCTAGGGTGTTAATATAGGCTTTATAATGCCTTAGAACCCTTAAGAATGCCCTTTTTCCGATTAGAAATTAACTTGGGCCCAACAGGGCCACGCCCAAGTGACACGCCCGTGTGCGATTACTCCAAACTGTGTTAGAGTCTGTTGAATAGACATGGCCGTGTGTTCTACCCGTGTAAGTCGTGGTTGATTCTGCTAAAATGGCACGAGCGTGTGGTCTAGCCGTGTGAGGAAATCTAGGTCGTGTTTGAATCTATAAATTAGGCACGACCGTGTGAGCAACCCGTGTGAGGAAGTCTAGGCCGTGTTGATTTCCCATGTAGGCCCAATTTCTCTATTTTTGGCTCGTTTCTTGCTCTTTTTGCTCTCCTATGCTCACCTAAGTATAAAACATGAAATTAAATGATTAGGAGCATTGAATTCACCAAATCTAAGGAGAAATTAGTCATAAATGTGCTAAGCATGGGATAGAAATATGTATAATTCACAGTTTATCAAATACCCCCACACTTAAGCATTTGCTTGTCCTCAAGCAAAATCCTCAACTCACAATCACAAAACAATTCTTCTCAACTTACAATCCCTATCAATAATATCTCAAAACAAACCATAAGTAATCATACATTGAGAATTCAACTAGAAGAGCATTAGAGTTTCAAAACTTCTAAGTTGAGTATTTTATTACGAAAACATAGGTGTTTCCCTTCATCTGGGTAATTATCAGAGATTCAAAATATCATAGAGTTTCACATCCTCACTAGGGATTCACTTAAATCACTCAGGGTGTTTAAAGGTCAACAAGTTTGAGCACTCGATCAGTCAATATGAAAGGTTATTACCATAGGCTTGCATGAAAATCAAATATCCACCACCATATATTAAGATGATACATCAATCAAAAGGTCTTTAAAGGGTTGTAATGTGGCTTTGGTTAGGGGGTGTGGCCACGAGCTAAAAGAAAAGGTTAGAATCAAGATTGAATTGGGAAATTGCCTAACTATAAAAACAACTAATCATTGATTGAATACACATGAGCTTCTTCTCAGAATATGGACTTAAACATTTAAGCTCGAAAACAAAGAATTACTACTAATATGAGTATTGTAACACATTTTTTTTAAGAACAAATCAAGGAACAGACTTTACTGATTATCAAAAATAAAACATAGCTAAGCAATTTATCCAAAACAAATCTCGACAAAAATAGGGATCAAATTAACTGAGGGGATTTCAATAATAATGAGTTATGGGTTAATATTAAGGGTAAATTAATGAATGGCTTGTTAGGCTCAAGGAGGTTCACTAAGGGTTACTTATGAAGGTAGGCTTTTATGGAGTGAGTGGGTTACACCTAAGTGCCTTTGTCATCTTGACATATCAAATCAAATGGTGTGGTCTTGACATGCATAATCAAAGCAAGTTCTAGAATAACAAGTCGATATTGATGCACTCATAGCAACAAGGAAAGTGAGCATAAAAGAAATAATAGATGCTCTAAAGGCTCAAGCTCTCATAAAAATTATGGCTTTTTGATGTTAACTCCTGTGAATTTCAATTTCAAGATAATACTTGAACTTGGGGAAATAACCTAAAGATTTTTTATTCTCAAAAACCAACTTATCATGCTTGATTCTCTAATTCTTTCAAGTTTAAAAAATCAATGCATGAATTCCTATGTTTTAATTCAAGATAAATCAATAAGAATTATTAAATTAATCGAACTACATTCTAAAAGTAATATGAGGAGATCACGTAAGAATAAGACCAAATTCAGGGATTTTCTGATAATGATATAAATGATATAATTGACCCCCTGCACTTAAGATGTACATTGTCCTCAATGTACAATGATAGATATATTGAAGAATATACTATAAAATCATAAGATAGGAAGAGAAGTGAAACTTCCTGAATGAGGAACGCAATCCTTGAATTGGAGTTATGAAGAATAATCGGCCAAGGCAATGCCGTATTTTCTAATTTGGGCGCATTAGTACGCACGGTCGTGACGCATGGCCGCATCCTACCTTTTTTGCTTCTCCCACGCCTGTGTATGTATGTCCACGCCCGTGTTGTTTTGTCAATCTTGAGCACGAGTATATAGCATAGGTGTGTCGTACGCCCGTGTTGTTTTCTCAGTGTCTACCATCACCCCTAGGCACGGGCATGTCGCACGCCCTTGTTGTTTTGACAGACTCACCCACGGCCATGTCGCACGACCGTGGCAACTTGTCGGCTCCTGTGTTGGGAAAAAAATTCTGCCTTATTTTCACACGGCCGTTTCGCACGACCATGTTTCCTCCTTCAATATGGGTATGGCCTAAGACACACCCTTGTGCCTGGCTTTGTGATTTTGGGAAACCTGTGTTCAGTAGCTCGGTTAGTAAATTGAATGTTAAAAACTAAAATTTAGAGAAGTTAACATTGTTAGTGCTCGGGTTATTTCCCGAGAAGCGCTTATTTATAGTCTAAGTTCGACTTACCTTTCTGTTGCACGGTCATAGTGGTTCGAAAAATTTACACCCCTCATCCTTGCTCTCACTTTTTTCAAAATAAGGCTTTAGACGAGTACTATTTACCTTGAACGTACCGAATTTGGGATGAATTACCTCAACTGTACCATATGGAAAAATGCTAAGTACCGTAAGAGGAATTTCTTCATTCGGTTCAGAAGTAGTAATACAAGGGTCTGCTGCTTCTAATAGCACTTTGTCTCCAACCTTAAGTTGATTTGGCGGAGTATTGCATTCATTATGTTGTGGTTTCCATTTATGTGTCCACCATTCATCCAATTCCTCGATTTGTAGCCTTCGTTCTTCATAGATGGGTCCTTTGGTGTCACTTGAACATGGCTCATGTATGCCTTCTGGATGTGTTTCCTGCAAAGGATGTTGTACCATATTGTTAGTTTTTGTGGTATGATTTATACAACCACCCTCAATATTCGATGTGTTTTTTGAATTATGAGCCTGAAGGGTGATTGTTTCGTCGCCCACACGAAGTGTGAGATCACCTGTGCCAACATCAATAATTGTTCTAACAGCTGCTAAAAAGGGCCTTCCTAAAATTAAAGGAACGTTACTCTCTTCCTCTATGTCTAGAACAATGAAATCAACTGGAAATATTCCCAATTGATTTCCTAGGGGTATCATTAAAGATGTACTAGTTAAAATTGATAAATTCATATTCCCAATTGATTTTGTTGTTTTAGACATAGAAGAGGACAGACGTGCCTTTAATTTTAAGAAGGCCCTTTTTAGTAACTGCTAAAACCATTATCGATGTTGGCACAGGTGAGCTCTCACTTCGTGTGGATGATGAAACAATCACTCTTCAAGCTCGAAATTCGAGTAACACATCACATAGTGAGAGTGGTTGTATGAATCATGCTACTAATACTGACCATGTGGTGCAATCTTCTCTGCAGGAAACACGTTCAAAGAGCATATATGAACCAGGTTCAAGTAACAACAAAGGACCCATCTATGAGGAACGAAGGCTACAAATCGAGGAATTAGATGAATGGCAGACACATAAACTGAAACCACGCCATGACGAACCCAATGCTTCACCAAATCAACTTAAGGTTGGAGACAAGGTACTACTAGATGCCACAGACCCTCACATTACCACCTATGAACCTAATGGAGAAATCCCTCTTACGATACTTAGAATTTTCTCAAACAGCATAGTCGAGGTAATTCATCCCAAATTCGGTACGTTCAAGGTAAATAATACTCATCTAAAACTTTATTTTGATAAAATTGATAGCAGGGATGAGGAGTATAAACTCCTCGCACCACCATGACCACGCAACAGAGAGGTAAGTCGAGCTTAGACTATAAATAAGCGCTTCTCGGGAGGCAACCCGAGCACTAATGGTTTTAATTTCTTTAAATTTTAGTTTTTAACATTTTATTCACTAACTGAGTCACTGAACATAGGTTTTCAAGACCCACACGGCCAGGTACACGGGCGTGCCTTAGGCCATGCCAATACCACGGAAGGCAACATGGCCATGCGAAATGGCCATGTAAAAATAGGGAAAAAAATTCACCAACACAGGAGTCAATAAGTTGCCACGGCCGTGCGACATGACCGTGGTTGTATCTGTCAAAATAATATGAGCGTGCGACACGCCCGTGTCTAGAGGCCATGGTTGAAACTGAGAAAACAACACGCCTGTGCTCACTACTCGTGGTCAAGACTAACAAAATAACACGGGCGTGGACATACATACACAGGCATGGGAGAAGCGAACAAAATAGGACACGGCTGTGCGACACAGCCGTGTGCATCAATACGCCTAAAGAACACGGGCGTGGGCCAAATTTCAGACGCACTCAAATTTGAAAATCACAATACACACGGGCTAAAATTAGGGCACACGGGCGTGCCCCACGGCCGTGTGCCCCAAAATCTATATAACCCCTACTATTCATCATCCCCTTCATCAAATATCAAACCCTAGCCGTCGGAAACTTTTCACACGCCCTCCCTGGCACGCCTGTGCACCGACCACAGCACGACCATCTACGACCCAAACTCCTCCCTCCACGAAGCTATTGCATATACCATGTTAACTTCACGTGGCAAGAAGACCGCCGTCCTCGCTTCAAAAAAATGGAAGGGACCCGGAGCCACATCGGCAAGCGCATCAGCTAAAGTGCACTTGAGCAAATCCAAATGGCTGATGCAGTTCGTGCCCTTGGGACCCCAAGAGGAACTTTTTCAGATACTTCGAGCCCGACCCCTAGGTGTGGGCCGCTGTATTGATTGGGCCGCACTTGAGCAAATCCAAATGGCTGAGGCAGTTCGTGCCCTCCTCACGACAAACCCGTGGGGGCTCTTCTTCGAGATCATCGAGCCGACGTACCTCGAGCTCACACTGGAACTCTGTTCGACTTTCTATTTCCAAATCATTATGATAGAGTTCGATGATCCTGGAATGGTCCAGTTTCGTCTCGGCGGCTTAGTGCACCAGTTGAGTGTACTGGAGTTCAGAATTGCACTAGGGCTGTACACGGAAGAGTTCATGGACGACAACGAACTTCATACCCTCCATCACCACATCCACTACTCTCCTTCAAAGTGTTGGAAGGCCCTTGTCCCTGCCCTGCCACCTACGACCTTAACCGCTCTAAGGCATCGGCTCTTGCCTCATCCTTGAGGTACCTACAGGCCATCTTGGCCAAGCACTAGTGTCGTTAACACTCACGATGCCTACTTTTTATGCAGTATGGCACATGGGCATGTCTTCGACCTTGCCTATCTCATCGCCCTCGCTATTCGCCATCAGACGGAGCGATATAGGAAGGGAGTCATCTCTATTGGCTCCTACGTGACTCGCCTAGCGCACTACTTTGGCCTCCTCAACGTAGCGGCACAATCATCCTTCCTCACTCTCATTGGCCAGATGTCCTCACAGGGTATCTCGAGCATGCTACATATGAGGATGATCGAGCGACGACGTGGAGTTGACCCTCCCTAGTATCGCCTAGTCTAGTCCGCCGAGGAGGAGGACCCAGAGGACATTACTGTTGATGTCTCTCCACGTCATGAGGACCCACCATCTCAGCCACCACCCATCCGTTGTCCAGTTCATGCGGCGGCTTCATACTCTGACATCTCTAAGCGCCTTACTCGATTTAATCAGCAGTGTTTTTAGTGCTTTGATCACATTGATGCTATTCTACATCAGATTTGTCAACACCTTCACATCTCATCGCCACCACCACCTCGCGAACCATCCAGCGATGACGATGTTTAAAGAGTTATTATTTATTATTTTTATTTTCACTTTTATCTTTATTTATATTCTTAAAGTACTTTTTAATTTATTTTCCTTTAATACTATTTCATTTTTAGGCTTTATAATTTTTATTGAAAAATTTATAGTTTCGACTATTTCATTACAAATAATTATGCTTCTCTATATTTCCTAAAGAATTCTTGATTTTATCACAGTTATACAGAGCTCCAAAGCTCACCATCACTTAGGAACTTACAACTCCATTGGAAAAGGTTCTCCACGACTGCCATGTCCTACCCGACCTCTACGATAACCTCTTCGCTGGACATTGTGGTTGTGGAACCCAACCTCTACCACCATCGGTGTATCCTCCTCCAATCTCATAATTGCCTTGGCTGATTACTCTCCATTACTCCAATTCAAGGATTCCATCTAACATTCAGGAAGTTTCACTTCTTTCCCTGTCTTATGATTCTATATCTATATTCTTCAGTAAATCTATCCTTGTACATTGAGGGCAATGTACATCTTAAGTGTGAGGGGGTTGTTTATATCTTTAATAGAAAAATCCCTGAATTTTGTCTTATTCTCATGTGATCTTCTCATATCATTATTAGAATAAATTTTGATTAATTTATGATTTTTATTGATATGTCTTGAATTAAAACATAGGCATTCATGCATTGATTGTTTAAACTTTAAGGAATTAGAGAATCAAGCATGATAAGTTGACTTTTGAGAATTAAAAATTTTTAGGTTGTTTCCCCAAGTTTAGGTATTATCTTGAGTTAAAATTCACAGGTTTAAACATCAAAAAAGCCATAATTTTTGTGAGATCTTAAGCCTTTAGAGCATCTATTATTTCTTTCATGCTCACTTTTATTGTTGCTTTGAGTGCGTCAATCTTGATTTGTTATTCTAGAACTTGCTTGATTATGCATGTCAATACCACACCATTTGATTTGATATGTCAAGATGATAAAGGCATTTAGGTTTAACCCACTCACTCTATAAAAGCCTACCTTCATAATTAACCCTTAGTGAACCTCCTTCAGCCTAATAACCCATTCATTGATTTACCCTCCATATTACCCCATAACCCATTATTGTTGAAATCCCCTAAATTAATTTGATCCCTATTTTTGTCGAGATTTGATTTGAATTAATTGCTTAGCTAAGTTTTATCTTTGATAGTTAGTCTATGTTATTTGATTTGTTCTTAAAAAAAAATTACAATACACATATTTATATTAGTAGTAATTCTTTGTTTTTGAGCTTAAGTGTTTAGGTCCATATTCTGAGAAGAAGCTCACATGTATTCAATTGATGATTAGTTATTTTTCTAGTTAGGTAATTTTTCAATTCAATCTCGATTATAACCTTTTCTTTCAGCTTATGACCACACCTCCTAACCAAAGCCACGTTACAACCCTCTAAAGACCTTTTGATTAATATTCATCTCAATTTATAGTGGTGGAGATTTAATTTTCATTCAAGCCTATGGTAATAACTTTTCACATTGACTAATGAGTGCTTCTTTTGTTATCCTTAAACACTTCGAGTGATTTGAGTGGATCCGTAGTGAGGATGTTAAAACTCTGTGATATTTTGAACCAAAGGTAATCACTTAGATGAGGGGAGACACCTAGGTTTTCGTGATAAAATACTAAACTAAGAAGGTTTGAAACTTTGATGTTCTTCTAGTTGAATTCACAATGTATGATTACTTATGGTTTATTTTGAGATATTATTGATAGGGATTATAAGTTGAGAATAATTGATTTTGATTGTGAGTTGAGGATTTTGCTTGAGAACAAGCAAACGCTTAAGTGTGGGGGTATTTGATAAACCGTAATTCATACATATTTTTATCCCATGCTTAGCACATTTATGGATGATTTCTCCTTAGATTTGGTGAATTCGATGCTCCTAATCCTTTAATTTCATGTTTTATACTTAGGTGAGCACAAGAGAGTAAAAAGAGCGAGAAACGGGCCGAAAACGGAGAAAATGGACTTCCTCACAAAGGTAGACTACACGCCCGTGCCCTTTTAGCAGAATTGAGCACGACTTACACCGGTAAACCATACGGTCGTGTCTATTCAATAGACTCTAACAAGGTTTGGAGCAATCAAACACGGGCGTGTCCCTGTCGAGCCCAAGTTGAGTTCTATTTGGAAAAGGCCACTCTTGAGGGCTTTGAGGCATTAAAAAGTCTATTTAAACACCAAAGGAGGCACTTAAAAGACACTAGGAAGCAAGGAATTGCTCGAAGAAAGCCGATCGATCCATCTCAAAAGCTGGATTCTCCTTCAAGACTGAAGATCTCCCTTCAATTTCCCTTCAAGAGTTTTGGGCTTTCTTTATATTTTGTACTCAATATTCTTCTGAGATGTTTTCTTTTATAATTATGAACTAAACCCCCTAAATACCTAAGGGGAATGAAACCTAAGACGAATCTTGTTATTATTTTCTGAATTGTATGATAAATATTTGACTGTTCTTAATTATGTGTTCTTAATCCTTGCTTCAATACTTTAGGATATTGATTCAAGTTGATGCGCTTATTCAGAGGAGTAAAAGTCCCTGTCTAAGAGTAAATTTGTCATAATTAAGCGGAGTTGATTGCACGCTTAGAGATAAAGTGGCAAGATTTTATCGGATTGGGGTGAAACCTAATAAGGGAATCCATAGATCGAGTTAATGCAACATTAGGGGTGTTAATTAGAAAGAGATTTCAATTAATCAACCTAGGGTTAGACGTTGTTAGTCTCGAGAGAGATAATAATATAACTTAGGGATTTCTACAGAACAAGTCGAATGAATAAATCGTCTGATTCAGAGTCAAATAACAAGTGAAGTCTAGGTGGATTTTTCCTTGGGTATTGTTTTAATCAATCGAAATTTCCAAAAGTATTTTCCCCAAGTTTCTTTCTGTGAATTCTTAGTTAGTTAATTAGTTTAGATAAAACAAACCCTTTATTTTTAGGCTAGATAATAAGAAAAGAGTTAATACTAGTACTTTTAGTTCCTTTGGGTTCGACATCCCGGTCTTGCTAAAACTATACTACTGTTCGATAGGTACACTTGCCTTCATCGTGATATTAGTGAGTCTTCAAGAACGGCCAAATATAAATTTATTAAAACTTATCATGAATCACACAATCATGTTCGATCAGTTAAAATGGGCTTTAGTGTTTTCAACATAGATTTGAGATCAGGTTATTATCAGTTGCGAGTTAAAGACTCCAATGTGCCAAAAACTGCCTTTCGAATGAGGTACGGACATTATGAGTTTCTGGTTATGCCTTTTGGACTTCTAATACACCTACTGTTTTTATGGATTTGATGAATCGGATCTTCAGACAGTATTTAGATCAGTTTGTTGTCATGTTCATTGATGATATACTGATATACTCCCATAATGAAACTGAACATGCCGAGCATTTAAGACTTGTGTTATAGAATTTACGAGAAAAATAGTTGTATAAGAAGTTTAGTTAATGTAAGTTTTGGTTACATGAAGTTAGCTTTCTAAGACATGTTGTTTCAGCATCAGGTATTCGGGTTGATCCGAGTAAGATTTCAACTATACTCGATTGGAAACCTCCGAGAAATGTTTGTGTAGTCAGAAGTTTTCTAGGACTTGCTGGTTACTATAGACAGTTTGTGAAAGGTTTCTCTATGATTGCAACCTCAATGATGAAGCTACTGCAGAAAGATGTTAAGTTTGAGTGGTCAAAAAAGTGCCAGAAAAGTTTTGATCAGTTGAAAGCCCTTTTAACTGAAGCTCCAGTGTTAGTTCAGCCAGAATCGGGTAAAGAATTTGAGACAGCCTCAATGGTCAGAATTGTTAAAAGATTACGAGCTAGTGATTGACTATCACTCGGGAAAGGCTAATGTTGTTGCTGATGCTCTAAGCTGAAAATCACTGTTTACTTTGCTTTCAATGAATCACATATGGTTATATCAGATGATGGTGTGATAATAGCCGAGTTAAAAGCAAGACCGTTATTTGTTCAACAAATTTGTGATGCCCAGAAGGTTGATAATGAGTTGATAGCAAAACTAGCTCAGTGTGATTCAAATGCTGATTCAGAGTTTTGAGTTGATACAGATGACTATTTGAGATTTAGAAATCTAATACGAGGAATTCAGAGTTGATTCAGATGATTTTGAATGAAGCTCACAACAGTCGATTATCTGTTCACCCAAGTAGTACGAATATGTATAATGATCTGAAACAGCACTATTAGTGGCAAGGTATGAAATGAGACATTTCTAACTTTGTATCAAAATGTTTAGTCTGTCAACAAGTAAAAGCCGAGCATCAGGTACCTTTTGGATTGCTACAGTCAATTATGATACCTGAATAGAAATGGGATAGAGTCACGCTGGATTTTGCATCCGGTTTACCGATGACACCGAGCAAGAAAGATGCAATCTGGGTTATTGTTGATAGATTGACTAAATCAGCTCACTTTGTTCTGGTTCGTACAGATTATTCGTTCGATAAGTTTACTGAGTTATATGTTTCTCAGATTGTGAGATTACACAACGTGCCTATTTCTATTATTTCGAATAGAGATCCGAGATTCACATCGCGGTTTTGGAAGAAACTACAAGATGCACAAGGTACTAAACTGCACTTTAGCACTGCTTTCCATTCCCAGACAGACGATCAGTCCGAGCGAATCATCCAGATACTTGAGGATATGTTGAGATGTTGCATTCTCGAGTTCGAAGGTACATTGGATAGATACTTATCTCTGATTGAATTTGCGTACAATAACAACTTTCAATCGAGTATCAGAATAGGGTTTGTACGGTCGTAACTGTCGTACACTATTGTACTGGACTGAGCTCAATGAAAATAAGATACAAGGGGTCAATTTGATCAAAGAAACCGAACAAAAAGTGAAAGTGATTCGTGAAAGTCTAAAAGCAGCATCAGATCGTCAGAAATCATATGCAGATTTGAAACGAAAAGATATAGAGTTTCAGAGTGGATATAAAGTCTTCTTGAAAGTCTCACCATGGAAGAAAATACTCAGATTTGGTCGTAAAGGCAAATTGAGTTCGAGATTTATTGGGCCGTATGAGATTATCGAGCAAATTGGGTCGGTTGCGTACAAATTGTTACTGCCACCTGAGTAAGAAAGGATCCATAATGTATTTCATGTTTTGATGCTTTGGCGATATAGATTCGACCCCTCGCATGTGATTAGTCCATCAGAGATTGAGATTCGGTCAGTTTTGACTTACGAGGAAGAACCAATTCGTATTCTGGCTTATGAGATTAAAGAGTTACGAAATAAGAAATTTTCGTTGTTTAAAGTACTATGGCATAAACACAGAGTTGAGGAAGCAACGTGGGAGCTAGAAGATGAAATGAGAGAAGGTTATCTGAACTTATTCACAGGTAAGATTTTCGAGGACGAAAATCCCTAAGGGGGAGAGTTGTAATAATTTGATTTAGACCCTAATCGGAACGGTAGTTTCGAGACCATGAATTTGAGTCAGAAAAATATTTAAATATTATTTTTTGTGTATATTATATGTTAATTTGCATGTGTGAAAGTTTCATATGAAAATTTGATTATTTGTGTGCTTAATTTAATAAAAGAACTTAATTGCGTAAAATGAAAATTTGATAGTTAATTGTAAAAGCGAAAAATTGTGGTTGTCTTTTTAAATTGAGGTATTTATGTGGCAAATTGACCATTGAAGATAGTGATGGACGGTCATGACCTTAATATATATTGGTTTTGTATTAATTAACAAAGGTTAATATGGTAACTTATGAAATAACATATAATATATCATAACATAAAAAAATAAAATAGGGTTTCATATTGTCTTGTTCTTACCGAAAATAAAAGAAGAAAGAAAAGAATAAGAAATTAGGTATTCAGCCATTGTTGATTCAAATTCAAGGTATGTTTTGTTTCGGTTTTTGATAATTTTTACGTTTTTGAGATCGTTGCTTCGAGTACTATCGGACCCATGCTTAAATTTCTGATTTTGATGCATATTTTGAGTTATGCCACTGATGAATATTTGTATCTTGTGATGCTTGATGATGATATATAAAAATATGTTTTAGATTAATATGTTTTGTATTGGAGTTTTTGAAGATTTTGAGTAATTAGGACTAAATTGCAAAAATAATAATCTGAGGGACTAAAATGTGAAATAAATGAAATGTGAGGACTTGTATGTGTATGAGGAGTATTTGGCTCAAGCATGGCATAGGCAAATTATGTTTATTTTCTGTTTTGTGAATTTTGGATTAAATTGCTAAAAGTGTAAAATGTATGGGGCAAAAGTGCAATTTGTCCACTTATGTGTTTTTGAATGAAATTGTGTTTAAATGAAGTTAATTTGAAATTATATAGATCAAGAACAAAAGAAATCGGACTTGGATCGGGGAAAAGCAAAAATAGTCGAATAGCCTATTTACATCGTTCGTCGATATTCAAGGTAAGTTTATAAGCAATAAACATTGTTTAATTTGAATGTGTATGATTTTTATATGTTAAATTTAATTGTATGAATTATTTTGGTTATAGCCAAATGCATGAAAGTTTATGAGATTTGGGAATATTTTCGGTTCAATTGAGATATGAACTATGAATAAGATCAACTTTGTAACAGTGATTTATTGGGCTTATTGACTAGCAGGCTTTGACGCCGGTGTATGATATCAGGCTTATTGCCTAGTAGGCTTATTGCCGGTGTATTGAATCAGGTTTATTACCTAGCAAGCTCTATGCCGGTGTTTTATACAAGGCTTTTTGCCTAATGAATTTTATGTGAGCAACGGTAAAAGTAATCAAATGTGTTAAGTGAACTAAAGTATTTAGGTATGTGAATATGGTTATTCTATTCGAAATGAAAGTTAATTGATTGAAAGATATGTGATAGAAATGTTTTGTGATGATACTGAAAATGTAGGATATTATGAGTAATGTATTCGATTTGATGATAAGTATAAGTATGTGAATTAAAAGCTTGATTCATGAGATTGTATATATATGAATACATATGTATAATCGATTATCTGAAATATTATGACTTTGAAATTGGAGAATATAATGATAATTTAGATATATGTGTATATTTGGCCATGGTATATTGATGTATAAATATATGTTTGATTAGGGTTATTTTATTCATATATATAGAGGTTGTTAATTTGCTTAAATTGCTTATAACTTACTAAGCTACGATAGCTTACTGTGAGTATATTTACTCTTTGTTCTTATAGATTTTTGGAAGTTAGCTACAAGCTCGGGGACCGTCAGTGAAGTTATCCACACTATCGTCAATCTTCGGTACTATTAAAAGTCTTATTTCAAACATATGGCATGTATAGGCTAATATGTATTTTTTCAGATCTTGGATATGTATAATTTTTAAGCCATGCGAATATGGCTTGATTCCTATGCTTAAATTTGGCCTTGCTTGATTATGGTTCAAGTTCATTTTTGGTTAAAATGCTATGTGCTTTGGATGACTAGTATTTATGATATGTGTTTGTGCAATGAAGTTGGTTAAAGAATTTTGGGTGTGATATGAATGAATTGGCCATAATATATGCATCGGTATTTTTGATTGATTTGGATGTGGTTTATATAAATATAAAGTATATAAGTGAATTTGGTAATTTGCCTAGTTAAGGTTTTCTAAATGATTTGGTGTTAAAGGATATCTTGTATTAACTGAATATGGTTGGAGCTATTTTAATATATTTTCTATATGATTTTGTAAAATTTGTGTCTTGATATGTATATATATATATTTGAATGAATACATATATTTATATGTGCATAAGTCATGAATATTAATGTAATGAATTGGCTAAGTAGAGTCAAGTAGAATATGTTATTTAATCTTATTAATATGCTTTATATGTGGTTCGGCAAATGTGATTAAATTTGGTCATTATATGTTCACTTGTATGTTTATGTTATAAGTGAGGTATTTTATATTTACGATTAAGTATTATATGTTATTAAGGTTTGGTAATATTGATAAGTGAAATAGACATTATGACACATGATATTTATATGAAGTATAATGATGTGTTTAGGCTATGTATGAATGGGAATCTATAAGGTGTTACATGTGCAATAATAAATTATGAAAATTATATGTGTTTTATGTGATGTGTAAGTGTTTAACTTAATATTAAATGAATACCGATTATGAAATGATTTTTATCAAATGATTATAAGTAAAATATTTTGTGTAATCCATTTGTGTTTGGTTATAGTATACGACTAAAGTGTAATGAAGTCTGTTTATCTGCATGTATTATGCATTTGAATTAAAAGTATATTCAGCTATGTGGTAGTAGAGATTAAATCGACTATTGAAATTCAAGTGTGTGTATGTGATCGTTTTAATTTGTGTTTTTGACTGGTAATACCTCGTAGCCCTAATTCAGCGACGGATATGGGTTAGGCGTGTTACAACTATGATAATGCTCTATAACCCTGTTTCAACGATGAATACGGGTTAGGAGTGTTACATTTATTGGTATCAGAGATACGATTTAGCTGATTCTCGAATTAACATAGCAAGTACAAGTTTAGCTATACATGCCCTTATATAATTTGTGATTGTGTGATATCTCCTGACCATTTTACATGTGTTTTTCATATAGTAATGTCATCCAACCAAGCTAGAGATGAAGTTGAGGAAGCTGAGAGCACTGTTCAAGCTTTTGTTCAACGAGCTGCATCTAGTAGTAGTAGAAGGCTCGTATCTGAAGGCCGAGGTGAGGAGGCAAAATATCTTTTTTTCAAATGATGAACGAGTGGTTTACTGAATATTTGAGAACAAATCCTACTGTACAACAGCCTCCCCCACCTTTTCCTCAACCGATTCCAGAGGTGCTACAGGGTGTTGAACATGTTAGAGTCGATAAGCCTCTCGTGGATAAAATTCGTAAGTATTGGGTAGAGAAATTTAGGGCTACTGATGATGATCCAGAAGTGCTGAGTTTTCGTTGGAAAATACCATCAGAGTTTTAGATGAATTATCATGTACACCTGCTGAGTGTTTGAATGTGCAATATCATTACTGAAAGACATAGCTTATCATTGGTGGAATACCATAACTTCTGTGGTACCGAGAGAAAATGTTACTTGGGAATTCTTCCAGATTGAATTTAGAAAGAAGTATATCAGTCTAAGATTTCTGGATCCGAAAAAGAAAGAATTCTTAGAGCTTAAATAGGGAAACATGACTGTATCTGAATATGAGCAGGACTCTTTTCGGCTGAGTAAGTATGCCAGAGAATGGGTTCCGACCGAGGCTGATATGTGTAAATGTTTTAAAGAAGGTTTAAATGAAGATATCAAACAGTTGATTAAAATTCTTGAATTAATGGAATTTGTGGTACTAACTAATCGAGCACACAAAGCTGATGAATTAAGTAAAGAAAAGAAGCAAGTAAAGAGAGAAGCTCTAGTATCTGGTAAAAGATTTATGAGCAAGTCACAATCATTTGCTTCAAAGAAATCAAAGAAGTACCATGATCATTTTACCACAACTGTGGGATATTTTAGAAAAGAATGGGGCTCTCAACGCTCTAACTCGAGATCCTCGTCTCCATCTATAACTAGTGTTGGAAGTGTTAGTAATCCCAAACCGAAGTCTAAATATTGCAGCCAATTTCATTTTGGGGAGTGTCGTTTGAGAAGTGGAGCCTATTATCGATGTGGTTCTCTTGATCATTTTCTCAAAGATTGTCCGAAAAGGATTGAAAAAGATACTGATCAATCTTCAAAGTCGAGTAATCCTACCTCGAGAGGTAGACCACCCTGACATCTTGAAAATGTCAGTGGTAGCCAAGGGGCTACAAAGGACTCAACAGTTAAATCTGAGGCACGAACACCATCAAGGACATATGCTATACAAGCAAGAGAGGATGCTTCTACACCAGACGTCATTGCTGATACATTTTCTTGACTTGATACTAATATTACTACTTTGATTAATCCCGATTCAACACATTCATATATATGCACGAATTTACTGTTTGTTAAAAATTTACCTTTGAATTCACTGAATTTGTGGTTAAAGTTTCAAACCCCCTAGGCCAGTATGTTATGGTGGATAAAATTTGTAAAAACTATCCGTTGATGATAAAGGGTTATTGCTTTTCGGCTGATCTAATGTTGTTGCCCTTTGATGAATTTGATGTGATTTTGGGAATGAATTGGCTAACCCAACATGATGCAGTGGTGAATTGTAAACCGAAATACATTGTGTTAAAGTGTTAGAATGGTAAGTTACTTCATGTTGAATATGATAAACTAGATGGGTTATCTACTGTAATTTCAGCTATATCAGCACAGAAATATGTCAGAAAAGGGTATGACGCTTATCTTGCATATGTGTTGGATACTAAAGTATCTGAGTCGAAGATTCAATTAGTGCAGGTTGTTTGTGAATTTCCTAATGTATTTCCAGAGGAATTACCTGGTTTACCACCGGTTAGAGAGGTGGAGTTCTCTATAGACCTTATTTTGGGGACAACATCGATATCCATAGCACCCTACAAAATGGCTCCTACTGAATTGAAAGAGTTGAAAGCATAGTTGCAATAATTGACTGATAGAGGATTTCCTCGACCCAATTTTTCACCTTGGGGTGCACCGGTTATGTTTGTAAAGAAGAAATATGGATCATTGAGACTATGTATTGATTATAGAACATTAAATAAAGTCACAATAAAGAACAAGTATCCACTGCCTCGAATTGATTATTTATTTGACCAGTTGAAAGGTGTCACTGTATTTTTGAAGATTGATCTTCGTTCTAGTTATTATCAGCTACAGGTAAAAGATCCAGATGTGCCAAAGACAACTTTCAGAACTAGGTACGGGGCCGTTTGGGTTGACGAATCACCTGCAATATTTATGGATTTTATGAACAAAATTTTCAAACTGTATCTAGACAAGTTTGTGGTGGTATTTATTGATGATATTCTAGTATACTCTTGAGATGAAAATGAACATGCTGATCATTTAAGAATAGTGCTGCAAAAACTGCGTGAGAAACAATTATATGTCAAATTCAGTAAATGTGAATTTTGGCTACGGGAAGTTCGTTTCCTTGGACATATAGTATCTGCAGAAGGTATTCGGGTGGATCTGAATAAAATTTCAGCTATTGTTAATTGGAAACCACCAAAGAATGTGTCTGAAGTTAGAAGTTTTCTGGGATTAGTTGGGTATTATCGAAGGTTTGTTAAAGGGTTCTCAATGATACCTTCTCTGATGACTTGTCTGTTGCAAAAATATGTGAATTTTGAGTAGTCTAAGAAATGTTAGCAGAGTTTTGACAAATTGAAAGCTTTGTTGACTGAATCTCTCTGATGACTTGTCTGTTACAAAAAGATGTGAAGTTCAAGTAGTCTGAGAAATGACAGCAGAGTTTTGACAAATTGAAAGCTTTGTTGACTAAAGCACCCGTGTTAGTTCAGCTTGAATCGGGTAAGGAATTTATAATTTACAATGGTGCATCATTTAATGGTTTAGGCTATGTATTAATGAAAGAAGGTAAAGTAATAGCTTATGCTTGAAGACAGCTAAAACCACATGAAAAGAACTACCCGATACATGATCTTGAATTGGTAGCCATTGTGTTTGCACTAAAAATTTGGTAGCATTATCTGTTTGGTGAAAAATGTAATATCTTTATTGATCATAAAAGTTTGAAGATCTGATGTCGAAGAAAAACTTGAACTTAAGACAACGCAGGTGGCTTGAATTATTATAAGATTATGATTTGGTTATTGACTATCATTCGAGAAAACCTAATGTGGTTGCAGATGCTCTGAGTAGAAAATCCCTATTTGCTTTGCGATCAATGAATACCTGATTATCATTATCTAATGATGGTTCAGTCATAGCTGAGTTAAAAGCTAGACTAACATTTTTGCAGTAGATTTTTGAAGCTCAGAAAAATGATGATGAACTACGAGCTAAACGGGTATAGTGTAAGTTGAATTCTGATTCAGAATTTCAGATTGGGTTTGATAATTGTCTAATATTCAGAGGTAAAATATGTATTCCGGGGAATTCAAAACTTGTACAAAACATTTTGAACGAAGCTCATAATGGTACTATGTCTATTCATCCAGGAAGTAACAAAATGTACAATGATTTGAAAAAGATGTACTTGTGGCCAGGAATGAAACGGGATATTTCTAAATTTGTATCTAAATTTTTGATATGGTAGGAAACAAAAGGTGAACATCAGTTGCCTTCAGGATTATTACAGCCAGTTATGATTCCGAAATGGAAATGTGAAAGAATTACCATGGACTTTGTATCGGGATTACCCCTGTCTCCGAAGAAAAAAGATGCTATTTAGGTAATTGTCGATCGATTGACAAATTCTGCACACTTTAATCCAATATGTATGGATTTTTCCTTGGATAGATTGGCTGAATTATATGTTTTTGAGATCGTTAGATTGCATGGAGTGCCTATCTCCATTATTTCAGACAGAAATCCTCGATTTACATCTCGATTCTAGAATAAGTTGCAAGAAGCATTGGGTACTCAATTACATTTTAGTATAGCATTCCATCCTCAGACTGGTGGACAATCCGAACGTGTTATATAGATTTTAAAAGATATGCTTCGGTGTTGTGTGCTTGAATTTGCAGGTAACTGGGAAAAGTATCTACCTTTAGTTGAATTAGCCTATAATAACAGTTATCAGTCCAGCATTAAAATGGCACCGCATGAGGTTCTGTACGGTCATAAATATAGAAGTCCATTATATTAGACAGAGCTTAGTGAGAAAAAGATACACGGAGTTAACTTTGTAACACCCTAAACTCGGCCCAGACGTTATGGCTGAATTCGGCATGTTACATTGAAGTATTTTAGCGAAAATTGTGTTTTCATTGAAAACCTTTCTTAAAATAAAAGAAACCTTAATTATCTTTAAAAAAACTCCTTTCAATCACTTGTTTAAAATATATGATTTTATGAAAACATGTCATTTAAAATGTAGTTGCGGAAGCGTAGAAAAACATACTATAGTTTAAGAAACACATGTTCAACTTCTCGTAATTACAATGAACATAATAATAATTCAAGTAATAATAACATAACGAAAATCTTATTACAATCTGGTCTGAAACATACTTAATTAAATAAAACTTATATGCTTAAAACAAACAAGTCAAAATTATCTTGCTAGCTGGCCACCCAGAGTCCCTCCAAACATCGAACCTTCTACTGAGCATCACTTGGAAATAAAATAAATGAGGGGGTGATTTTTCGCAAACTTAGTATGTACAACCCTCATGAAAAAAACAAGCAATCACAAATCATCATACATCAACATGCAATGCAATCCCATCCAAATTATTCATCCGCTACACACCAGCTCTATCCCCCATTACACCATGTGGGAATATAAATATCGACCCACCCAACTGAAACATCAATGGTAGCCCGATTGCGGAACTACCTTCATATACATATTGGGCTTTAAAAGTCGTTGTTGGATCCACGATTGTCAAGCAACAATGTGATCCTCATATACTTCCTCCATTCCATAATTCCCAACCCATATGAAACCTAAGCAGAATATCATATGTACATGTCACTTACATTCAACACCTAGGGGTATCTTGGTCATTTTCGCCCTTAGGGGGATTTCAATATTTTTTCCTTAATTACGATTTTCACTTACCTTGGCCCGTTAACAAGTCCCGTGAGCTAAGATGAATGAATACTATGCACCAGGTAGGATTCCAGAGAAGAGGAGGTGAGTCATCAAGACTGCTTAAGTACCAAGCTCTCCCTAGATCCAATCCTAGACATGCATATTCCCGTTGCCACACCTTAACCCTATGACTTATCCATGGTCTCAATAATTTAATTAAGTTTTACGGAGTCAACATATATTAGGCCCAAAACCCCTTATAGAGCCCTGACAAATTCACATACCTGTATATGGCCCATTAGTTCCAAATCACCTGTATATAGCCCATTAGGCCCAAATCACTTGTATATGGCCCAGTCATATCCATTAAGCCCAATCATATTCATATGGCCCATTAGGCCCAAATCACCTGTATATGGCCTATTGGGCCCAAATCCAATTTATATGACCCGTTAGGCCCAGTCATATTCATATTCATGCTCACATACAAATTCCTATCACATAGCATCAATATTCAATTTTTGTCTATTGTGGGTCCAACAGTCCATCGGGCCCATTTAGCTCATTCCAGCCTATATGGCCAAATCACAACCCAAGTCCACGGAATCGCCTGTGGGCCTTAGGCAACCTATCGGTCTCCCCCTTACGAGTGTTCGCTCATTCGCAAGACTACCATAGCCAAATTTTTGGCTTTTTGGCATTTCGGCTTTTGCCGATTCATAGTGTGTGTCCAGTGTATGTACACACCTGGTAAGCAAGCGTGTTGTGATTCCCTTAGTCCCAACCTACAAACGATATCACTCTTCAATTAATCGCATGCTTAATACATATCTTTACCAAAACCGAAGCCTCACCTTTCACCTTACCTTGAGCACCAATCCTTAATAGCTTTTCCTTGATCACGTACTCCCTAGATCTGCATTAGTCTACTCATTAAAACTATAATAATAGGTGACTTGTATCCAACACAAGTCCCATTACCTTAATTATGAACATTCGTCCACCTTAGCCAATGGGAGAGGAATACTTACCAAAACCGCAAACACCTAAAGAGCAATTTCGGTAGAGATCTAAGATCTGAGATCCGATACTAATTCCCTACCACAGTTGATTAGAAAGAGTGAGGAACAATAATCGATACTTAGCAAAGAAAATCGATTGTAGAACACTTACACTAGATTCGGTCAAAGAGTATTTGGCCCTTGGGAGATTCTGCTTTTCGGCTTTCAAACTTAGTATGGTGAATAAGGTTTATTTGGTATAGATTAAAGAAAAAGAGTAAAAGAAGAAATCAGCTAAGTGAAACAGAGAAGAATAGAAATTTGCAGAAAGAAAAGAAAGAAAGACAAAAGGGTTTTCGGCTTTTTGGATCTTGAAAAGAAAAGGGTTTTTGGTAGCAAGGTGAAGAAGAATTTCGGCAGTATCCTGGCAACCTTGTATTCAGCCCCTATTTATAGCCCTTATACCCAATTCCCAATTTGGGTCCACCACTTCTCCCTTCTCATCTCCTCGCTTTTCTCCCTGATAACCCCTTGACCTTTTCCTTAATTTTCTCTTCTGAACACTCCCCTTAGAGTCCATCTTCACGCCACTTACAACCTTTTAGAAGGCCAAATTTAAACTTCTAAAAACACTAAGCTAGGATTCGAACCTTGGATCTCCTTGATAGCTACTAATGCCACCTCCTTACACTCTAAGTGGCGTCACTTAGCCACTCTTCCACAAGGCTTTTTGATGTCATTTTCCCTTCTCTTTATTTAAAAGCCCAACTACTTGCCAAAAAGGTCATTTTAATTCTTAAACTATAATTTCTTCTACCCTAAGATTCGAACTCAAACCTTGACCAAGACGTACCATCACGTAATTAAACTTAACCGGAATTGCTAAGTACAAAAAGAAAAATTCAAGATTTCAGGATTTTGGGATTTTGGGATTTTTTGGGCGATACAACCCTACCCCCTAAAAGAAATTTCATCCTCGAAAATTTA
Organism: Gossypium longicalyx; assembly: GCA_025698465.1. Classification (NCBI taxonomy): domain Eukaryota; kingdom Viridiplantae; phylum Streptophyta; class Magnoliopsida; order Malvales; family Malvaceae; genus Gossypium; species Gossypium longicalyx. The sequence goes on along the minus strand of CM046999.1, from coordinate 32,219,788 downwards.
CCTGATTCAAACAGTTGAGGATACTGACGTCGCATCGCTTAGGTGACACCACTACGCTTCTGCTGCATACTCTATTTCTAATTTTAAAATAGATAGATTGCACACTATGGATAAAGTACATACCAGTATTCGCTTCTGGAGAATTTTTATCTTCTCGGGGACGAGCAGCATAAACCAAAGTTTGCTACCTCGCCTCAGCATGGCCTGCATTTTCGCCTGGTACTCCACATCTACGTCCATTGCTGTCACCACCCCTTGGTGGCTGAGCACCAGCTTGGCCCACTACTAGCTCTCGACTTAGCACTCGGGGGCAATCCTTGATCCTATGCTCTATAGTCCCATAAGCTAAACAAGCTCCTATCCTCTTCCAACACTTGCCTCTATAGCTTCTTTCACAATCAGCACAAGGTGGCACCCCTGGATTAACAGTAAGGGGCCCTACTCTAACTCGCCATCAACTCTGGCCCTAGCCCTAGGCCTCTGGTCGACACAAGGAGTCTCAGCCTCCCTCTTATTCTTACCCCTTTCTTTCTCCCAATTTAGGCACTCAGTGCGCTTTACCTCCTCCGCTATCTTTGCTTTCTCCACTAATTTTGAGAAAACTCGTTCCCTTTGTGGAGCTATCAGCACCCTAAGGCTATCTTTAAGTCCATCCTCAAACCTAACACAACGCTCATACTATGTTGCCACCATTACTCTTGCATACCTACTAAGGCATAGAAACTCTGCCTCATACTCAACCACCGACTTGTTTCCTTGGGTTAAGTTCAAGAACTCCTTCCTTCTAGCATTCACATAGCTTGCACCCACATACTTCCCTTGGAATGCAGCTTTGAAAAACTCCTAAGTGACCTACTCCGGTTGGGTGCCCTCTTTCACTATCAACCACCACTGGTAGGCTTCTTCCCTAAGCAGTGACACTGCTCCTTTCAACTTTTGTTCCGGTGAGTAGTCCAAATCCTCCATTATTCTTTCAGTGGCCTCCAACCAATATTCTGCTATGTTAGGAGCCATGCCAGCCACGCCCTTAAAGATCTTAGCCCCGTTCTATCGAAGTCGCTCCGGAATGGACCCCCGATTTCCAGTGCCATTATTGGGCCTAGCGACCCTTTCCAAAATCCTCAGCATTGCCTGCGACAATGTATCTTCTCTCGCGGCCCGATCATATGGTCTATTCCCAGCCACAGGTGAGGCCGGAGCCTCTTTCACTCCAATATCAGGCATATGGCCCGATGCCGACGATTCAGCCCTAACACTTTCGCGGCCTCGGCCACGGCCCCTTGCACCTCTTCTAGCACTCATCGTCGATTCGCGTATTATCTGGATTAATATTTTATGAAGTTTTAGTTAGTTTAATAATTACACTGATATTTTATGAAAATATTTAGAGAGAAGATCGTTTTGGAAAATTCTCTACAGTTTCCAGATCCTACGGGCTTTAGTTCCATTCTAAATATCATCTAAAGAAACCCTCTAACTATCTACTATATAACAATTTAAACAAACTTAAATAAAAGTACTTACTTGGTTCGATGTCGGAGACTCGGTGTGCCGCTCAGCAAGATTTCCCTTTTTTTATAACGTTGTGGTCTAATTTTTTTAAAACGAAAAAAGAAACTCAATAGTAAAAAAGCCAACTTCACAGCCCGAATTTTACAACCTGGGCTCTGATACCACTAAATGTAACACCCCAAACCCAGCCCAGACGCTATGGCCGAATCTGGTGTGTCATATTGAAGTGTTTTAGCGAAAATCGTGTTTTCATTGAAAACCCTTCTTAAAATAAAAGAAACCTTAATTATCTTTAAAAAAAACTCCTTTCAATCACTTGTTTAAAATATATGATTTTATGAAAACATTTCATTTAAAATGTAGTTGCGGAAGCGTAGAAAAACATACTATAGTTTAAGAAACCATGTTCAACTTCTCGTAATTACAATAAACATAATAATAATTCAAGTAATAATAACATAACGAAAACCTTATTACAATCTGGTCTGAAACATACTTACTAAAATAAAACTTATATGCATAACAAAAACAAGTCCAAATTATCTTGCTAGCTGGCCACCCAAAGTCCCTCCAAACATCAAACCTTATACTGAGCATCATCTGAAAATAAAATAAATGAGGGGGTGAGTTTTCGCAAACTTAGTGTGTACAACCCTCACGAAAAAAACAAGCAATCACAAATCATCATACATCAACATGCAATGCAATCCCATCCAAATTATCCATCCGCTACACACCAGCTCTGTCCCTCGTCACACCATGTGGGGATATAAATATCAACCCATCCAACCGACACATCAATGGTAGCCCAGTTGCGGAACTACCTTTATATACATATTGGGCTTTAAAAGTCGTCGTTGGATCCACGATTATCAAGCAACCATGCGATCCTCATATACTTCCTCTGTTCCATAATTTCCAACCCATATGCAACCTAAGTAGAATATCATATGTATGCATGTCACTTACATTCAACTCTAGGGGTATTTTGGTCATTTTTGCCCTTAAGGGCATTTAGGTAATTTTCCTTTAATTACGGTTTTCACTTACCTTGGCCCGTTAACAAGTCCTGTGAGTTAAGATGAACGAATACCATGCACCAGGTAGGATTCTAGAGAAGAGGAGGTGAGTCATTAAGACTGCTTAAGTACCAAGCTCTCCCTAAATCCAATCCTAGACATGCATATACCCATTGCCACACCTTAACCCTATGACTTATCCATGGTCTCAATAATTTAATTAAGTTTTATCTAGTCATCATATATTAGGCTCAAAACCCCTTACAGAGCCCTGACAAATTCACATACCTGTATCTGGCCCATTAAGCCCAATCATATTCATGTGGCCCATTAGGCCCAAATCACCTATATATGGCCCATTATACACAAATCACTGTATATGGCCCATTAGGCCCAGTCACATTCATATTCATGCTCACATACAAATTCCTATCACATAGCATCAATATTCAATTTTTGCCTATTATGGGCCAACAGCCTATCGGGCCCATTTAGCCCATTCCAGTCCATATGGCCAAATCACAACCCAAGTCCACGGAATCACCCGTAGGCCTCAGGCAACCTATCGGTCTCCCTCTTACGAGTGTTTGCACACTCGCAAGACTACTGTAGCCAAACTTTTGGCTTTTCGGCATTTCAGCTTTTCAACTTTTCAGTATTTCGACATTTCGGCTTTTCGGCGTTTCAGTTTTTTCGATTCATAGTGTGTGTGCAGTGTATGTACACACCTGGTAAGCAAGCGTGCTACGATTCCCTTAGTCCCAACCTACGAACAATATCACCCTTCCATTAATTGCATGCTTAATACATATCTTTACCAAAATCACCTTTCACCTTACCTTGAGCACCAATCCTTAATAGCTTTTCCTTGATCATGTACTCCTAGATCTACATTATTCTACTCATTAAAACTATAATAATAGGTGACTTGTATCCAACACAAGTCCCCTTACCTTAATTATGAACATTCGTCCACCTTAGCCAATGGGAGAGGAATACTTACCAAAACCTCAAACACCTAAAGAGCAATTTTGGCAGAGAGCTAAGATCCGAGATCCGATACTAATTCCCTACCACAGTTGATTAGAAAGAGTGAGGGACAATAATCGATACTTAGCAAAGAAAATCGATTGTAGAACACTTACACTATATTCGGTCAAAGAGTATTCGACCCTTGGGAGATTTAGCTTTTCGGCTTTCAAACTTAGTATGGTGAATAAGGTTTTTTTGGTATAGATTAAAGAAAAATAGTAGAAGAAGAAATCGGCTAAGTGAAACAGAGAAGAATAGATATCGGTAGAAAGAAATGAAAGAAAGAAAAAGGGTTTTTGGCTTTTTGGATCTTGAAAAGAAAAGGGTTTTCGGTAGCAAGGTGAAGAAGAATTTTGGCAGTAGCCTAAAACCTTGTATTTGGCCCCCATTTATAGCCCTTATAGTCAAATTTTCCATGCACAATTCCTAATTCAGCTCCATCACTTCTCCTTGCTCATCTTGTCGTTTTTCTCCCTAATAACCCCTCGATCTTTTCCTTAATTTTCTCTTCTAAACACTCCCCTTGGAGTCCATCTTCACACCACTTCCAACCTTCTAGAAGGTCAAAATTAAACTTCTAAAAACACTAAGCTAGGATTCAAACATTGGATCTCCTTGCTAACTACTAACGCCACCTCCCTACACTCTAAGTGGCGTCACTTAGCCACTTTTCCACAAGGCTTTTTGATGCCATTTTCCTTTATCTTTATTTAAAAGCCCAACTACTTGCCAACAAGGCCCTTTTAATTTTTAAACTATAATTTCTTCTACCCCAAGATTCGAACTCAAACCTTGACCAAGATGTACCATCGCTTAATTAACACTAAACCAAAATTGCTAAGCACAAAAAGGAAAATTCAAGATGTTTGGATTTTGGGATTTTGGGATTTTTTGGGCGTTACAGACTTAGTCCATGAAATGGAAGAAAAGGTAAAGGTGATTCAAGATAGTTTAAAAGCAGCCTCATATCGTCAAAAGTCTTATACAAATCTTAAATGAAAAGAAATAGAATTTTAGGTCGGTGATAAAGTATTTTTGAATGTATCACCTTGGAAGAAAGTTCTCTGATTTGGCCGTAAAGGAAACTTGAGTGCACGATTCATCGGGCCATATGAGATTGCTGAAAGAATCAGACTTGTTGCATATCGGTTAGCATTACCACCAGAACTTGATCAAATTCATAATGTTTTTCATGTGTCTACGTTGCGACGGTATCAGTCGGGTCCTTCACATGTTATTTCACCAACAGAAGTTGAGATTCAACCTGATATGACTTACAATGAGGAACTGATCAAAATTTTGGCACGTCAGATAAATGAGTTAAGAAACAAAAAGGTGGCTTCAGTAAAAGCTCTCTGGCAATGACATGGTATAGAAGAGGCTACCTGGGAACAGGGGGATACTATGAGAAAGCAATATCCAAACCTTTTTACTAGTAAGATTTTTTAGGCTGAAAATTCTTAAGGGGGAACAAAAATTCTATGAGCTCCCTCATTAAAACACTTATAATTTTCCTGTTTAGCCCAAATAACTGTCCTGTTACATGGCTCATTTGAGCATCCTGATATATGGCTCGAGAGTGTGCTCCCTGATTAGTGCTCTAATGGGTACTATTGATTATGTGTTGACGATTTACAGTTTTGTACAACTTGTGTGTACTACCTGAGTATCCATTAAAATTTCATTGATTCAATGAATAAATTTCTCGAAATGGGAATCAATGAGATTAAATGAATTATATCTCGAATGTTTCTGAAATTTCTGAAAATTTGTAACATGATAAGCTCATCCATACTGTTTAGTGTACATTTGAATTATGTGAGTAACATACCTGTTTGAGCGTATGTGATTAGGAAAATTTGCCAATTTGTTGGGAATCATGTTGTTGTATGCTTATTTGAATAAATGTAATTGGTAAGTTTAATTCTTGTTATACAATCTTACTAAGTATTAAATGCTTACTAGGTTTTATTCTCTCTGTTTTATAGTGCTCAAGAGCTTGCAAAGGCTGGAGATCAGTCGGAGCATCATCACACTATCTACTAGCTCGTTTTGGAATAATAACAGTAAACTTATTTTGGTATAATAGCATGTATAGGTTAACTTGGCCAAATGATGACTTGTAAATGGATGTTTGTAATCTAGCTATTGGTATAGCTAGTGATGTTTGATTTGGTATATTAATATGAGATTATATATATCATGTTTAATATATATGTATGTAGTTGGTTAGATTGAATTAGGATAAAATATAAATCTCTATTAAAAGGTAAGTTTGATCCTATGAATATATGTGATGTTATCTCATACATGTTATTGATGTTTGTTTGATTTATATAACTTGAATTGGTTGGTAAATATATGAAAGTGTTGTTGTAGATTGTTGGAAAAATTTGAAGAAGAATGATAGTGTAACACCTCAAACCCAGCCCAGACGTTATGGCCGAATCTGGTGTGTCACATTGAAGTGTTTTAGCGAAAACCATGTTTTCATTGAAAGCCCTTCTTAAAATAAAAGAAACCTTAATTAACTTAAAAATACACCTTTCAGTTGCAAAAACCTTGTTTGAAACATTTGTTTTAAGAAAACTTATCATTTAAAAATTTAATTGCGAAAACGTAGAAAACATACTATAATTTAGGAAACCCATCTTCAACTTCTTGTAAATTACAATGAAAATAATAATAGTTCAAGTAATAATAACATAAGGAAAATCTTATTACAATCTGATTTGAAACATATTTAATTAAATAAAAACTTATATGCTTAGAAGAAAACAAGTCCAAATTATCTTGCTAGCTGGTCACCCAGAGTCCCTCCAAACATCGAACCTTCTACTGAGCATCACTTGAAAATAAAATAAAAGAAGGGGTGAGTTTTCGTAAACTCAGTGTGTACAACCCTCGAAGAAAACAAGCATTCAAAAAAAACATCATTCATCATTTATGCAATGCAATCCCATCCAAATTATCCATCCGCTACACACCGGCTCCGTCCCTCCTCACACCATGTGAGGATATAAATATCGACCCACCTGACCCACACACTATGGTAGCCCGGTTGCGAAACTACCTTCATTTACATATTGGGCTTTAAAAGCCGTTGGTGGATCCATCATTGTTAAGCAACCATGCAATCCTTATATACTTCCTCCGTTCCATAATTCCCAGCCTATATGCAACCTAAGCATAATATCATATGTATGCATGTCACATCCATGAAACCTACATTAACACCTAGGGGTATTTTGGTCATTTTTACCCTTAGGGGCATTTCAGTAATTTTCCTTTAATTATGGTTTTCACTTATCTTGGCCTGTTAAGAAGTCCCGTGAGCTAAGATGAACGAATACTATGCACCAAGTAGGAATCCAGAGAAGAGGAGGTGGGTCATTAAGACCGCTTAAGTACCAAGCTCTCCCTAGATCCAATCCTAGACATGCATATACCCGTTGCCACACCTTAACCCTTTGACTTGTCCACGGTCGTAATATATTAATTAAGTCTTATGTGGATATCGTATACTAGGCCCAAAACCCCTTACAGAGCCCAATCAAATTCACATACCTGGATTTGGCCCTTTATGCCCAATCATATTCATATGGCCTATTAGGCCCAAATCACTTATATGTGGCCCATTAGGCCCAAATCACATTTATATGGCCCGTTAAGCCCATACACATCCATATTCATGCTCACATACGAATTCCTATCACATAGCATCAATATTCAGTTTTTGCCTATTATGGGCCCAACAACCCATTTAGCCCATCTGGCCCATATGGCCAAATCACAACCCAGGTCCACGGAAACACCCGTAGGCATCAGGCAACCTATCAATTTCCTCCTCACGAGTGTTCGCGCACTTGTAAGACTACCGCAGCCAAACTTTTGGCTTTTCGGTATTTCGGCATTTTGGCTTTTCAGCTTTTGCCAATCTACTTGTGTGTGCAGTGTATGTACACACCTGGTAAATAAGCGTGATGCAATCTCCTTAGCCCAAACCTACAATAGATATCACCCTTCAATTAATCGCATGCTTAATACTTATTTGCTCAAAAACTGAAACCTCACCTTAACCTTACCTTGAGCCCAATCCTTAATCGTTTTTTCCTTGATCACGTATTTCCTAGATCTATAGAAATCTTAACTATTAAAACCCGAATAATAGGTGACTCGTATCCAACACAAGTCTTCTTACCATAACTATGACCATTCGGCCACCTTAGCCAATGGGAGAAGAATACTTACCAAAATCGCAACACCTTAAGGAGCAATTAGGTAGAGAGTTAAGAACCAAGATCCAATACTAATTCCCTACAAAAGTTGATTAGAAAGAGTGAGGGACAATAATCGATACTAAACAAAGTAAATCGATTGGAAGAGCAACACTTACACTAGATTCGGTCAAAAAGTATTCGGCCCTTAGAAGATTCAGTTTTTCGGCTTTTCAAACTAAGGACGGTGAATAAGGTTTATTTGGTACAAATTAAAGAAGAAGAGTAGTAGAAGAAATCGACTAAGTGAAACAAAGAAAATTGTGTAGAGAAGAATAGAAATCGGCAAAAAGAAAAGAAAGAAAAACAAAAGGGTTTTCGGCTTTTTGGATCTTGAAGAGAAAAGGGTTTCTGGCAACAAGGTGAAGAAGAATTTCGGCAGTAGCCTGACAGCCTTGTATTCGGCCCCTATTTATAGCCCTTATAGCCAAATTTTCCATGCCCAATTCTCAATTCGGCTCCATCACTTCTCCCTTCTCATCTCCTCTTTTTTCTCCCTAATAACCCCTTGATCTTTTCCTTAATTTTCTCTTCTGAACACTCCCCTTAGAGTCCATCTTCACGCCACTTCCAACATTCTAAAAGGCCAAAATTAAACTCTAAAAATACAAAGCTAGGATTCGAAACTTGGACTGCCTTGCTAGTTACTAACGTCACCTCACTACACCTTATGTGGTGTCACTTAGCCACTCCACCACAGGCTCTTTTTGTGTCCAATTGTTTCTTCATTTATTCAGAAGCCCACCTACTTGTCAACCCTGATTCTTTTAATAATTAAATTATAATTTCTTCTACCCCTTAATTCGAACTCAACCTTAGCTAAGACCTATTAAAATTATTGCTTGGATAAGAATATTAAACACAATTTTTATCACAATCGAAAATAAAGAAAATTCAAAATTTCGGGATTTTTAGATTTTGAGATTTTTTTAGGGCATTACAACTCTACCCCCTAAAACAAATTTCATCCTTGAAATTTACCTTGTTTAAATAGTTGAGGATATTGACGTCGCATCACTTCTTCAGGTTCCCAAGAAGCCTCCTTAGCCTTGTGATTTCGCCAAAGTACTTTGACCAATGGAACGGACTTCCTTCTCAGTACTTTGACATCTCGACCAATTATTTGTATGGACTCTTCCTCGAAAGTCAGGTCTGGCCTAACCTCAATTTCTTCCACTACCACGACATGTGCAGGATCTGAGCGATACCGCCTTAGCATGGAAACATGAAACACGTCATGGATCTGGCTTAGTTCAGGAGTTAACTCCAGCTGATAAGCGACTGGCCCAATCCGTCTTACCTCCCGATATGGCCCAATGAACCTTGGGCTTAGCTTCCCCTTTCATCCAAACCTTAACACTTTCTTCCACGGAGAGACCTTCAGAAAAACTAAGTCTCCTACTGCATACTCTATTTCTCAACGCTTAAGGTCATCATACGACTTTTGCCTATCTGAGGCCTCCTTCAAACGATCTTGAATCAATTTTACCTTATCCTTAGTATCGGCTACTAACTCAGGGCCCAAAACTCTTCATTCTCCCAACTCTGTCCAACATGTTGGAGTTTGACAACTTTGCCCATACAGTGCTTCATACAGAGCCATCCCAATGCTTGCTTGGTAGCTATTACTATACGCGAATTCGGCTAATGGTAAATAGTCCTCCCAACTACCTCGGAACTCAATCACGCATCCCCTCAACATATCCTCCAATACTTGGATCACTCTTTTTGACTATCCATCAGTTTAAGGGTGGAAAGCCGTACTGAAATTCAACCTAGTACCCAACGCCTCATACAGCTTCTTCCAAAATTGCAAAGTGAAACGCGAGTCCCTATCAGATATTATGGAAACTAGCACTTCATGCAATCTTACAATCTCTGCCACATACAGCCTAGCCAGCTTTTGCAATGAGTAATCGGTGCGAACTGGTACAAAATGGGTAGACTTGGTTAACCGATCCACTATAAACCATATCGAGTCTTTCTTAGCAGGCGTCAACGGTAGCCCACTAACAAAGTCCATAGTGATCCTTTCCCACTTCCAGAGTGTAATCTTCGCTAGCTGAAGTAATCCTGAAGGCAACTGATGTTCCGCTTTCACCTTTTGACAAACCAAGCATTTACCTATGAACTCCGTAACCTCGCGCTTAAGTTCAGACCACCAATAAAGCTCACGCAAATTTTAATAGGATGCATTGCGTAGAGATCGCTATGTGCTTCCCATAGAACAGACTGCCTTAGATCATCGCCTTTTGGTATACACATTCTCCCACGGAAACACAATACTCCTTCACCATTTATCCCTAAGTCTGATGTCTCCCCACTCTTCACTTGTTTTAAGTGAGCACTCAAAGTCTCATCCACTAATTGCTTACTCCTTATCTGCTCGACCCACACCGGCCTTACTTGAAGCTCAGCTAACAAGCTACCATCATCCAACAAGTTTAAACGGATGAGCATAGCTCTCAAGTCTGACTTAGCCCTACAATTCAATGCATCGGCTACCACATTCGCCTTGCCAGGGTGGTATTCAATCGTACAATCATAATCCTTCAATAACTCCACCCACCTACGTTGCCTAAGGTTTAGCTCCTTTTGGGTAAGGAGGTACCTCAAACTCTTGTGGTCTGAATAGATTATGCACTTATCCCCGTATAAGTAATGCCTCCATATTTTGAGCGTAAACACCACCGCAGCTAGCTTCAAATCATGGGTTGGGTAATTCACCTCGTGAGTCTTAAGTTGTCGTGACGCATACGCAACCACCTTTCCTTCTTGCATCAATACACAATCTAAGCCTACATACGACACATCACTATAAACCGTAAACTCTTTCCCAGGCACTGGCTGAATCAACACAGGGGCCTCAGTTAAAACTTTCTTAAGTTTTCCAAAACTCTTTTGCTGCTTATCCGTCCAAACAAATGGTACCCCATTCCTCAACAACTTAGTTAAGGGTGCAGCAATTACGAAAAAAACCTCAACAAACCGCCTATAGTATCCTACCAAGCCTAGAAAACTTTAGATTTTCGATACCGACTTGGGTGTTTTCCAGTCTAACACCGCTTCAATTTTCTGAGGATCCACCTTAATCCCCTCGACTGACACAACATGTCCTAAAAAAGTAACCTCCCTTAGCCAAAATTCACACTTACTGAATTTGGCATACAGCTGCTTCTTTCTCAAAGTCAGCAGCACAATCCTTAAATGTTCATCATGCTCATCCTCATCTTTTGAGTACACCAAAATGTCATCTATAAAGACTACCATGAACCGATCCAAGTAGGGTTGGAAAACCCAATTCATGAGATCCATGAAAGCGGTAGGTGCGTTCGTCAGCCTGAATGGCATCACCAAGAACTCGTAGTGCCCATAACGAGTTCTAAAAGCTGTCTTATGAACATCGGCCTCCTTAAACCTTAGTTGGTGATATCCCGAATGTAGGTCAATCTTCAAGAACACCAAAGCTCCCCTAAGCTGATAAAAAAGATCATCGATTCTCGGTAGAGGGTACTTGTTCTTAACAGTTAACTTGTTTAATTGTCAATAATCGATGCTCATTCGTAAGGTTCCATCCTTTTTCCTCACGAATAACACCGGTGCTCCCCATGTAGACACACTTGGTCGGATGAACCCTCGATTCAACAATTCCTGAATCTGTGCCTTAAGTTCCACCAACTCTTTTGGTGCCATTCAATAAGGAGCGATAAACACCAGAGCCATCCCAGGTAACAACTCGATTCCAAATTCCACTTCTCTACTGGGCAGCAACCCAGGCAGCTCCTCGGGAAAGACATCTGGAAATTCCCTAACTGTTCTCAACTCTTTAACAGTAAGGCTCTTAGCCTCTGTATCACTAATATAAGCCAAAAAGGCTTCGCATACCTTTCGTACTAACTTCTCAGCCCTTAATGCCGAAATCACGTTCGATAGATAGTTTCAGCGTTCACCAATCACCACTACTTCTTTATCCTCTGCCGTTCTTAACACCATTCGCTTTGCAGCGCAATCTAAAGTGGCTCGGTGCTTCACCAGACAATCCAAACCTAAGATTAAGTCAAATTCGCTAAACGGCAGTTCCATCAAATCCGCTAAAAAGGTAACCCCTTGGACTACTAAGGGTACCTCCCTAAACATCTTATTCACTCCTACCGACTACCCTAACGGACTTATCACAGTCATCTCATTTGCAATAATCTCAAACATATCACCCAAAGACTCATTCTTATTGCATGCAACACATGAATGCGTTGATCCAATATCAATCAAGACTGTGTAAGATAACACATATATAAAGAACATACTCGTTATCACATCTGGGGCATCCCCGTCTTCTCGACGACGAGCAACATAAACCAAAGCTGGCTGTCTCGCCTCAGCTTGGCCCGCATTTCTGCTTGGTGCTCCGCGTCCACGTCCATTACCATTACTGCCCTTGGCCTGTCCACGACCCCTTGGTGGTAGCTGTCCATCCCTTGGTGGATGAGCACCTCCTTGACCCACTATTGGCTCTCAACCGAGTGTTCGAGGGCAATCCTTGATACTATGCTCCATAGACCCAAAAGCGAAACAAGCTCCCATTCTCTTCCAACACTCGCCTCTATGCCTTGTCCCACAATCAGCACAATGTGGCACCCCTGGATTACTAGCAGGGGGCCTGCTCTAATTGGCCCATTATTTTTGGCCCTAGTCCTAGGCCTTTGTCCAATACTCGGGGTCTCAGCCTCCCTCTTATTCTTACCCCTTTCCTTCTCCTGATTTAGGCACTCAGTGCACTTTACCTCTTCTGATATCTTTGCTTTCTCCACCAACTTCGAGGAAACTCATTCCCTTTGTGGAGCTATCAGTACCCTGAGGCTATCTCTAAGCCCAACCTTAAACCAAACGCAACGCTCATACTCCGTTGCCACCATCACCCTTGCATACCTACTAAGGCGTAGAAACTTCACCTCATACTCCGCCACTGATTTATTGCCTTGGGTCAAGTTCAAGAACTCCTTCCTCTTAGCATCCACATAGCTTGCACCCACATACTTCCCTTGGAATGAAACTTTGAAAAACTCCCAAGTGACCCGCTCCGGTTGGGTGCCCTCTTTCACTGTCAGCCACCACTAGGACGCTTCTTCCCTAAGCAATGACACCGCCCCTTTCAAATTTTTCTCAGGTGAGCAGTCCAAATCCTCCATTATCCTTTCAGTGGCCTCCAACCAATATTCCGCCACATTAGGAGCCACACCAGCCATGCCCTTAAAGATCTCAGCCCCATTCGATCGAAGTCGTTCTGGAATAGACCCCCATTTTCGTTGCCATTATTGGGCCCAACGACCCTTTCCAAAATCCTCAGCATTGCCTGCGATAATGTATCTTCTCCCACGGCTCGATCATGCTATCCATTCCCAGCCACAGGTGGGGCCAGAGCCTCTTCTACTCCAACATCGGGCATATGGCCCGATACCGACAATTCAGCCCTAACACTTCCGCTGCCTCGGCCACGGCCTCTTGCACCTCTTCTAGCACTCATCACCGATTCGCGTATTATCTGAATTAGAAGTTTTATGAAGTTTTAGTTAGTTTAATAACTAAACTGATGTCTTATGAAAATATTTAAAGAGAAGATCGTTTTCGAAAATCCTCTACAGTTTCCAGATCCTACGGGCTTTAGTTCTATTCTAACCATCATCTAAAGTAGCCCTTTAACAATCTACTGCATAACAATTTAAACAAACTGAAATAAAAGTACTTACTTGGTTTGACGTCAGAGACTTGGTGTGCCACTCAGTAAGATTTTCCCTTTTCTATAACACTGTGATCAATTTTTTTTAAAACGGAAAAAGAAACCAAATAGTAATAAGGCCCACTTTACAGCCCGAGTTTTGTAATCTGGGCTCTGATACCACTAAATGTAACACCCCAAACCTGGCCCAGACATTATGGCTGAATCTGATGTGTCACATTAAAGTGTTTTAGCGAAAACCATGTTTTCATTGAAAACCCTTCTTAAAATAAAAGAAACATTAATTAACTTTAAAAAGCACCTTTCAGTTGTAAAAACCTTGTTTGAAACATTTGATTTAAGAAAACTTATCATTTAAAAATTTAATTGCGGAAACGTAGAAAACATACTATAATTTAGGAAACCCATCTTCAACTTCTTGTAAATTACAATGAAAATAATAATAATAGTTCAAGTAATAATAACATAACGAAAACCTTATTACAATTTGATCTGAAACATCATTTAATAAAAACTTATATGCTTAGAAAAAAATAAGTCCAAATTATCTTGCTAGCTGGCCACCTAGAGTTCCTCCAAACATCGAACCTTCTACTGCGCATCACCTGAAAATAAAATAAAAGAGGGGGTGAGTTTTCACAAACTCATTGTGTACAACCCTCGAAGAAAACAAGCATTTAAAAAAAACATCATACTTCATTTATGCAATGCAATCCCATCCAAATTATCCATCCGCTACACACCAGCTCCGTCCCCCGTCACACTATGTGGGGATATAAATATCGACCCACCCGACCCACACACCATGGTAGCCCTGTTGCGGAACTTCTTTCATTTACATATTGAGCTTTAAAAGCCGTCGGTGGATCCACGATTATCAAGCAACCATGCGATCCTTATATACTTCCTCCGTTCCATAATTCCCAACCCATATACAACCGAAGCAGAATATCATATGTATGCATGTGACATCCATGAAACCTACATTCAACACCTAGGGGTATTTTGGTCATTTTTGCCCTTAGGTGCATTTCTATAATTTTCCCTTAATTATGGTTTTCACTTATCTTGACCCGTTAACAAGTACCGTGAGCTAAGATGAACGAATACTATGCACCAGGTAGAATTCTAGAAAGAGGAGGTGGGTCATTAAGACCGCTTAAGTACCAAGCTCTCCCTAGAACCAATCCTAGACATGCATATACCCGTTGCCACACCTTAACCCTTTGACTTGTCGACGATCACAATATATTAATTAAGTCTTATGTGGATATCATATACTAGGCCCAAAACCCCTTACAGAGCCCAATCAAATTCACATACCTGGATCTGGCCCTTTAAGCCCAATCATATTTATATGGCCCATTAGGCCCAAATCACCTTTATATGGCCCATTAGCCCCAAATCACATTTATATGGCCCGTTAGGCCAAGTCACATCCATATTCATGCTCACATACAAATTCCTATAACATAGCATGAATATTCAGTTTTTGCCTATTATGCTATTGGGCCCATTTAGCCCATATGGCCAAATCACAACCCAAGTCCACAAAATCACCCATGGACCTCAGGCAACCTATCGATTTCCTCCTCATGAGTGTTCGTGCACTCGCAAGACTACCACAGCCAAACTTTTAACTTTTCAGTATTTCGACATTTCGACTTTTCAGCTTCTGCCGATCTACTTGTGTGTGTAGTGTATGTACACACCTGGTAAGCAAGCGTGATGCGATATCCTTAGCCCAAACCTACAACCGATATCACCCTTCAATTAATCGCATGATTAATACTTATTTACTCAAAAACCGAAACCTCACTTTAACCTTACCTTGAGCCTAATCCTTAATCGCTTTTTCCTTGATCACGTATTTCCTAGATTTGCACAAATCTTAACTATTAAAACCTGAATAATAGGTGACTCGTATCCAACACAAGTCTCCTTACCATAACTATGACCATTTGGCCACCTTAGCCAATGGTAGAAGAATACTTGCCAAAACCACAGCACCTTAAAGAGCAATTCGGCAGAGAGCTAAAAACTTAGATCTGATACTAATTCCCTACCAAAGTTCATTAGAAAGAGTGAGGGACAATAGTCGATACTAAACAAAGAAAACTGATTGGAAGAGCAACACTTACACTAGATTCGGTCAAAAAGTATTTGGCCCTTAGAAGATTCAGTTTTTCAGCTTTTCAAACTAAGTATGGTGAATAAGGTTCATTTGGTACAGATTAAAAAAGAAGAGTAGTAGAAGAAATCGACTAAGTGAAACAAAGAAAATTGTGTAGAGAAGAATAGAAATCGGCAGAAAGAAAAGAAAGAAAAACAAAAGGGTTTTGGCTTTTTGGATCTTGTAGGGAAAAGGGTTTCTGGCAACAAGATGAAGAAGAATTTCGGTAGTAGCCTGACAACCTTGTATTCGGCCCTTATTTATAGCCCTTATAGCCGAATTTTCCATGCTCAATTCCCAATTCGGCTCCATCACTTCTCCCTTCTCATCTCCTCTTTTTTCTCCCCGATAACCCCTTGATCTTTTCCTTAATTTTCTCTTCTGAACACTTCCCTTGGAGTCCATCTTCACACCACTTCCAACCTTCTAGAAGGCCAAAATTAAACTCTAAAAATACTAAGCTAGGATTCGAACCTTGGACCCCCTTGCTAGTTACTAACACCACCTCACTACACCATATGTGGTGTCACTTAGCCACTCCACCACAGGCTCTTTTTGTGTCCAATTGTTTCTTCATTTATTCAAAAGCCCACTTACTCGTCAGCCCTGATTCTTTTAATAATTAAATTATAATTTCTTCGACCCTTAATTCGAACTCAACCTTAGCTAGGACCTATAAAAATTATCGTTTGGATAAGAATATTAAACACAATTTTTATCACAATTGAAAATAAAGAAAATTCAAAATTTTTGGATTTTTGGATTTCGGGGTTTTTTTAGGGCGTTACAGATAGGGTTTACTCATCGACCTCTTTCTCGAATCTCTTGCCTCAAAATCAGCTTTTCTCTTTTCTTTACTAAGTTCCTCGACTTTGTAAGCTCTGTCGACCAAAACAACAAAATCTTTTAATTCCAGAATCCCGACTAGAAGCTTAATGTCTTCATTCAACCCGTTTTCGAATCGTTTACACATAATCTCTTTAGTGGAAATGCACTCTCGAGCGTATTTACTTAGTTTCACAAATTCTCTTTCGTACTCGGTCACAGTCATATGACCCTGTTTCAGTTCGAGAAATTCTTTGCGCTTTTGATCGATAAATTGCTCGCTTATGTACTTCTTTCTGAACCCAGTCTGAAAGAATTCCCACATGACTCGTTCTCTTGGTATCACAAATATCAAAGTGTTCCACCACTGATATGCAGTATCTCTCAGAAGTGATATAGCACATTTAACACATCCAGCTGGCATACAAGACAGTTCATCAAATACATGGATTGTATTCTCAAGCCAAAACTCTACTCTATCTCAGGATCATCATCAACTGTAGCTCTAAACTCTTCATCCCCGTACTTTCAAATTTTATCCACAGGTGGCTAACTCATACACAAAGGTTTCAAACCTTAAGGAGCTACGAAAACTGATTGGGGAATAGGTGGGGGTGGAGGTTGTTGAGTAGCCAAATTCATTTGGACAAACTTAGTGAACCATTCGTTCATCATTTGGAAGAAGGCTTCCCTAGACTCTCCTCCCTGACTCATAGATACAGGTCTCGATTTAGACGGTGCTGCTCTGTGAATAGAGGTTGGCGCATTACATTCTACATCATCAGCAACTGCTTGAGTGGGATCCATTACTATATGAAAACATGATTTAAAACTGTCAGGAGATATCACACTATCACAAGTTATATATGGCATGTATAGCTAGACTCACATACGCTACATTAGTCCAGGAATTGACTAAACTGTAACTCTGATACTAATAAATGTAACACCCCTAACCCGTATTCATCACCAGAATAGGGTTACGGAGCATTACCGAACTTATTACTTAAATAAACATACATTTCTCATATATTTTCATATCCAAATAAAAGTCATTCATAACCAATCATATTGTCCCTAATACGAGCCCACGAGGCCCAAATCATGCATTAAAAATGGTTCGAGACTAAACCAAGAACTTAAATTTTTTTTGGAAAAACATAGAAAAATTTCAAAACACAAAGGACACACAACTGTATGGCCCGGTAGTGTGTCTCACACGACCAAAGACACCTCTGTGTCACAGGTCGTGTGGACATTCGAAATAGGATCACACAACCATGTCTCAGCCCGTGTCCAACCTCATGTAACTCCCTGACTTGGGTCACACGGCCAACCACACACTCGTGTAACTAGCCCGTGTAACCTTCGAAATGGCCTCATATGCCCGTGTACCAGGTCGTGTGCTAGGTCGTGCTAAAATTGTAGGGTATACTAACTTATGTCACACGGTGCTGCTAACACAAGTTGTCAAGTAACTGCAACATAGGCTGGTAAACACAGCCATCGGTAGGACGTACAGGACCAGCACCTGGATCACACAACATAAAACCCTAGTGACATGTCACTTGTATCCTAATCTATTCCTAAGGTTCGATTGGGATTTCTCGCTTGCCAAAACGTTGTCAAACATGTCCGTAAAGTAATTTACACAATTCATGAAGTATTAAAGCAATTAAAATACAATTATAATAAAGCTTATTTAACATACGAACTTACCTCAGTTACAAAAATGCCCAAAGAGATCTATTCGTCAATTAGTTTGGTTTTCCCCCGTTCTATAATACCACATTTAATTTATTTAATCATCACATTATTCAATTCAGCACAAAAACATATTATGGCAAAATTTATATTTTTGCCCTTTCAACATTTTACAATTTAGTCCCTAGGCTCGTAAAATGAATTTCTTTCAATTTCTTCACAACCCAAGCCTAGCCAAACCTTTTTCATGCTCATGGAAGCCCACATTTTCCATTTATTTACACCTTTCTACACATTTTATAGACTTTTACAAATAAGTCCCTATTTGAAGTTTTTACCGAAAACCACTTTACAAAAGTCGTTTAACAAACAACAAACATGCATTTTCTACCATCAAACATCAAAATACATGCATATTCATCATGGGTCAAATTTTAGACTTTAATCCTTCTTCAAATTAGTCCTTGGAAAGACAAGATTAGGTTAAGACAACTTCAAAAACATAGAAATCATTAAAAACGGGGCAAGAACGGACTTACAATCGAGCTTGAACGGCAAAAACCCTAGATATGGACTCCTTGTAAATTTTGACTATAGGGGATGAAATTGAGAAGATGGACATCTTTTATTTAGTTAATTTTGTCCTTATTAGCCAAATTACTAAAATACCCTTAGTGCATAACTTTGAAATTTCTCCTAACCATGTCCATTTTTGTCCATTCTAAGGTATAATGTCTAATTGCCATTTAAGGACCTCTAATTAAAAGTTCATAAAAATTAGACACCTTTAACTTATAGAATTAAAGTTTTGCACCTATTGTAATTTAGTCCTTCTAACTAAATTAAGCACTCAATCGATAAAATTTCTTAACGAAATTTTGACATAATTATTATATCATGCTGTAGACCTTAAAGAAATAATAAAATAATATTTCTACTTCAGATTTATGTTTCCAAAACCACTGTTCTAATTTGACCCAAAAATGGTCTGTTACAACTCTCCCCCTTTGGGAATTTTCATCCCCGAAAATCTTACCAGAAAAAAGGTTAGGTTACTGTTTTCTCATAGCTTCCTTAGGTTCCCATGTAGCCTCTTCAACCCCGTGTCGTTTCCACAATACATTCACTAGAGCTATGCTTTTGTTTCTTAACTGTTTAACCTCTCAAGTTAACACTTTGATCAGTTATTCACCATATATCATATCGGGTTGAATCTCAATCTCTGTTGGAGAAATCACTTGCGAAGGATCTGATCGGTATCGTCCCAACATCGACACATGAAATACATTGTGGATCCTTTCTAACTCTAACGACAAAGTTAGTCGATATGTCACTGGCCCTATTCTTTCAATAATCTTATATGGCCCAATGAAACGCAGACTTAATTTGCCTTTGCGACCAAACCTAAGAATTTTCTTCCACGGAGACACTTTCAGAAACACTTTATCACCAATTTAAAATTCAATATCCTTCCATTTCAAATCCGCGTATAATTTATGTCGATCCAAAGTTGCTTTTCAGCAATCACGAATTACTTTCACTTTCTCTTCGGTTTCTCTAACCAAATTAACCTCGTTAATCTATTTCTCACTAAGCTTGGTCCAGTACAATAGAGTTTGGCACTTGCAGCCATATAATGCGTCATATAGTGCCATCTTTATACTCGATTGAAAACTATTGTTATAAGCAAATTCGACGAGCGGTAGATATCTTTCCCAACTACCTTCGAACTCTAAAAACACAACAGCGAAGCATATCTTGGAGAATTTGAATCACTCTCTCAAATTGACCATCAGTTTGTAGATGAAATGCAGTACTAAAATTCAACTTTGTACCTAACCCTTCTTGCAATTTCTTCCAAAATCACGATGTAAACCTCGGATCTCTATCTGAAATAATAGAAGTAGGCACTTCGTGCAATCTAACAATTTCAGCAATGTACAATTCAACTAGTTTATCAAGTGAATAATCGGTATGTATCGAAATAAAATGAGCTGATTTCGTCAATCTATCAACAATAACCCATATAGCATCTTTCTTTTTCAGAGTCAGAGGTAACCTCGACACAAAATCCATCGTAACTCTATCTCATTTCCACTCAGGTATAGTCATAGGTTAAAGTAAACCTGAAGGCACTTGATGTTCGGCTTTCACTTGTTGACAAATCAAACATCTTGTTACAAACTTGAAATGTCTCATTTCATGCCTAACCACCAATACAATTTCTTCAAATCATTATACAACTTGGTACTTCCAGGATGGACAGATAAAAAAACCATTATGTGCCTCGTGAAGAATTTTCTAAATTAGCTCAGAATCTCTCAGTACACGAATCCTACCTTGAAACCTCAAACAATCATCAGATCCAATCTGATATTTTGAATTATTATTCGACTTGCATTGAACTTTTTTAGCTTTCAACTCATTATCACTTTTCTAAGCTTTGTAAATTTGCTGAAGATATACCGGTCTAGCTCTCAACTCTACTAGAATAGATCCATCATCAGATAAAGTTAACCGCATATTCAATGCTCTCAAAGAAAAAAAGTCTTTCTACTTAAAGTAACTGCAACCACATACATTTTCCCCCGGTGATAGTCGATCACTAATTCATAATTTTTCAATAGCTCGAGCCATCTTCGTTGCCGCAAATTCAAATCTTTCTAAGTCATCAAATACTTCAAACTCTTGTGATCAGTAAAGATGTGACACTTCTCACCAAATAAGTGGTGTCTCCAAATTTTTAAAGCGAACACAATAGTAGCCAATTCCAAGTTGTGCGTGGGATAATTCTTTTCGTGCGGTTTCAACTGTCTCGAGGCATAAGCTATCACTTTACCCTCTTGCATCAACACACAACCAAGACCATTCAAGGATGCATCACTAAAAATGACAAACTCTTTCCCCGACTCAGGTTGTACTAATACCGGTGCCTCAGTCAACAACGCTTTCAACTGTTCAAAACTCTTTTGACATTTCTCAGACCACTCGAATTTCACATCTTTTTGTAACAATCTAGTCATAAGTTTAGTAATCATCGAAAATCCCTTTCCAAAACATCAATAATATCCAGCCAAACCCAAAAAGCTTCTAACTTCGGATACATTTCTTGGTGGTTTCCAATCAACAATTGCATAAATCTTACTCGGATCAACCAGTATACCTTCCGCCGAAACAATGTGTCCTAGAAATTCGACTTCTCGGAGCCAAAACTCACTTTTGCTAAATTTAGCAAACAATTTCTTATCTCTCAAAGTCTGTAAGACAATTCTTAAATGTTTGGCATGCTCAGACTCATCTCAGGAATAAATCAAAATGTCATCAATAAAAACAACCACAAATTTATCTAAATACGGTCCAAAAATTTGATTCATCAAGTCCATAAAAACTACAAGAGCATTAGTTAATCCGAAAGGCATAACAAGAAATTCATAATGCTCATACCTTGTCCTGAATGCAGTTTTCAACACATCTGAATCCTTAACTCTCAACTGATAATAGCTTGATCTCAAGTCTATCTTCGAAAACATTGTTGCCCTTTTTCCACTGATCGAACAAATCATCAATCCTCGGTAAAAGGATACTTGTTCTTTATCGTAACTTTATTAAGCTAACGATAATCAATAGAAAGTCTCATGGATCCATCTTTCTTCTTGACATCTTGCAAAACCCTTATCTGTCAACTCTTGCAACTGAGGCTTCAATTCTTTCAATTCGGTGGGAGCCATTCTATACGGAGCCATCAATATCGGTGAAGTTCTTGGTACTAAATCAATAGTAAACTCAACCTCTTTGATCGGTGGTAATCCAGGCAATTCTTTTGGGAACACATCCGGGTATTCACAAGCTACCGACATAGATTTGATTTTCAATTTAGACACTTTCATATTCAGCACATATGCAAGATAAGTTTCACAACCTTTTCTTACATACCTCTGAGCTGACATGGACGAAATCACAATAGGCAACTCACTCGACTCATCCGATTCAAACCGAAGAATTTCATTATTTTGACATTTCAATTCAATAACCTTTCATCTACAATTCACTACGACATCATGTAGATTCAACCAATCCATTCCAAGAATTACATCGAACTCATCAAATGGTAAAAGCTTTAAGTCAGCCGAAAAACAGTGACCCCAAATCATTAAAGGACAACTATTGCAAACTTTATCAACTAAGACATATTTGCCTAAGAGGTTTGACACCTTAATCACATATTCAGTGGACTCAACAGGCAAATTCTTACTAGATACCAAATTCATTCAAATATAAGAATAAGTCGATCCAAGATCAATCAATGAAACTACATTAGTATCATAGAGAGGAAATGTACCAGTGATAATATTAGGGGATGACGCATCTTTGTGAGCACGATTAGCGTAGGTTCTAGCAGGTGCTCTGACATCTGATCTCAGAGTTAAATCTTTTGTTACACCTTTGCTACTGTTCCCACTTCTCGTATTTCTCAGTGGCCTCCCTCTAGTTGCAATGTTTCTCGGTCTTGCATTCTGAAAATTATATTTCTCAGTCATTTCAAGGCAATCTCGAATAAATTTATCTTAGGAGCCACATTTAAAGTAAGTCTGGTTATTCATCATACATTCACTGGGATGTCGTCTACCACAATGTTGACATTCAGGTTTATTAGACCTAGCATTACCAACGCTCGCTATTGATGTAGTTTGGGCCTTAGAACTCGAATATTATTTCCCACGATCTCTGTTGGGAAACCTATCTAAAGCATTCAAACGAGTATACAAATCCCTCATTTTCTTTGATGAAGACTGAAATGACTTATTCATCAGTCTCTTTCTTGAATCTCTAGCCTCAAACTCAGCTTTTCTCTTTTCTTTGCTCAGCTCTTTGGCCTTGCAAGCTCTGTCGACTAGCACAACAAATTCATTCAATTCTAAAATCTCAACTAGTAGTTTGATATCTTCATTTAACCCATCTTTAAATCTCTTGCACATGATAGCCTTGGTGGAAACACATTCTCGAGCACACTTACTGAGTCTAACAAACTCTCACTCATATTCAATCACAGACATATGACCTTGTTTCAGCTCTAGAAACTCCTTACATTTCTAATCAATGAACCGTTGGCTGATATATTTCTTTCTGAACTCATCCTGGAAGAATTCCCAGGTCACCCTTTCTCTCGGTACCACGGATACAAGAGTATTTCACCACCGATATGTTGAATTCCTTAGCAGTGATATAGCATATTTCAAGCACTCATTCGGTGTTAAAGAAAGCTCATCAAATACTCTGATAGAGTTCTCAAGCCAAAACTTTGCCCTCTCGGGATCATCGTCAACATTGGCTCTAAATTCTTCAGCCCCTTGTTTATGAATCTTATCAAGTGGAGGATTGTTCAGCCTTAACAATTTCACACGTTGGGGAGCTACGAGAACCGATTGGGGTTAGGTAGGGGTGGAGGATGTTGGGCAGCCGGATTTGTTCAAACAAACTCAGTAAACCACTCATTCATCCTTTGGAAGAAGGCTTCTCTAGTCTCTCCTCCCTGACTAGCCGTTACTAGTCTACTTTCATATGGCGCTCAGCTACCTCTCAGTTGGGATCCATTTACTAGATGAAATCACAATTTAAATTGTCAGGAGTCTTCATACTATCACAAATTATATGTGGTATGTATAGCTAGATTCTTACACACGCTACGTTAGTCTGAGAATCGGCTAAACTGTAGCTCTGATACCACAAATGTAACACCCCTTACCCGTATTCAATGACGAAACAGGATATGAGGCATTACCGGACTTACATCGTAAGCAAACATGCAATTTCGAGTCATAAATTTGCATCCAAATTAAAACTATTTGCATTTAATCATAAAGTCTCTAATACGAGCCTACAAGGCCAAAACATGCATTGGCAGTGGTTTGGGACTAAACTGAGCACTTACAAAAGTTTTACAAAACTTATAAAAAAATTTGATATGAACAGGGGTCACACGCCCATGTGGTTTGGGACACACCCGTTTGGGCAAGCCGTGTGGTAACACACGCTCGTGTCACTAACCCTTATAACTCTCTGTTTTGCAAAGCATAAACAAATTGAGATCACACAGTCAAGTCACACGCCCTACACTAGGCCATGTGGTTAATTAAATTTTCATAAAATAGGTGCAAGCTTCACATAGTCAGGACACACGCTCGCGCTTGAGGCCGTGTCCTCACACGGCTGAGACATACGCTTGTGTCTCTGCCTGTGGGCTCAATTCTGAGCATTCTGTTTCTCAAAATTAAGGTGCAGGGGACACACGGCCAAAACACATGCCTGTAGGGCAGACCGTGTGTCACACACAGCCTAGACACACACCCGTGTGTCTACCCGTGTGCACAAAATAAATGTTATTCACCAAGCCATTTGTCACTCTCATTTCCACCTACACACACACAAGTTTAATGGCATAAATCATGATATACTTAGGCAACCAAACATCCACAAAACAAGGCCAAATCATGTCATTTCATTATCCACACATATTTACAACACCATATTTTGTCAAACCAAAACATACCAATTCACATTCTACAAGTTTCAATATGGCTACCCATAACATGCATAATTTTATTTAGTTTTCCTAGCACACTAATGAGCCAATCTTAACCATTCATCAACAAAACCAATAAGCCACATTCAACCATTTACCAAGTATTTATGAACCACATCACATAAGAGATAGCTGCTCATGCATGCATATATAAGTATATATATATATATATATATAAGCTTACAACCAATTCAACCCAAAATGAGCCAAATTACATGGCCAAATACAACATCAAGCCTTTGACAACTACAAGCCAATACATTTGGCCAAATTCATAATGACACATACACCAAAATGACCAAGTCCCTATACATGTCATATTCTCAAAACGTTTAAAATCATCGGTACCCAAAATAATAATTGGATCGTGTGATGTGGTTTTTGACGATCTCTAACCCGAGCTAGCTAGGTGACACTATAAAACATGGAAAATAAAATAGAGTAAGCTATATAGCTTAGTAAGCTCGTATGAAAGAAATAAGCTAACATTACCATACATTAACGTGCAAATAATAAAACTTAAGATAATGTAATTTACCAAAATCTCATGATCATAATTCACTTCCATCACAACTTACCTTGAAATCGTCATTCCACGAATTAATAATCACAAGCTTTAAGTACATACCTGTACCATCTCATAATAATTAATACTTAGTGTAACACCCCTCACCCGTATTCAACGCCAGAATAGGGTTACGGAGCATTACCAGACTTACAATACAATTAAACATTCATTTAGCATACATATTCTCAATTCAACCTGTAACACCCCTAACCTGTATTCGTCACTGGAATTGAGTTTCGAGGCATTATCGGACTTATACATTAGCATTTGTACAAAATCGAGTCATAAATTTGCATTCCAAATCAAAACTTTTCATATTTCACCATAAAGTCCCTAATATGTGCCTAAGGGACCCAATACATGTTTTAGAAGTGATTTGGGACTAAACCGACAACTTTGGAAAATTTTCCTTGAAGATAGGGGCATACGCCCGTGTGGCCAGCCCGTGGGCAGTTCTGACTTGCAATTTCTTAAACATCAAAGGGGCACACGGTCTAGGCACACGCCCATGTGGCTAGGCCGTGTGGTAAACTGATTTTTCACTATTTTTATGCCATTTTCACATGATTTTGACACACGACCATGCTTGAAACCCGTGTCCTTCACATGATCAAAACACACAGCCGTGTCTTTTGCCCGTGTACTATTCTGACTTCATATTTAAGGATGCAGGAGACACACGGTCATTTCAGATGCCCGTGGGCTTACTGTGTGTCACACACGGCCTAGACACACGCCCGTGTGCCTAACCATGTGGATGAAAATAGGCTATTTTCCAAGCTTTATTTCTCACCCAACTTGTTATCCATTTACACTAACACATATGCGTGTTGATAACTTATTTCAAGACAGTTAATTCATACCAAAATCAAGTCTTATACATGTCTTATAACTACATCCAACCAATGCACTCGTAAGTACCTCAAATGATAATTTATACTCATGTCTATCTACATTCTTTGTTCATATTTATGCATATTGTGCCAAACGTACAAATTTAATTTATTCACTCATTATCCATTTCAACTTGTATATCATGATATAGACTTTTATACATAGCACCAAGGTATGTCCATAGCTAGCCATTCCAATGGCTAGTCACTTTCAAATATTTACATCTTAATCATAGTCCATTTAACCTATACATGCCATTATAACCACAATTGTTTTACCTTTTCTACCAAATTGAAACGATGGATAGTGTGAGTGATCTCCGCTGAGCTTCCAATCCAATGAGCTTCCGATTTACTATAAAATAGGGAAAAATAAAACAGAGTAAGCATATAATGTTTAGTAAGTCTGTATAACTTGGTAATCAACTTACCAACCACTCTTACTCAAATTAAACATGTAAGGTACAATTATACCATTTGTTTTCAAGCCCTATCACACATTCTCATCGCCCATGTTAGTCTTATGATTCATGTAAACCACAATAAACACATATACAAGCTCATCCATATTCAGATTTTCATACACATACATTTTTCCACCTCATGTATTCATATAACATGTATATCAGTTATTTTCATGTATTTCAGATACATTTCATATCATTTCATCTCAATTTCCAGTATATTTCTTGTCAGAACTTAATTCAATAATCGATTGAAGTACCGATAATCACTCGGGTGATACACTCAAAGTGTAATAATATATTTTCATGAATAAATGTATTCATCAAACCGTTCATATTCAAACATAAACATCTCATATTTACATATTCTATTTCATGTAACATCATTTCATATTTTCCAAGTGAACACATGTAACAATCTTTTTTTTTCATGTCACGATTTTACCCGTTGAATCATTGAAAACATCAATGGATATTTCCTTTTCTAGTAGTACACTCGAGGTGTACATTTCTTTTTCAAATGGTACACACAAAGTATACCTTTCATTTTCAAATGGTACACACAGAGTATACCTTTCCTTTTCAAATGGTACACACAGAGTATACCTTTTCAAGTGTACACACAAAGTGTACACACAAAGTGTACATAGCCTTTTCATGTGGTATACACAAAGTATACCTTATAGCCTTTTCATGTGGTATACACAAAGTATATCTTTCTTTTTCACATTCGATAGCCGAAGCTATCCCGTTTCACATTCGATAGCCGAAGCTATCCCTTTTCACACGGTACACACAAGGTGTACATTTCCTTTTCATAATGAGATTAAAAGTTACCCTTTCGAGAAAACTTTTCTGCAACACATGCAAGATCTCATTTCATATCGGTAATCACCTTTATCCATCAACTTTCATTTATTCAAACGGGATTTAACATTTATCAAGAAATTGTTGGATATATGTACAATCTCATAATTTTACGCATTTATGTAATTTACATTTCACATTTAATTCAAGCTCAACAATGACATTTTAGTTATTGATCACTTTACGAGTATTATCATTTATGTCAAACATTATCAATCATTGGGCTCGATAGATGTTTGTATACATAAAGTCTATTTATCTGGTGTTTTATCCTTTCCTCGTTCTAACTCCACATTCGATTTATTCTGATCTAATTTGGCCATGAAAGCTTTCTTTCTCTTTCCTAGGGTTTCTATGGAATTTTTGGGGAAGAAGATGATAAAATGATATCTTTTTCATTTAATTTAATTAATATCATTTAACTTTTCCACTTTCCAATTTAGTCATTTACCTTTTTTCTATTTTTCCATGGATGACTCACTAAAAATATCTACATGCTTTTCATCAATGGTTTAATTGCTATTTAAGGACCTCTCATTTGGAATTCCATTGCTATTTGATCCTTATAGCTTTTAGAATTCAACTTTGACATTTTATTCAATTTAGTCTTTTTTTGCAATTAGACACATAATTAATAAAATTTTTCTATAAAAATTTTCATGTCATATTTCTATCACGATATCTATCATTTTATGATATTTAAATAATTTCATTTTTCGGGCTCGAATTTGTGGTCCCAAAACCACTATTTCAATTTTTACCGAAAATGGGCTGTTACACAACCATTCATCATTCAATCTCAATCAATTTATCCTTAAAATGAGCCTACGAGGCCCTAACCATGCTTTGGGAGTGATTCGGGACTAAACTGATAACTTTTGAAACTTTTACGAAACTTAGAAAATTTTCCTCAAAACAGGGGACACATGCTCAGCCACCAAACACGCCCGTGTCAAAAGCCGTGTGGACATTTGAAATGGGAGCACATGGCCATGTCCCAGCCAGTGTCCAACCCCGTGTAACTCTCTGACTTGGGTCACACGGCCAACACACACGCCCGTGTGCCCTAAAAATGGCCACACATGCCTGTGTGCTAGGTCGTATGCTAGGTCGTGCCAAACCTGTAGGGTATACTGACTTATGCCACATGGCCAAGTCCCATGCCCATGTCTGAGGCCATGTGGAGTTACTAACTTAATTTCAAAATTAACACCAAGGGACACACGGCTGTGTACTTAACCGTGTGTCACACACGGCTGAGACACACACCCATGTGGAAAAAAATAGGTTATTTACCAAGCCAATTTGCCACACAAAAATGTATATACCTATACAACGAAAATGGCACCAAATCATAGCATAATTGAACATCTCATTTAGCCATAATCAAGGCTAATTCATACCATTTCCAATACTAACAACCAACATGCTTATAACCTCAAGTCTTACTCAATTAAAACATACCAAAACACATTTAAAAATCAACTAACTAAACCTTTACCAAACATACATCATTTTTTACCAATTCACAAACATAATTCATATCTAATGTCAACCATATATGCACATATATGCACATAACCAAATCCACCAAATTAAGCCAACACTCATGGCCATATATACAAACCAAAACATATGTCATTACAAGTCATTACATATAACCAGAATCACTATCGACCCATAATCAAAATGACTCAAAAATATCTATACACGCCATATACTTTAAATACCACAGTTTAAAGGTACCAAGTGATAAGTAGATAATGTGATGTGATCTCCGACAATCCCTAAATTCGAACTAGCTTTGAATTCACTATAAAACACGGGAAAATAAACAAAGTAAGCTATAAAGCTTAGTAAGCTCGTATGAGATAAACTTAATGCAATCATATAAACATAAATCAATTATTTGAATACATCAATATGTAGCTTTCCTTAACTATCAAACCTTTCAAATGCTCATTCACAAAACTATATACTTCCATTCTCATTTCTTCAATTCAACACTAAAATAGTTTAAACACATACCTGTACCATCTCGTACCAACCTTATATATATTTTCGTCTTTATTTACCCATTTAATCATTCAGAATAGAAGTCGGATACTCAAGGGTCGCACACAATAAGTACCTATACCATGTCCCAAAGCCAAATCAAACGTATCCGAAATACTGATATCATGGCCTAAAGCCAAATTAGCTGATATGCATGGCCCGAAGCCAAATCAGTTTATCTCGCACTCGAAGTGCTATATCATGGACCAAACCCAACTCAAAGTATCCCTAATGACATGTCACTAGCATCCTAAACTACTCCTAAGGTTCAATCGGGCTTCCAACTGTCGAATCATCGTCCAATCATTCCCAAACTTATCCTAAGTCACATAATCACAATTTATGCTATATCAAAGCATATAGAATACATCTGAAATGAAATTATAACATACGAACTTACCTCAATTAAAAAATGATAAAAATTTTCGATTAATTGAGTACTTTATCTTTTCCCCGATCCAAGCCCGTGTTTCTCTTTTTTTGATCTAAATATATTAAAAATTAACTTATTTAATCATCTATTCATTCAATTTAGTCCAAAACATACTCTAAAACACATTTACACTTTTGTCCCACATATTTCACATATTTTACAATTTAGTCCTTATTAATTTAATGAAATTCACAATAGACCCATGCTAGCCGAATTACTATTATGCCTCTAGTAGCCCATATTTTTCATTTATTTCATATTTTAACCACTAACTTTACACATTTCTCAAATTAATCCCTATTTTGCATTTTCACTAAAAATCACTTTACAAAACTTGCATAATTCATAATAATATTCATAATCTATCGTCAAACATGAAAACTCATACATATTCATCAATGGTAACTTTCAAAATCTTTAACAGTTTTGTAAAATAGTCCCTAGGCTAGCTAGTACTAGATGTAACGATTACAAAAACATAGAAATCACTAAAAACCGAGCAAAAACGGACTTACAATTAAGTATCAAAGTAACCAAAACTTTCAAGCCCTAAAATGGCTTTTCTCCATGCTTCATTCGGCTATGGTAAAGATGATAGCCTTTAATTATTTGTTTGTTTTATTTATTTTATGTTATTTACCAAATTACGATTATACCCTTAATGGAAAACTATTTAAAACTTCCATTTAATGTCCAAATATGTCCACTCATGTGTCAAATGGTCAAATTACAACATAAGGACCTCTAAATTAAGATTCCATAGCTATTGAATACCTTTAGCTAATGGAACTCCACTTTTACACTTTACACGATTTAGTCTTTTTTAACAAATTGACCAATCAAACGATAAAAATTTTCACACAATCACATTATTGTACTGTAGACATTAAAATAATAATAAAATAAATATTTTAACCTTAAATTTATGGTTTTAAAACCACTATTCTGATTTGACCAAAAATAGGCTATTACACCTAGTCTCATCATTGATATACCCAACGAACCACTCAGAATAATAAATTTGGATACTCAGGAAACCTTGCACACAAGGTGCCACATATGTAGCCATTGCTACCTCTATCTCATATCACATATACGCTCGCTCTCAAGCCAACAACGGACCTGCTCACATATGCTATCAGTCAAGACGTAGCTACTCGGTGCTGCTCACACAAGCTATCAATTACCGCAACAAATGCCAGTATACCCAGCCACAGGTAGGATGTACAGGACCAGCACCCGAATCACATAACATAAAACCCTAGTGACATGTCACTTGTATCCTAATCTATTCCTAAGGTTTGATTGGGATTTCTCGCTTTTCAAAACATCGTCGAACGTGTCCGTAAAGTCATTTACACAATTCATGAAGTATTAAAGCAATTAAAATACAATTATAATAAAGCTTATTTAACATACGAACTTACCTCAGTTACAAAAACGACCAAAGAGATCTATTCGTCAATTACTTTGGTTTTCCCTCGATCTAGACCTGAACTTTATTTTTCTTGATCTATAATACCATATTTAACTTATTTAATCATCACATTATTCAATTCATCCCAAAAACACATTATGGCAAAATTTACATTTTTGCCCCTAACTTTTCAACATTTTACAATTTAGTGCTTAAGCTTGTAAAATGAATTTCTTTTAATTTCTTCACAACCCAAGCCTAGCCGGACCTTTTTCATGCTCATGGCAGCCCACATTTTCTTTTTATTCACACTTTTCTACACACTTTATAGACTTTTACAAATAAGTCCATATTTAACATTTTTACCGAAAATCACTTTACAAAAGTCGTTTAACAAACAACAAAAATGCATTTTGTACCCTCAAACATCAAAATACATGCATATTCATCATGGGTCAAATTTTAGACTTTAATCCTTCTTCAAATTAGTCCTTGGAAAGGCCAAATTAGGTTAAGACAACTTCAAAAACATAAAAATCATTAAAAACGGGGCAAGAGCGGACTTACAATCGAGCTTGAAAGTGGCCAAAACCCTAGCTATGGACTCCTTGTGAATTTCGGCTATGGGGGGATGAAAGTAGAAGATGGACGTCTTTTATTTAGTTAATTTTGTCCTTATTAGCCAAATTACTAAAATACCCTTAATGTATAACTTTAAAATTTCTCCTAACCATGTCCATTTTTGTCTATTCTAAGGTATAATGGTCTAATTATCGTTTAAGGACCTCTAATTAAAAGTTCATAACAATTAGACACGTTTAACTTATAGAATTCTAGTTTTGCACCTATTGCAATTTAGTCCTTCTATCTAAATTGAGCACTCAATCGATAAAATTTCTTCACAAAATTTTCACATAATTATCCTATCATGCTGTAGACCTTAAAAAAATAAAATAAATATTTCTACTTCGAATTTGTGGTCCCAAAACTACTGTTCTGATTTGACTCAAAAACGAGCTGTTGCATTAAACATCACATAATGCAAGTCAATTTAAATCCAAAAGCCTAACACATATTCAATATAAAGGCTAGGTATGAATTTCATAAATTTCTTTGATTCAATGATATAGTTCATGTGCATACATGTACCAATTCGTATCAATTTTATACTCTTCCAATTCATTGATATACCCATTGAACCATTTGAAATAATATCGAATACTCAGGAATCTCGCACCTTAAGTGCCAATACATGGTCGAAACCATCTAAATTTCATATCTCATATGTAAATGCTAATCTCAAGCTATCAGCAGGTTGACTCACACAAGCTGACGGTCAAGACGTAGTTACACGGTGCTGCTCACACAAGCTGATGAGAATCCGCAACAAATGCTAGAAAACTCAGCCACTGTTAGAATTTACGGATCAACACCCAAAACACAATAACCCTAATGACATGTCATTTGTATCCTATCTATTCCTAAGGTTTAATCGGGATTTATACATTGTCGAATCTTCGTCAAACATTTTCGTAAAGTCGTATTCACAATTAATGCAATTATAAAGCATTTAAAACACAATTTTATTAATGCTTATTAACATACGAACTTACCTTGAATTTACACGGAGAGAATCGAGCTATCAATCCACTATTTTATTTTTCCCCCGATCTAATTCCAACTTCGCTTTTCTTGATCTATATATAATCAAATTTCACTTATTTAAATACCATTCTATTCAATTTAACCCAAAATTCATATTTTGGAAAAAATTACACTCTTGCTCCTTAAATTTTAAATTCTTTACAATTTAGTCCCTAGCTCATAAAAATGCAAATTCATACAATTAAGTCCACATCCATGGTAGCCGAATTTCACCTACACTCATAGCAGCCCATATTTTCATTATTTCACATATTTACCATAAAATTTCTCACATTTCTTAATTTAATCCCTAATTGACAATTTTATCAAAAATCACTTAAAAATGTTGTTTATCTAACAAAAACCATCCATTTTCTATTATCAAACATCAAAACACATGCACATTTATCAATGGTAAAACCCTATACTTTTAACTGTTTCACAAATTACTCCCTAAGTTAGCTAGATTAAGTTGCAACGACTCTAAAACATAGAAATCATTAAAAACGGGACAAAAAATCACTCACCAATTAAGCCCCAAAGTAGCCAAACCCTAGCAAGCTCCCACGGCTTCTTATTTCATTGAAATTTCGATGATGAATAAAGAAAGATGATAGCTTTTAATTTTGTTTTGACTTATTTCATTGTAATGCCCTAAAAATCCTGAAATCTCAAAATTTTCTTTTTAAGCTTAGCAATTCTGGTTAAGTGTTAATTACGTGATGGTAGGTCTTGGTCAAGGTTTGAGCTCAAACCTAGAGGTAGAAGAAATTATAGTTTAATTATTAAAGGAACCCTGATGGCAAGTAGGTGGCCTTTTGATTAAATGAAGGGAAAATTAGAAAGAAAAGAGCCTGATGGCCCAAAGGATAAGTGGTTTATTGCTAATATCAGAGGTCTGGGGTTTGAATCCTAGGTTAGTATTTTTAGGAGTTTAATTTTGGCCTTCTAGAAGGTTGGAAGTGGCGTGAAGATGGACTCCAAGGAGAGTGTTTAGAAAAGAAATTTGAGGAAAGGATCAAGGGGTTATTAGTGAGAAAAATGAGGAGATGAGAAGTGAGGAGGAGGTGGAGCCAAATTGGGAAATTGGGCTTGAGGAATTCGGCTATAGGGGCTATAAACAGGTGCCGAATGCAAGGTTGCCAGGCTAATACCGAAATCTCTTTCACCTTGTTGCCAGAAACCCTTTTCCCTAAAAGCCAAAAACCCTCTATTTTACTTTCTTTTCTTTGTGCCGATTTCCATCCTTCCTCTACACAATTTTCTTTGTTTCACTTTTGGTTTAGCCGATTTCTTCTTTCTTTTTCCCTTGGTGCTGAATAATCCTTTGATTGCCATACAAGTCTCAAGGGCCGAATACTCTTTGATCGAATCCCCCTTGGGCCGATTAATCTTTTGGTGTAAGTACCTTATCTCTTTTTTGGCTAGTATTGTTAATACCGATTACTCCTCTCCCTCACTCTTTCTAATCAACTTTGGTAGGGAATTAGTATCGAATCTCGAATTTTAGCTCTCTGCCAAATTGCTCCTTAGGTGTTTGTGTAACACCCCAAAAATCCTAAAATCCCAAACTTTCTTTGTTTTTGATTTTGATAAAAATTGTGTTTTATATTCCTAGCCAAGTGATAATTATAGTAGGTCTTAATTAAGGTTTGAGTTTGAATCTAGGGGTGAAAGAAATTATAGTTTAATTATTAAAGGAACCCTGATGGCAAGTGGTTACGCTTTTAAATAATTATATGGGAAAATAGCATCAAAAAGCTTTGTGGAGGAGTGGCTAAGTGACGCCACTTAATGTGTAGGGAGGTGGCGTTAGCAGCTAGCAAGGAGATCCAAGGTTCGAATCCTAGCTTAGTAATTTTTAGAGTTTAATTTTGGCCTTCTAGAAGGTTGGAAGTGGCGTGAAAATGGACTCCAAGAGAAGTGTTTAGAAGAGAAGTTTAAGGAAAGGATCAAGGGGTTATCAGGGAGAAAAACGAGGAGATGAGAAGTGAAGAGCAAGTGGAGCCGAAATGGGAACTTGGGCTTGAAGAATTCAGCCATGAGGGTTATATATAGGTGCCGAATGCATGGGTATAAGTCTAATGTCGAATTTCCCCCCACCTTATTGCCAGAAACCCTCTTCCCTAAAAGCCGAAAACCCTTTTGTTTTTCTTTCTTTTCTTTCCGCCGATTTCTATTCTTCTTTACATAGTTTTCTTTGTTTCACTTAGCCGATTTCTTCTTCTACTCTTCTTCTTTAATCTGTGCCAAATAAACTTTATTTACCATAATAAGTTTGAAAGCCAAGAAGCCGAATCCCTCAAGGGCCAAATACTCTTTGACAGAATCTAGTGTAAGTGTTGCGCTTCCAATCAGTTTTCTTTGCTAAGTAACGATTATTGTCCTTCAATCTTTCTAATCAAATATGGTAGGGAATTAGTATCAAATCTTGAATCCTAGCTCTCTGCTGAATTTCTCTTTAGGTGTTTGCGGTTTTGATCTAGGAGTTGATCGTGGTTAGTGAGTTAAAAATAGGGCTTATCGCGTAAGGTGAGGTTTCAGTTTTAGTAAAGATATGTATTAAGCATGCAATTAATTAAAGGGTGATATCATTTTTAGGCTGGTGACTAAGGGAATCGCAGCACGTTTGCTTATCAGGTGTGTACATACACTGCACACACAAGTAGATCGACAAAAGCTGAAATGCCGAAATGTCGAAATACCAAAAAGCTGAAAGTTTAGCTGCGGTAGTCTTGCGAGTGCGTGAACACAAGTGAGGAGGAACTCGATAGGTTGCCTAAGGCCCACGGGCAATTTCATGGACTTGGGTTGTGATTTGGCCATATGGGTCGAAATGGGCTAAATGGGCCCGATGGGCTGTTGGGCCCATAATAGGCAAAAACTAAATATTGATGCTATGTGATAGGAATTTTTATGTAAGCATAAATATGAAAGTGATTGGGCCTAACGGGCCATATAAATGTGATTTGGGCCTAATGGGCCATATACAGGTGATTTGGGCCTAATAGGCCAGATATAAGTATGTGAATTTGATTGGGCTTTGTAAGGGGTTTTGGGCCTTGAATATGATAACTACATAAAACTTAATAATTATTTACGACTGTGGACAAGTCATAGGGTTAAGGTGTGGCAACGGGTATATGCATGTCTAGGATTGGATCTAGGGAGAGTTTGGTACTTAAGCGGTCTTAATGACTCACCTCCTCTTCTCTGGAATCCTACCTAGTGCATAGTATCTGTTCATCTTAGCTCACGGGACTTGTTAACGGGCCAAGGCAAGTGAAAACCGTAATTAAGGAAAAATTAACAAAATACCCCTAAGGGCCAAAATAACCAAAATACCCCTAGGTGTTGAATGTAAGTGACATGCATACATATGATATTTTGCTTAAGTTGTATATGGGTTGGGAATTATGAAACAGAGGAAGTATATGAAGATCGCATGGTTGCTTGATAATCGTGGATCCAACGACGGCTTTTAAAGCCCAATATGCAAATGAAGTTAGTTTCGCAACCGGGCTACCCTTGGTGTGTCGGTTCAGTAGGTCGATATTTATATCCCCACATGGTGTGATGGGGGACAGAGCTGGTGTGTTGTGGATGGATAATTTGGATGGGATTGCATTACATGTTTGATGTATGATGGTTTTTGGAATGCTTGTTTTTTTATGTTGAAGGTTGTACAAACTGAGTTTGCGAAAACTCACCCCCTTCTTTTATTTTATTTTCAGGTGATGCTCAGTAGAAGGTTCGATGTTTGGAGGGACTCTGGGTGGCCAGCTAGCAAGAAAATTTGGACTTGGTTTTTTTTTTTTAAGCATATAAGTTTTAATTTTATTAAGT
Source organism: Gossypium longicalyx (assembly GCA_025698465.1). Classification (NCBI taxonomy): domain Eukaryota; kingdom Viridiplantae; phylum Streptophyta; class Magnoliopsida; order Malvales; family Malvaceae; genus Gossypium; species Gossypium longicalyx. Next base: position 32,182,745 of record CM046999.1, on the reverse strand, counting down.
ATATTTCAGACCAGATTGTAATAAGGTTTTATTATGTTATTATTACTTGAATTATTATTATTATTATTTTCGTTGTAAATACGAAAAGTTGAACATGGGTTTCCTAAATAATAGTATGTTTTCTACGTTTCCGCAACTAAATTTTAAAATTACATGTTTCATAAAATCATATGTTTTAAGCAAGTGATTGAAAGGAGCTTTTTTAAGTTAATTAAGGTTTCTTTTATTTTAAGAAGGGCTTTTAATGAAAACATGGTTTTCGCTAAAACACTTCAATGTAACATGCCAGATTCGGCCATAACGTCTGGGTCGGGTTTGGGGAGTTACATTTAGTGGTATTAGAGCCCAGGTTGCAAAACTCGGGCTGTAAAGTGGGCCTTATTATTGTTTGGTTTCTTGTTGGATTTTAAAAATATTTTGGATCACGATGCTTTGGAAAAAGGGAAATCATGCTGAGCGGCACATCGAGTCTCCGACGTCGAACCAAGTAAGTACTTTTTTTTTTAAGTTTGTTTAAATTGTTATACAGTAGATAGTTAGAGCGCTACTTTAGATGATTTTGTTAGAATGGAACTAAGCCCGCAGGAACTTAAAACTGTAGAGGATTTTCAAAAACAATCTTCGCTTTAAATATTTTCATAAAACATCGGTATAACTATTAAACTAACCAAAACTTTATAAAATTTTTAATCCAGATAATACGCGAATCGACGATGAGTGCTAGAAGAGGTGTAAGAGGCCGTGGCCGAGGCTGCGAAAGTGTTAGGGCTAAATCATCGGCATCGGGCCATATGCCCGATGTTGGAGTAGAAGAGGCTCCGGCCTCACCTGTGGCTAGGAATGGACCGTATGATCGGGTCGCTGTGCCCAATAATGGCACTAGAAATCGGGGGTCCATTCCAGAGCGACTTCGATCGAACAGGGCTGAGATCTTTAAGGGCATGGCTGGCGTGGCTCCTAACCTGGCAGAATATTGGTTGGAGGCCATTGAAAGAATAATGGAGGATTTGGACTGCTCACCGAAATAAAAGTTGAAAGGAGCAGTGTCACTACTTAAGGAAGAAGCCTACCAGTGGTGGATGACAGTGAAAGACGGCACCCAACTAGAGCAGGTCACTTCGAAGTTTTTCAAAGCTGCATTCCAAGGAAAGTATATGGGTGCAAGCTATGTGGATGCTAGAAGAAAGGAGTTCCTAAACTTGACCCAAGGAAACAAATCGGTGGCAGAGTGTGAGGCAGAGTTTCTACGCCTTAGTAGGTATGCAAGGGTAATGGTGGCAACGGAGTATGAGCATTGCGTTAAGTTTGAGGATGGACTTAAAGATAGCCTCAGGGTGTTGATAGCTCCACAAAGGGAACGAGTTTTCTCGAAATTAGTGGAGAAAGCAAAAATAGCGGAGGAGGTAAATCGCATTGAGTGCTTAAACCGGAAGAAAGAAAGGGTAAGAATAAGAGGGCGACTAAGACTCCTGGGGTTGGACAGAGGCCTAGGGCTAGGGCTAGAAATAATGGGCCAATTGGAGCAGGGCCCCTTGCTCTAATCCAAGGGTGCCACTTTGTGCTGATTGCGGGAGAAGGCATGGAGGCGAATGTTGGAAGAGGATGGGAGCTTGTTTCGCTTGTAGGTCTATGGAGCATAGGATCAAGGAGTGCTCCTGAATGCAAGGTCGAGAGCCAGTAGTGGGCCGAGATGGTGCGCAGCCACCAAGGGGTGGTGGGCAGGCCAAAGGGTCGTGGGCAGGCCAGGGGCAGTAACGGCAATGGACGTGGACATGGTGCACCAGGCAAAAATGAGGGCCATACTGAAGCGACACAGCCAGCTTTGGTTTATACTGCTCACCATCGAGAAGACGGGGATGCTCCAAATGTGATAACGAGTATGTTCCTTATATATGAGTTACCTTACACAGCATTGATTGATAGTGGATCGATGCATTCATATGTTGCATTCAATAAAACTGAGTCTTTGGGTGATATGTTTGACATTATTGCGAACGAGATGACTATAATAAGTCTGTTAGGGCAGTCTGTAGGAGTGAATAAGATGTTTAGGGCGGTACCATTAGTATTCCAAGGGGTTACCTTTTTAGTGGATTTGATGGAGCTGTCGTTTAGCGAATTCGACTTAATCTTAGGTATGTATTTCCTAGTGAAGCACCGAGCCACCTTAGATTGCACTGCAAAGCAAATGGTGTTAAGTACGGCGGAAGATAAGGAAGTAGTGGTGATTGGTGAACGCTGGAATTATCTATCGAACGTGATCTCGGCGTTAAGGGCTGAGAACTTGGTACGAAAAGGATGCGAAGCCTTTTTGGCTTATATTTGTAATATTAAGACTAAGAACCTTACTGCTAAGGAGTTGAGAACCGTTAGGGATTTTCTTGATGTCTTTCCCGAGGAGCTACCTGGGTTGCCACCCAGCAGAAAAGTGGAATTTGGAATCGAGTTGTTAACTGGGACTACTCCAGTATCCATTGCTCTTTACCAGATGGCACCAAAGGAGTTGGTAGAACTTAAGGCACAAATTTAGGAATTGTTGGATCGAGGATTCATACGACCAAATGTGTCTCCATGGGGAGCACCGGTGTTATTCGTGAAGAAGAAAGATGGAACCTTGCGAATGTGTATCGACTATCGACAGTTAAACAAGTTAACTATTAAAAACAAGTACCCTCTATCGAGAATCAATGATCTTTTTGATCAGTTTAGAGGAGCTTCTATTTTCTCTAAGATTGAACTGAGTTCGAGATATCACCAATTGAGGGTTAAGGAGGCAGATGTTCATAAGACAGCTTTCAGAACTCGTTATGGGCACTACGAGTTCTTGGTGATACCATTCGGGCTGACGAACACACCTGCCGCTTTCATGGATCTCATGAATCGGGTTTTCCAACCCTACTTGGATCGGTTCGTGATAGTCTTTATAGACGACATTTTGGTGTACTCAAAAGATGAAGATGAGCATGATGCACACTTAAGGATTGTGTTGTAGACTTTAAGGGAGAGGCAGTTGTATGCCAAACTCAGTAAGTGTGAATTCTAGCTAAGGGAGGTTACTTTTCTAGGACATGTAGTGTCAGCCGAGGGGATTAAGGTGGATCCTCAGAAAATTGAAGCGGTGTTAGACTGGAATATACCCAATTCAGTATTGAAAATCCAAAGTTTTCTGGGCTTGGCAGGATACTATAGACAGTTTGTTGAGGGCTTTTCAGTAATTGTTTCACCCTTAACTAAGTTGGTGAGGAAGGGGGTACCGTTTATTTGGACGGACAAGCAGCATGAGAGTTTTGGAAAACTTAAGAATGTTTTAATTGAGGCCCTTGTGTTGATTCAGCCAGTTCCTGGGAAGAAGTTTATGGTTTATAGTGACGCGTCGCATGTGGGCTTGGGATGCGTATTGATGCAAGAAGGAAAGGTGGCTGCATATTCGTCGCGGCAACTTAGGACTCACAAGGTGAATTATCCAACCCATGATTTGGAGCTAGCTGCGGTGGTGTTCGTGCTTAAAATATGGAGGCATTACTTATACGGGGAGAAGTGCATAATTTATTCAAACCACAAGAGTTTGAAGTACCTCCTAACCCAAAAGGAGCTAAACCTTAAGCAACATAGGTGGATGGAATTATTAAAGGATTATGATTGCACAATAGAATACCATCCTGGCAAAGCGAATGTGGTAGCCAACGCGTTGAGTCGTAGGGCTAAGTTAGACTTGAGGGCTATGCTCGCCCGTTTAAGCTTGTTGGATGATGGTAGCTTATTAGCTGAGCTTCAAGTAAAGCCGGTGTGGGTTGAGTAGATAAGGAGTAAGCAATTAGTGGATGAGACCTTAGGTGCTCGTTTTAACCAAGTGGAAAGTGGGGATACATCAGACTTTGGGTTGAATAATGAAGGAGTGTTGTGTTTTTGTGGGAGAATGTGTATACCTAAGGACGATGATCTAAGGCAGTCCATTCTATGGGAAGCACATAGCGGTCTCTATGCAATGCATCTTGGCGGAAACAAGATGTATCAGAGTTTGTGTGAGCTTTATTGCTGGCCTAGACTTAAGCACGAGGTTATGGAATTTATAAGTAAATGTTTGGTCTGTCAAAAGGTGAAGGCGGAACATTAGTTGCCTTTGGGATTACTTCAGCCAGTAAAGATTCCACTTTGGAAGTGGGAATGGATCACTATAGACTTTGTTAGTGGGCTACCTTTGATGCCTACTAAGAAAAAATAGTGGATCGGTTAACCAAGTCTTCCCATTTTGTACCGGTTTGCACCGATTACTCGTTACAAAAGCTGGCTAGGCTATATGTGGTGGAGATTGTAAGATTGCATGGAGTGCCAGTATCCATAATATCTGATAGGGACCTACATTTCACTTCGTGATTTTAGAAGAAGTTGCATGAGGCGTTGGGAACTAGGTTGAACTTTAGTACGGCATTCCACCCTCAAACTGATGGACAGTCAGAAAGGGTGATCCAAGTGTTGGAAGATATGTTGAGGGGATGCGTGATTGAGTTTCGAGATAGTTGGGAGGACTATTTTCCATTAGCTGAATTCGCGTACAATAATAGCTATCAAGCAAGCATTGGGATGGCTCCATATAAAGCACTGTATGGGCGAAGGTGTCAAACTCCAACATGTTGGACGGAGTTGGGCGAACAAAGAATTTTGGGCCCTAAGTTAGTAGCAAATACTGAGGATAAGGTAAAATTGATTCAGAATCATTTGAAGGAGGCCTCAGATAGACAAAAATCGTATGCTGACCTTAAGCGTCGAGAGATAGAGTATGCCATGGGAGACTTAGCTTTTCTTAAGGTCTTTCTGTGGAAGAAGGTATTAAGGTTTGGACAAAAGGGTAAACTAAGCCCAGGTTTCATTGGGACATATTAAGTTGTAAGGCGGATTGGGCCAGTCACTTATTAGCTAGAATTACCTCCTAAACTAAGCCAAATCCATGATGTGTTTCATGTTTCTATGCTGAGGCGGTATCGGTCGGATCCTTCACATGTCGTGGTGGTTGAAGAAATCGAGGTCAGGCCAGACCTAACCTTCGAGGAAGAGCCTATACAAATAATTGGTCGAGATTTCAAAGTGCTGAGAAGGAAGTCCGTTCCATTAGTCAAAGTGCTTTGGCAGAATCACAAGGCTGAGGAGGCTACTTGGGAACCTGAAGAAGCAATGCGACGTCAATATCCTCGACTATTTGAATAAGGTAAAAATTTCGAGGACAAAATTTCTTTTAGGGGGTAGAGTTGTAAAGCCCCAAACATCCCAAAATCCCAAACTTTCTTTGTTTTTGGTTTTGATAAAAATTGTGTTTTATATTCCTAGCCAAGTGATAATTATAGTAGGTCTTAATTAAGGTTTGAGTTCGAATTTAGGAGTAAAAGAAATTATAGTTTAATTATTAAAGGAACTCTAATGGTAAGTGATTGGGCTTTTAAATAATTATAGGGAAAATAGCATCAAAAAGCCATGTGGAGGAGTGGCTAAGTGACGCCACTTAGGGTGTAGAGAGGTGGCATTAGTAGCTAGCAAGGAGATCCAAGGTTTGAATCCTAGCTTAGTAATTTTTGGAGTTTAATTTTGGCCTTCTAGAAGGTTGGAAGTGGCATGAAAATAGACTCCAAGAGAAGTGTTCAGAAGAGAAATTTAAGGAAAGGATCAAGGGGTTATCAGGGAGAAAAATGAGGAGATGAGAAGTGAGGAGCAAGTGGAGCTGAAATAGGAACTTGGGCTTGTGGAATTCAGCCATGAGGGTTATATATAGGTGTCGAATGCAAGGGTATGAGGCTAATGCTGAATTTCCCCTCACCTTGTTGCCAGAAACCCTCTTCCCTAAAAGCCAGAAACCCTTTTGTTTTTCTTTCTTTTCTTTCTGCCGATTTCTATTCTTCTTTACATAGTTTTCTTTATTTCACTTAGCCGATTTCTTTTTCTACTCTTCTTCTTTAATCTGTGCCAAATAAACTTTATTTACCATACTAAGTTTGAAAGCCAAGAAGCCGAATCCCCCAAGGGCCGAATTCTCTTTGACCGAATCTAGTGTAAGTGTTGCTCTTCCAATCGGTTTTCTTTGCTAAGTATCGATTATTGTCCCTCACTCTTTCTAATCAACTATGGTAGAGAATTAGTATCGGATCTCAGATCCTAGCTCTCTACCAAATTGCTCTTTACGTGTTTGCGGTTTTGATCTAGGAGTTGATCGTGGTTAGTGAGTTAAAGAGGGGGCTTATCGCGTAAGGTAAGGTTAAAGTGAGGTTTCGATTTTAGTAAAGATATGTATTAAGCATGCGATTAATTGAAGGGTGATATCGTTTGTAGGTTGGTGACTAAGGGAATCGCAGCATGTTTGCTTACTAGGTGTGTACATACACTGCACACACAAGTAGATCGGCAAAAGCCAAAATGCCAAAATGCCGAAAAGCCTAAAGTTTGGCTGCGGTAGTCTTGTGAGTGCGCAAACGCTCGTGAGGAGGAAATCGATAGGTTGCCTGAGGCCTACGGGCGATTCCGTGGACTTGGGTTGTGATTTGACCATATGGGTCGGAATGGGCTAAATGGGCCCGATAGACTATTGGGCCCAGAATAGGCAAAAACTAAATATTGATGCTATGTTATAGGAATTTGTATGTGAGCATGAATATGAAAGTTACTAGGCCTAACGGGCCATATAAATGTGATTTGGGCCTAATGGGCCATATATAGGTGATTTGGGCCTAATGGGCTAGATACAGGTATGTGAATTTGATTGGGCTTTATAAGGGGTTTTGGGTCTAGAATATGATAACTACATAAAACTTAATAATTATTTACGACCGTGGACAAGTCATAGGGTTAAGGTGTGGCAACAGGTACATGCATGTCTAAGATTGGATCTAGGGAGAGCTTAGTACTTAAGCGGTCTTAATGACTCACCTCCTCTTCTCTGGAATCCTACCTGGTGCATAGTATTCATTCATCTTAGCTCACGGGACTTGTTAACGGGCCAAGGTAAGTGAAAACCGTAATTAAGGAAAAATTATCGAAATGCCCCTAAGGGCGAAAATAACCAAAAATACCCCTAGGTGTTGAATGCAAGTGATATGCGTACATATGATATTTTGCTTAGGTTGCATATGGGTTGGGAATTATGGAATGGAGGAAGTATATGAGGATCGCATGGTTGCTTGACTATCGTGGATCCAACGGTGGTTTTTAAAGCCCAATATGTAAATGAAGGTAGTTCCGCAACTGGGCTACCCTTGGTGTGTCGGTTCGATGCGTCGATATTTATATCCCCACATGGTGTGACGAGGGACGGAGCTAGTGTGCAGTGGATGGACAATTTGGATGGGATTGCATTACATGTTTGATGTATGATGGTTTTTGGAATGCTTGATTTTTCTTTTGTGTTGAGGGTTGTACACACTGAGTTTGCGAAAACTCACCCCCCTCTTTTATTTTATTTTCAGGTGATGCTCAGTAGAAGGTTCGATGTTTGGAGGGGCTCTGGGTGGCCAGCTAGCAAGATAATTTGACTTGGTTTTTTTCTAAGCATATAAGTTTTTATTTTATTAAGTATGTTTCAGACCAGATTGTAACAAGGTTTCATTATGTTATTATTACTTGAATTATTATTATTATTTTCGTTGTAAATACGAAAAGTTGAACATGAGTTTCCTAAATTATAGTATGTTTTCTACGTTTTCGCAACTAAATTTTAAAATGACATGTTTTCATAAAATCATATGTTTTAAACAAGTGATTGAAAGGAGTTTTTTTAAGTTAATTAAGGTTTCTTTTTTTTAAGAAGGGTTTTCAATGAAAACACGATTTCCGCTAAAACACTTCAATGTAACATGCCGGATTCGGCCGGGTTTGAGGTGTTATAGTTTGCGGGCCTAACGGGCCATATAAATGTGATTTGGGCCTAATGGGCCATATAAAGGTGATTTGGGCTTAATAGGTCATATGAATATGATTGGGCCTAGTGGGTCATATACAGGTATGTGAATTTGTATGGGCTTTGTAAGGGATTTTGGGCTTAGTATAAGATGACTACATAAAACTTAGCTAATTTATTGGAACCGTGGACAAGTCATAGGGTTAAGGTGTGGCAACGGGTATATGCATGTCTAGGATTGGATCTAGGGAGAGATTGGTAATTAAGCGGTCTTAATGACTCACCTCCTCTTCTCTGGAATCTTACCTGGTGCATAGTATTCGTTCATCTTAGCACATGGGATTTATTATCGGGCCAAGGTAAGTGAAAACCGTAAAAATGGGGAAAATTACTAAAATGCCCCTAAGGGCGAAAATGACCAAAATACCCCTAGGTGTTGAATGTAAGTTTTATGGATGTGACATGCATATCTGCTGCATACATATGATATTCTTCTTAGGATGCATATGGGTTGAGAATTTTGGAACGGAGTAACTATATGAGGATCGCATGGTTGCTTGACAATCGTGGATCCACTGATGGCTTTTAAGCCTAATATGTAAATGAAGGTAGTTCTGCAACTGGGCTACCATGGATGTGTATCTGTTGGGTGGGTCGATATTTATATCCCTACATAATGTGTCGGGGGACGGAGCTGGTGTGTAGTAGATGGATTATTGGGATGGGATTGCATTGCATGATTGATGTATGGTGTTTATTGAATGCTTGCTACTCGTCGAGGGTTGTACACACTGAGTTTGCGAAAACTCACCCCCTTTTTTATTTTATTTTCAAGTTATGCTGAGTAGAAGGTTCGACGTTTGGAGGGACTCTGGGTGGCCAGCTAGCAAGACAATTTGGACTTGTTTTTCTTTCTAAGCATATAAGTTTCGATTTTATTAAGTACTTTTCGGACCTGATTGTAATAGGCCTTCCTTTTTATTTTTATTTGGTTTATTATTTTTACGTGATGTAATTATAGGAAGTTGAACATGGTTTCTGAAACTATAGTATGTCTTTTCTACGTTTCCGCAACTAAGTTTTAAAATGACAGGTTTTCATCAAATCTTACGTTCTAAACAAGTGATTGAAAGGAGTTTTTTGAGATTAATTAAGGATTCTTTTATTTTAATAAGGGCTTTTAATGAAAATATGGTTTTCACTAAAACACTTTAATGTGATGCGCTAGATTCGGCCATAACGTCTAGCCAGGTTTGGGGTGTTACATTCATCATTATTAACCAAATTGTAAAATTAACCTTTATAAACATTATTTATTTCACTAAATACCAAGCTATTATCATCCACTAACTCATTAATGGGCTAATTACCATATAAGGACTTCTATTTTAAAGTTCTATAGCTATTAAACACCTTTAGCTATTAGAACCCAACTTTTGCACTTTACGCAATTTAGTCTTTTTTATCCAGTTAAGCTTGCAAACGTTAAAATTTCTTAACGAAATTTTTATAAAATCATACTATCATGCTGTAGACCTCAAAATAATAATAAAATAAATATTTTTATCTCATATTTGTGGTTCTAAAACCACAATTCTGATTTGACTAAAAATAGGCTGTTACAGGTTAGGGGTGTTACATTATGTCTAATGTTAGTTAAAGCTTATGGCATGTAATGTTGCTTTGGAATTTGGGGAATTTATCGTATTTTGATGCCTTGATGTTTGATGTGCTTTTGGTACTTTGATGTTTAATGTTTGGTGTTTATATTGTCAAAATGATGCATGGTTTTATGGCCAAAGTGGTAAGTGTTGGCATGTTTGTAATGTGGTCATTTAGGGTATGTTTTGATATAGAATTTAGTTAAGTATGATTGGATGAAATATGACCATTTAGACACAAGTTTAGTTATGAAAACATGTTTATAATTGAGGTTCCTATATGGCATATTGGTTTTATGGCTAAATGGCTTATTGAATTGCTTTTATTATGCATGATTTGGGCATGTTTTAAGGTCTTGTTTATATGTGCAAGTTACTTGTAGGTTCATGGTTGAATAGGTGAAATAAATGGCTTGATTATGGCCATTTTCTTGTCCATGCAGCCTAAGACACGAGCATGTGTCTCAGCCATGTGTGACAAACAACCATGTGACACGGTCATGTGTCCCCTGTGACTCAATTTGAACTATGTTTTTATATAGATAAAATGTCATCTAACCAATCTAATTTTGATAAAGTAGAAAGTAACACGCAAGCCTTCGTTCATGGGGCAACGTCTAATGGAACTAGGCTTGTATCTGAGGGCCGGGGAGAAGAGACTAAGGAAGCCTTCTTCTAGATGATGTCTAAATGGTTCTTTGAGTTTTTGCGAATGAACCCAATTGCTCAACGACCTCCACCCCCACCTATACCCCAACCGGTCCCCATAGTTCCTTAGGGTTTCGAACCATTACGAGTGAGCAAGCAAGCCTCTTGTTGATAAAATCCATAAATATGGGGTTGAAAAGTTTAAAGGTACAGCTGAAGATAATCCGGAGAGAACTGAGTTTTGGTTAGAAAACACGGTTAGAGTTTTCGACGAATTATTGATAATACTAGAAAGAACATATGTTTTCTCCCTACTTATCGGTTAATTTGTCCCCATTTAGTTATCTTGAGCACATATTTTAGCATTTTCAGTTCAGTAAATTGCATTTTATAGCTCAATGGATCTTAGCTTATTTATCCTTAATTTTGTCATGTTTTGGTACCGATGTTGCTGCATGAATATTTCCAGATTGTGCCCAAAATTGTCGCCGCACTTGACAGCTGTTCGGATAAGAATAAAAATGTGTGAGCTATCCAGACTGTTATAACCAACTTGTAGTACAGAGGCAACATGATTCTCATGAAATGACACCTGTGCTATTTGGAAGAATATAAATATTCACGTGAAAAGGAAAAAAAAATAGAGGCTTTTTGGAGGGTATTATATTCTTCAACCTATCTTTTGAAGCTTTTCAGCTATGATGGCTTAAGTCACCTACGGGTGAACCGAAGTGAAATGGACACAGATCACTAGCTCCTGATGAGGAGTCCTAACTGCAACATAAGAGGGAACGAAGAGATTCAAGTCGAGATTGTCTAGGAATAGTATTCTCCACTTGTTTCTTATATATTTCTTTTCTAAATGATGGTGATTGCTTTCTATTTCTTGTTTGTACGAAAGTACATATGATTTCTGGGTTAAATGATATTTTATTCAATCTTTCTTTACTGTTTAATCTTTGGGTTTGAATGTAACACCCCTAACCCGTATCCGTCACTGGAATAGGGTTATGAGGCATTACCGATTAATACACATTGTATAGATAAATAACATATACATTTATGCATTCATATATAAAGACCCATTCAAGTCATTCACATTGTTCCTTATAAGGCTCTACGAGACCTTTAAACATGCTTAAAAGTGGTTTGGGACTAAATCGACAACATATGCAAACTTTGAGAAACTTATAAAATTTTCAAACATTAAAGGGTCACATTCCCGTGTGAACAGACCTTGTGCCTCACACGGCCACCAGACACGCCCGTGTCACAAGCCGTGTGAAAACAGGGCATACATACTGGCTTGTACCATACGGCCGAGGACATGCCTGTGTGCCAGGCCGTGTGAAATCTAGAGGGGGTTACAAACTTGGCCACACGGCCACCACACACCTGTGTACCAGCCCATCTGCCACACACGACCAGTAGATACACCTGTGTGTCTAGGTCGTGCCAAACCTGTAGGGTATACAGACGATAATTCAAAGGGTTACCCTAGGGGACACACGGCCATGTAGCATAACTGTGTGTCACACACGGCTGAGACACACACCCGTGTCTCTCCCCATGTGGACAAGAATAGGCTATTTGCAAAGCCAAATTGCCACCCTTTTCTCATACACACATAGTAACCAAAATAATACCATTTCAATACATATATAGGTAGCCAAAACATGCCAATTCATACACATATCATGCCATTTATCCTCAACCATTTCAACTACTCAATTCCATATTCAAAAACATACCAAAACAAGCCAACATATAAGGCATTATATACATCACATATATCACTTATCAAACATATAATTCAAGCCAACTTAAATGGCCATACACACCAACTTTTACAAGCCAAATCTCATGGCTAAATCATAACTCAAAACATACCAATATGACACTAGCCTATACATGTCATATACCATATATACAAAGCTCTCAAAAGTACCAACAAGATTATCGATAGTGTGATGACGTTTTCCCGATGATCCCTGAGTCCGAGTTAGCTTCGATAATCTATAAAACAGTGAAAATTAAACACAGTAAGCTTTAAAAGTTTAGTAAGCCATATACAAATAAAGTCAACACATGAATATTTGCATATCAATTCAAATATGCTAAACATAGCTAATCACATCCAAATTCACAAACCTTTCTCATTAAACTTATATTCAATGTCTTAATTAACTTTATCAAATATTTCCTCTTTTCAATACTCGTATGAATTTCATACGTACCTGAGTCACTTAGCTCATTTACATATTCTTTCTCGACTTAACTTTGCCCATTGAACTGATCGGAATCATTAAGGATACTCAGCAATCACATATAGCTCGTACAATGCCATATCCTAGATATAGTCTTACATGTTATCACATATCGATGCCACTGTCCGGAAAAGGGTCTTACACAAAATCATAAGACGATGCCAATATCCCAGACATGGTCTTACACATTATCTCAACACAATGCCAATTTCCCAGACATGGTCTTACATGTAATCACATCTCGATAACCTAATGTCATGACATTCGTATCCTATACTATTCCTAAGGTTCGTACTGGACTTTTGGATGTCGTAACTCTATCTATTCTTGCACGTAATTTTTCTTTCAACATTTATAACAATTCAATGACAAGTAAACACATATAATTATATTTAAAGACATTTATTTGCATATGAACTTACCTCATTTGTAGAAACAACGAAACTAACCGATTAATCGAGTACTTTGTTCTTACCTCAATCTAAGTCTGATTTCTTTCATTCTTGATCTATATATATTCAAAATCAATCTATTTAATCACCAACTCAATCAATTTCACCCACAAACACATATTTACTAAACTTTCACATTTCTTACAATTTAGTCCTTATTTCATAAATACACCAAATTCACAAAATTTAATAAGACCCATACTCAGCCAATTTCTTTATAGGTCTCTAACAACCCATATTTTTCATTTATTTCATAATTTAACCCCTCAATTTACACTTTTCTCAATTTAATCCCTAATATGCATTTTTACTCAAAATCACTTTACAAAACATGTATATCAAACACCAAGCTTTTATATTTCATCATCAACACTCAAAAACATCAAGCTACCATCAATGGCATTTTACAAAATCACTAACAAACTAAAAAATTAGGGCACGGGCTAGCTAGAACACGAAGCAATGATCACAAAAACATAGAAATCATCAAAAATCGAGCTATTAATCAAGCTTAGTGTTGGCTGAATATCACAAGCCCTAAATGGCTTTCTTCTTCCTTTAATTTTTGGCTAGAACAAAGATGATAACCTAAAATTATGGCTTTTATTTTATTTATGTTATGTTATGTAACACCCTGAATTTGGGCCTAGAAGTTTTGGGCCTTGAGCATGGGAGCGGTTGAAGGCAGCTTATAATATTTTGTTGTGCATGTAAATTTCGTTAAAAAGGCTTGTTTAAGTGGTTAAGTGTGCTAAGAAGTGTTGGAGAAGTCCTGGACTCTAGCAGAAATTTTGGTTTAAGGTGAATCAAACCCTGGGTGTAGTAGGTAGGCCTTAAGAATATTGTTGGAGAAATTGTGCCACAAAAAGCCTTGTGGTCTAGTGGCAAAGTAGCACCATATAAGAGGCAGGAAGGTGGCGTCATAGAGTTGGCAAGGAGCTCCAGGGTTCGAAACTCATGGCAATCAAAGAGCATTTATTTTGCTAACAGGGGGCGACAAGAGTTGGTGTTGAATTTAAACTATGATGATGGAGGGATCCCACATCGGGAAGCTAACATAAGAGTGGATGCGAAGCTGGCTTTAAATAGAGAGAACCATGAGGAGAGTAAAGGTACCTTTCTTGGCTGATCCCTTTCGCTTTATGGCGTGCTCGTTTGGGTTGGGCATCGGCTAAGAGTTCTCGGAGCGCGAATTAACTCCAGTCTCCTATCAGATGTGTATTTCTCACTACTCTAGCTGTAGGATGGCTACTTCGGGCTGCGATGGGCCCAATGGGCCTACGGGCCCAATTGGATAAGTTGTTTGATTGTGTAGTAAATATTGGACTAGGCTAGGTAAATCTCATATCTGTGGCTAGATTTGGGCTAAAAGGGTCACACGAGCGTGTGGGCCCATTTGGACCGAGAATGGGCTTTAGTCCCATTCGTATTGTTATCCCTGTTTAGAATACTTTAGTTTACCGAAATACCCTTGTAGGGTAAAAATACCGAAATACCCCTGTAGGGTAAAATTACTGAAATACCCCTGTAGGGTAGAATTATCAAAATACCTGTAGGGTAGAATTCTTGAAATACCCACTGTGGGTAGAATTACTGAAATACCCCTGTAGGGTAGAATTATCGAAATACCCTTGTAGGGTAGAAATACTGAAATACCCCTGTAGGGTAGAATTACTGAAATACCTTTGTAGGGTAGAATTATTGAAATACCCTTGTAGGGTAGAATTATCGAAATACCCCTGTAGGGTAGAATTACCGAAATACCCTTGTAGGGTGAAAATACCGAAATACCCCTATAGGGTAGAACTACCGAGATACCCTTGTGGTGTAAAATTACCATTTTGCCCCTAGGGTGTTAAATGATTGTTTTGCCCTTATGGGCAAGTGATTGACTTGGACTGTGTGGTTGACGGATTTGATTGTGAATATATATGTTGGTGATATGAATGACTTGACTGTGGTTGTTTGATTCAAATATGGGCATGACATTCTGCATACATGACATGTTGCATGGGTTGGGTTATATTGATGGAGGAAGCATTTCTGGTGGCTATGCCACAAATATCTGTTCTGGTGGCTCTGCCACAATATCTGTTCTGGCAACCATGCTGCAAATTCTGTGGTGTGTAGCGGATGGGTGGGTCGATTTGTCTCCCCACATGGTGTAAGGTTGGTACGGGGGTGTATACGGATGGATATGGGTTGGGATTGCATTCAAATTCGATTACGATTCACATTGCGATCTGATTCTTATTACGTCACCTAATTCGATTCGATTCGATTCGATTACACACTGATTATAATTCGATTCTCATTTTGATTCTAGTTACGATAATGTTTCTTATTCGTAATGGGCTAAGGCCCCCATCAGTGCATCGTCATATAATGGGCTAAGGCCCAATTGATACTCGAAACCGTAAGTAGAAATTTGGGACCGGACTTTTAATTCTTTTATATGACCGATTGTTTCCTTTTATATAGTAGGGGATTTCACACTGAGTTTTCGTAAACTCACCCGTTTATTAACCTTCGGGTAATTTCCACTTTTAGATGGATCGGAGTGCGGGGCTCGGAGGAAGCCACACACATTTGCTTATGTTACGATTTGATTATTACTTTTAAATGTTTTTATGTGGGTTGTAGTAAAGCCGTTGTAATTTTCTAGATTTCAAATTTGGAATTTTATTTATTGTTCTTATAATTGCTAGTATTAGAACACGGTTTTCCAAAGCAACTACTGTTGTTCAAAACATCACGTATCCGCAATTGTTTTTAAATTAAGCTTCCGCGACTACCAAGATTTTTACAAAGCTGTTAAGAATGTTATTCAGCTGAGGATTTCTAACAAGGTTTAAAAAGGGTATAAGTTTTTAATTATTAAGAAGGGTTTTTAATGGAAACATGGTTTTCAAAAAAAACACTTCAATGTGACACGCCAGATTCGAGCCAAACTTTCAGGCCGGGTTTGGGGTGTTACATGTTAATTAACATTTTTACCAATTTACCCTTAATGAAACCGTTATGAAATCACCTAATACAAGCCCATTTATGACAATTTCCACTTTTAATGGTCTAATAACAACATAAGGACCTTTCATTTAATAAGCCATAGCAATTAGACACCTTTATCAAATAGAATGCAACTTTTGCATTTTACACAATTTAATCCTTTTCTTAAATTAACCACTTAAACGATAAAAAATTATTTCACGAAACTTCCATACATATATAATCACATGCTGTAAACACCAAAAATAATATTAAAATGATTTTCCAATCTTGGATTTGTGGTTCCAAAACCACTGTTCTAATTTAACTAAAGTCGGGCTGTTACAACTCTCCCCCTTAAGGATTTTCATCCACAAAAATCTTACACGTGAATAGGTTTGGATATTGCTTTCTCATAACATCCTCTGGTTCCAACGTAGCTTCTTCAATGCCGTGTCGATGCCATAATACTTTTACTAACGCTATTCTTTTATTTCTCAGCTCTTTGACCTCACGAGCTAGAATTCAGATCGGTTCTTCAATATACGATAAATCTGACTGAATCTCAACTTCGGTCGGGGAAATACCGTGCGAAGGATCAAATCTGTATCTTCATGGCATCGATACGTGAAATACATTATGAATCTTTTCTAACTCAGACGGCAATGCTAGCCGATAAGCAATCGGTCCAACTTGCTCGATAATCTTATACGGCCCGATGAATATCAGACTCAATTTTCCTTTACAACCAAATTGAAGTATTTTCTTCCACGGAGATACTTTCAAAAACACTCTATCCCCGATCTAAAACTCAATATCTTTTCGTTTCAAGTCTGCGTATGATTTCTAATGATCTAATGTTGCTTTTAGACTATCACGAATTACTTTTACTTTTTCTTCTGTTTCTCTAATCAGATCGACCCCGTGAATCTTATTCTCACTTAACTCAGTCTAGTACAAAGGTGTTCAACACTTTCGACAGTATAAAGCTTCATACGGTGCCATCTTAATACTCGATTGAAAACTGTTGTTATATGCAAATTCAATCAACGACAAATATTTTTCCTACGTACCTTTGAAATCAAGAATGCAATATCTCAACATATCCTCGAGTATCTGAATATCTCGCTTAGATTGACCATCCGTCTACGGGTGAAATGCTGTACTAAAATGTAGTTTTGTACCCAGTACATCTTGCAATTTCTTCCAAAACCTCGATGTGAATCTCGGATCTCTATCCAAAACAATAGAAACAGGTACTCCGTGTAATCATACAACCTCGGAGATATATAACTCAGCTAACTTATCAAGTGAATAGTCTGTTAGTATAGAAATGAAATTAGCCAATTTAGTCAATCTGTCAACTATAGCCCAAATCGCATCTTTCTTTCTCGGAGATAGGGGCAATCCCGACACAAAATCCATAGTCATTCTATCCCATTTTCACTCGGGAATCATAACCGGTTGTAATAAACCAGATGGTACCTGATCCTCAGCTTTAACTTACTGACAAATCAAACATTTAGAAACGAACTCTGAGATATCTCGTTTCATGCCATGCCACCAATAAAGCTGCTTCAAGTCATTATACATTTTCGTGCTTCCCGGATGAACAGTTAATCGACTACTATATGTTTCATTCAAAATCATCTGAATCAACTTTGAATTTCTAGGAACACATATTCAACCTTTGTATCTTAAACAATCATCAGAATCAACTTGAAATACTGAATCAAGGTTCGGATCACATTGAGCTCCTTTTGCTAACATTTCATTATCAATCTTTTGAGCTTCACAAATCTGCTATACAAACAACGATCTTGCTTTCAACTCAGCTACAATCGAGCCATCATCAGATAAAACCAACTGAGTATTCATTGCACGTAGAGGAAACAAAGATTTTCGGCTTAATGCATCAGTAACATTTGCTTTTCTCGGATGGTAGTCAATTACTAGCTCATAATCTTTTAGCAATTCTAACCATCTCTGCTGTCTGAAATTCAAATATTTCTGAGTCATCAAATATTTCAAACTCTTCTGATCTGAATAAACATGGCATTTCTCACCAAACAAATAATGGCGCCAAATTTTCAATGTAAACACAATGGCTGTTAACTCTAAAGCATGCGTCAGGTAATTCTTTTCATGCGGCTTCAATTGTCTCAAGGCATAAGCGATGACTTTGCCTTCCTGCATCAAAATGCAGCCTAGACCATTCAACGATGCATCACTAAAGATCACAAATTCTTTACCCGATTCTGGTTGTATTAACACTAGAGCTTTAGTCAAAAGAGTTTTCAGCTGATCGAAACTTTTCTGACATTTCTCTGACCATTCAAATTGTCTATAATAACCAGCTAGTCCCTAAAAACTGTAGACTTCGGATACATTTTTCAGAGGGTTCCAATCTATAATCATAAATATCTTGCTCGTATCAACTCGAATACCCGATACCAACACAATATGCCCCAGAAAACCAACTTCGCGCAACTAGAATTCACATTTGCTATACTTTGCAAATAACTGCTTATAACACAGAGTCTGCAATATAATTCTCAAATGCTCTACATGCTCAGATTCATTTCGTGAATATATCAGTATATCATTAATGAATACAACAACAAATCGATCTAGATACGGTCTGAAAATTTGATTCATTAAATCCATAAAGACTGCAGGAGCATTCGTTAGTCCAAAAGGCATAACTAAAAATTCATAATGACCATACATCGTTCTAAATGCAGTTTTCAGCACGTCAGAGTCTCTAACTCGCAATTGATAATAACTCGATCTCAAATCTATCTTTGAAAACATTGTAGCCCCTTTTAATTGATTAAATAAATCATCTATTCTGGGTAGAGGATATTTATTCTTGATCGCCACTTTGTTAAGCTGTCGGTAGTCTATACACATTCTCATTATGCCATCTTTCTTTTTTAAAAAACAAAACGGAAGCACCCTAGGGTGAGAAACTCGGTCTAGCAAACCCTCTATCAGTTAATTCTTGCAACTGAACTTTTAATTCTTTTAGCTCTATAGGAGCCATTCTGTACAGAGCAATCGATATCGGCGTAGTTCCTGGCACTAGCTCAATGCCAAACTCAACCTCTCGGATTGGTGGTAAACTCGATAACTCTTCAAGAAACACATCCAGATACTCACACACAACTGGCACTAATTCTATCTTCTTTTTAGCCACTTTTGTATCTAGCACATAAGCAAAGTAAGCTTCACAACCCTTTCTCACATATTTTTGAGCTAACATCGATGAAATCATAGCTGGTAAACCATTCTGATCATCTGATTCAATCCAGATAATCTCATTATTCTGACATCTCAAATCAATCATCTTTCGTTTGCACTTCACAATAGCATCATGCAACGTTAGCCAATCCATACCCAGAATTATATCAAATTCATCAAATGTTAACAACATCAGATCAACCGGAAAACAAATATCCCAAATCATCAACAAATAGTTCTTGCACACTTTATCAACCAACACATACTTGCCTAAGGGGTTGGATACTCTAATTACAAATCCAGTAGACTCTACCAGAAAAGTCTTATTGGATACTAAATTCACACATATATACCAATGAGTTGATCTTGGATCTATCAATGCAATAACTTTAGTATCATAGAGAGTAAAAGTACCGGTGATAACATTTGGAGATGACACTTCTTCGCGAGCGCGAATAGCGTAGGCTCGTACAGGTGCTATAGCATTAGATCTCGCAGCAGTGTCTCGTGCCGTACCTCTACCACAACTCACATTTCCAATATTACGGGATGGTCTCTCTCTAACTGCAGTGCTACTTGGCCTCGTACTCTGAACATTATCTTTTTCAACTAACTCTGGGCAATCTCTGATAAAATGATCTAACGATCCACATTTAAAACAATCCCGATCATTCGATCTACAATCACCGAAATGTCATTTTCCACACTTTTTACATTCAGGTCAGTTTTGTCTCACACTGCCAACACTAGCAATAGATGTAGCTTGAGCTTTAGAACTTATAGGTTGCTTTTTGCGATCTCTGCTTAAGTGTCCTATTGATGCATTAGAACTATTAATTGAGTCTCAAAATTTCTTCGATGAAGATTGATACGGCTTACTCATCGATCTCTTTCTCAAATCTCTTACTTCAAAATCAGCTTTTCTCTTTTCTTTGTTGAGATCATCGGCTTTACAAGCCCTCTCAACTAGTACGAAAAATTTCTTCAATTCAAGAATCCCAACTAATAGTTTTATATCTTCATTCAACCCGTTAACGAATCGTTTACACATTATCTCCTCAGTAAACACATACTCTCGAGCATATTTACTTAAACGTACGAACTCTCTTTCATACTCAGTGACAATCATCTGACCTTGTTTCAGCTCTAAAAACTCTTTATGTTTCTAATCGAGAAATCATTGACTTATGTGCTTCTTTCTAAATTCAGATTGAAAGAACTCTCAGGTAACTCGTTCTCTAGGAACCATCGATGTCAACATTTTCCACCAATGGTATGTATTTTCTCTAAGCAAAAATACCACACATTTGATACATTCTTCCAGAGTATAGGACAATTTATCAAATACTCTAATCGTGTTCTCAAGCCAAAATTCAACTCTCTCAGCATCATCATCAACGGTAGCCTAGAACTCCTCAGCCCCCTATTTTTGAATCTTATCAACAGGTGGCTTACTCAATCGAATCGGATCTATCACTTGTGGTACAACTAGAACTTGTTGAGGAATAGGCGGAGGTGGAGGTTGTTGAGTAGCCGGATCTGTTCTAATGAACTCCGTGTACCACTCACTCATCATTTGGAAAAAAGGCTTGTTTTGCCTCTCCCTCGTGACTACTAAAAATTGGCCTAGAATCAGCCGGCGCTGCCCCTTGAGCAGGAGTGAGCGCATTACTTTCCACATCGCCAGCTACGGCTATTTTGGGATCCATTTACTATACGAAAAACACATTTTAACTACCAGGAATCATCACACTATCATAGTTTATATATATGGCATGTATAGCTAGACTCTTACTCACTACGTTAGTCCTAGAATTGACTAAACTGTAACTCTGATACCAATTAAATGTAACACCCTTAACCCGTATCCATCGCCAGAATAGGGTTATGAGGCATTACCGATCAATACACATCGTTTACATACATAACATATACATTTATGCATTCATATGTAAAACTCATTCAAATCATTCATATTGTCCCTTATAAGGCTCTACGAGACCTTAAAACATGCTTAGAAGTTGTTTGGGACTAAACTGATAACATATGCAAACTTTGAAAAACTTATAAAATTTTCAAACATTAAAAGGTCACACGCTCGTGTGAACAGACTGTGTGCCTCACACGGCCACCAGACACGCCTGTGTCACAAGCCGTGTGAAAATAGGGCATACATACTGACTTGTACCACACCGCCAAGGACACGCCCGTACTCCAAGCCATGTGAAATCTAGAGGGGGTTACTGACTTGGCCACATGGCCAGCCACACGCCCGTGTGCCACACACGACCAATAGACATGCCCACATGTCTAGGCCATGCCAAACCTATAGGGTATACTAACTTTAATTCGAAAGGTTACCCAGGGGAAACACGGCCGCGTAGCATAACCGTGTGTCACACACAGCTAAGACACACGTCCGTGTGGACAAGAATAGGCTATTTGAAAAGCCAAATTGCCACCCTTTTCTCATACACACATAGTGTAACACCCCTAACCCGTATCCGTCGCCGGAATAGGATTACGAGGCATTACCGATCAATACACATAGTTCACATACATAACATATACATTTATGCATTCATATATGGAATCCATTCACATTGTCCCTTATAAGGCTCTACGAGACCTTAAAACATGCTTAGAAGTGGTTCGGGACTAAACCGATAACATTTGCAAACTTTAAGAAACTTAGAAAATTTTTCAACATTTAAGGGGTCACACGCCCATGTGAATAGGCCGTGTGCCTCACACGGCTACCAAACACACCCGTGTCACAAGTCGTGTGAAAATAAGGCATATATACTGACTTGTACCACATGGTCGAAGACACGCCCATGTGTTAGGCCGTATGAAATCTAGAAGGGGTTACCAACTTGGCCACACTGCTAGCCACACACCCGTGTACCAGCTTGTGTGCCACACACGACCAATAGACATGCCCGTGTGTCTAAGTCGTGCCAAACTTGTTAAGTATATTGACTGAAATTTGAAGGGTTACCCCAAGGGACACACGCCGTCTAGCATAACCGTGTGTCGCACATGGCTGAGACACACACCCTTGTCTCTGCCCGTGTAGTCAAAAATAGGCTATTTGCAAAGCTAATTTGCCACCCTTCTCTCATGTACACATAGCAACCAAAATGGTACCAATTCAATACATATTTAAGCAACCAAAATATGATATTCCATACATATATCATGCAATCTATCCACAACCAATTCAACTACTCAATTCCATATTCAAAACATGTAACGCCCCAAAATTGGGCCTAGACGTATTAGGTCTTGAGCATGGGTACAGTTGGGAGGCGGCACATAAATATTTAGTTGTGCAAGAAAGTGACATAAATATTTGTCTGCTTCAGTGGTTAAGTGTTCTGAGTGTTCTGGGAGTGTTTGAGAAGTCTTGGGTTCAAGCCGTGACTTGCGCAAAACTTTGCTTTTTAAGGATAAATCCCCTATCTTTGGTCAGTAAGGTTATAAGTAAAATTTGTTAAAAACATGACAGAATGGGCCTGCTGGTCTTGTGGATAGTGGCGTGTGGAGTGTGCTAGTGGTTTGAGGTTCGAATCCTTGCTTCTGTAAATGGAAATTATTTTTTCTGATGGCCATGGGAGGAAGTTGTGTTTGACCAAAACACCAAGAATTTGAATAAGTTTGTTGTTGTTAGCCGAATCTGAAGAGAGGATTATAGGGAATTTTATTTGTTTGAATTGGTGAACAAGAGGGATTTTAGGAGGAGCTATTGGAGGAAAATATGGAATGAGAGATGTGGAAGAGTGAGTGTCAAATGGGATGGTAGGCACTCAAAGCATTCGGGTTTTGGTGAGAGGGGTACTGATTGTGAACTCCCAACATCTAAAATAAGGCTTTGAGAATATGAAGTGCTCTCCATTTTGGTAACTACCCTTTTTGCTTGATTTCGTTTTTGGTATGAGGCCGATTACTACCTTGACCATTCAGACATTTTATTCCTCTGCATTTTTTTTCTTTCGATTTTTGGCTCGCCAATATTGTGTTTGGGTTGATCGGCTTTCTCCTCTCCCTCACTTTTCTTCTCTTGAATTTCTTTACCTTTGTCAAACCTTCATGCTCTCCCTCTCCCAATCGGACAGTAGCATTTACCTTTTACTTTTGTCTTTGGCCGAATACTCTTCTCCTTCCCCCTTATCAACTCTTTCGGGTTTCAATGAATGCACCTTGGTACTGTTGCCAAATGGTCTCTCTCTTTCTTCCTCTCTACTCTTTACATCAGGCTTTCCTCTTTCACTGCTTAAACCAAATACCCTTTGTCCCTTCTTGACTGAATACTGCTGGTGCTGCATTGTGCCGATTCTTCATTGCTCTTTCTGTCAACTTTGCCAGGGGTGGTAAGCTTTTGGTAAGAGTGGAATTTGTTTTTGCCTCAAACATTTGAAGTGCTATTGTCTATTAATTTTCTAAGTTTCTAATATTCGGTCCTATCAAATGGTGGTTGGCAGTTATTAATCATCACGTACGGGGACTATCTTTGGAGCCGTAGGCTACATCTTGTAGTTGGGAACAGTAAGGTAAGCAACGAATGTAAGTCGATTGTTTATGGGATTGGTTCCGAACATGACTAACATTGGATATGAATGATCATCGATTTTAGGTGCAGTTCATCCAGGAGAGGTTGCGAACTTAGAATCCTAACAGGTGTCTAAAACACTACCCCTACTCGTAAAACGGTAAAAATCAAAATATCGAATCGTTGACCCTACACGAGCGTGCGCTCGCTCATGTGGTAAACTGAACGCGTAAATGGTAGGCGCTAGATCGTAGAGGCCACCATGAACGATTTCATGGGTAAGGCCATTTTAGGCCACGTTGGGCCGAGATGGGCCGTGTGGGCCCTACGGGCTCGTGGGCCCCGTACGGGTAAAACCACCCAGACGTGTGGGATTATTGGGCCAGGTTGTGTATTTCGCACAGCCAAGGCCATCTCTTGGCTAAGTGGGCCACACGGCCCACATGGTCCGGTATTACAGGCCTTGGGCCCATTTTCACTGTTTGACTGTTAAGGTTGCACGAGTCACCCCGAGACGATTATGACCTTCTATTGGGGCAGTAAGTGTACCTGGACCCTTAATCGATTAAATGATTGTTTTGTCCTCATGAGGTAAAATGACTATTTTGCCCTCATGAGGTTAGATGACTATTTTCCCCTTATATGGTAAATGACTATTTTGCCCCTATGTGGTAAACGACTGTTTTACCCCTATGTGGTAAATGACTATTTTGCCCTTATATGGTAAATGACTATTTTTCCCTTATGTGGTAAATGACTATTTTGCCCCTATGTGGTAAATGACTATTTTACCCTTATATGGTAAATGACTATTTTGCCCCTGTATGGTAAATTTATTATTTTGCCCTTACATGGTAATTTGACTGTTTTGCCCCTATGTGATATATGTTTATATTTTAGCATGCTATTGTAACTGTGTTGAGTACATGTTTAATATGATGCTATGACATGACATGTGGCATGATGCATTGCATGGGGATGGGTTTATTATGATTAGAGGAAGTGTTTTAAACTGGTAGCTCTGTTGCAATTCACTGATGGCTCTAAGCCTATTATACTAGCAGCTTTGCTGCAAATACTGTTTAGTGTTGCAGTCGGTGATGATTTTGGAGTGTAGGGATGGGTGGGTTGATTTTATCCCTATATAGAGTGTAGGGCTAGACGGAGTGGAGTGTAGAGGCTGGTTGGGTAGGACTTGCATACTACACTGATTACTGTTATTGCATATATTCTTTGTTACTACAGATTCTTGTTGCATGATGTTTAAGCCATCTTGAATGGGCTCTGACCCACACCGATATTATTCTTTGCAATGGGCAAGGCCCTAACTGATATTGCCATTGTTACTGAAATGGGCTTAGGCCCAGACTATATTTTGCTCACTGTATGTTTGACTATTTGTTTATTAAGGGATTACACACTGAGTTTTCGTAAACTCACCCTTCTGCGTATCTATGCAGGTAATGCTTAGGTGGATCGGTGCTGCGCGGGACTCGAAGGTGACCATACAACAACTTATGCTTCCGTATTTATCTTTTAAATTATAAGTAGTTTAGTTTGGGTATTTTTTTATGTAATAAGGCCTCTCCGAATTTTATTTTAATTTGGGGATTTATAATTGTTTTACTCTAACACTACTAGAAATAGGAAAAACACGCGGGTTTTAAAAAAGATAAAAGTTTTTCAAAATGCCACGAACACGTAAATGGTTTTAAGAGTTACCGCAAGAAATAACGTTTTACAAGTAAACGCTAGAACACAACTGTTTTAAAAAGCTTCCGCTACAAACGAGAGTTGAAATTAATAATGTTTTAAAGTAAATACTTTTGAAAGTGACATAAGTTTTAAATCATCTTTTAGTTCACACAAAGAGGCTTAATAAAGATTGGGCTTTGCAAATGATATCATGCTTTACAAAAAACACTTTGATGTGACATCGCCAGATTCGGCCATAATGTCCAAGCCGAGTTTGGGGTGTTACAAAACATACCAATTCATTATGTCAAAATCATCAAACTCATATAAGTTTTAAATATATCTTCATCACCTTTCCATCAACTAAATCATGCCTCTCAAACATATTAATTCATCATCTATAAATCATACCATAATATACCATTCCTCAAGCATTAATACTTCAATTTACAACTATCCAAAATAGCCAACACATAACCACACCAAACAAGTCAACACATAAGGCTTTATATACATCACATATATATATCACTTATCAAACACAATTCAAGCCAACTTAGATGGCCATACATACCATCATTTACAAGCCAAATCTCATGGCTAATATCATAACTCAAAACATACCAAGATGACACTAGCCTATACATGTCATATACCATATATACACAAAGCTTCAAAAGTACCAACAAAATGATTGATAGTGTGATGATGATACCCAACGATCCCCAAGTTTGAGCCAGCTTTGGAATCACTATAAAACATGGAAGAAACAAATGAGGTAAGCTATAAAGCTTAGTAAGTTCGTACTAAATATACTCAACAGCTCATAATATACAAATCATCAATTTGAACTAATTCATGTCTAAATCATGGTAACCAATAAACTTTCCTCATAGCTACTCAAGTGTTTACGAACAAGTTCATAACTTCTTTTATTTGGATTTCATGCTTTATATGTACATACCTGTACAAATTCATATCAAACTCATACCTTTGTGTGATACTGTCGAATACTCAATATCTTGCACACTAAGTGTCAAAACATAACCGAAGTTATTATAATCTCAC
The DNA here is from genome assembly GCA_025698465.1 of Gossypium longicalyx. Classification (NCBI taxonomy): domain Eukaryota; kingdom Viridiplantae; phylum Streptophyta; class Magnoliopsida; order Malvales; family Malvaceae; genus Gossypium; species Gossypium longicalyx. The sequence continues at coordinate 32,156,295 of CM046999.1, read as the reverse complement.
ACACTAAGTGCCTTTCACAACCGAAGCTATCTCGGTCTCGCACACTAAGTGCTAAACATTGTCAATTTATCGTTCATAACCATAGTCTCATATATACAATTTATGCAATAATAAAGCATTAAAACATAATTGTAATAATGTTTATCACGTACAAACTTACCTCGGATACTAAAACGACGAATTGAATCTTTTAGTCGATAACTTTAGTTTTTCCCCGATCTAGATTCAAATTCCTCCTTTCTTGATCTAAATGTATTCAAAATTAACCCATCTAATCATCAACTCAATCAATTTCATCCACAAACACATATTTTAGCCAATTTGCACTTTGGCCCTAAACTTTCACATTTCTTACAATTTAGTCCCTATTTCAAAAATACACAAAATTCACACAATTAAATCTAATTACATGCTAGTCAAATTTTTTATAGCTTCATAAAACCCATATTTTCATTTATTTTACACTTTTAACCACAACATTTCACATTTTCTTAATTTAATCTCTAATATGCATTTTTATCAAAAATCACTTAACATAACATGAAAATCTATCATCTACCTTCCATAATTCATCATCAACCATCACAAAGCTCATAAATTCATCAATGGAAACTTTCAAAATCTTTAACAGTTTTGAAAATTAAGACATGGGCTAGCTAGTAGTCAAAGCAACGATCACGAAAACATAGAAATCATCAAAAACTAAGCTCAAAACATACCTCAATCAAGCTATGCAAGTGACAAATATCAAATACCTAATTTAGCTGTCTTCTTTGCTTCATTCGGCCATAAAATATGAAATGAAGCTTAATTTTTAACTTTGTTTTATTTAATTTAACTTATTTACAAAATGAGATAGTTATCCTTAATGAATAAACATTAAAATTCCACTAACTATAGGCATAATTATCCATCCATTATTCAAATGGTTTAATAGCATCATAAGGGCTTCACACTTAATAAATCATAGCAATTAGGCACTTTTAACTTATAGTATTCTATTTTTGCATTTTACGCGATTAAGTCATTTTCTCAAATTAATCACTTAAACAATAAAATTAGCTCACGAAATTTTCACACATACATATTCACATGCTATAAACACCAAAAATAATATTAAAATAATTTTTTGACCTCAAATTTGTGGTTCTGAAACCACTGTTATGATTTAGCTAAAACCGGGCTGTTACACATAGCAACCAAAATAATACCATTTCAATACATATATAGGTAGCCAAAACATGCCAATTCATACACATATCATGCCATTTATCCGCAACCATTTCAACTACTCAACTCTATATTCAAAAACATACCAAAACAAGCCAATATATAAGGCATTATATACATCACATATATCACTTATCAAACATATAATTCAAGCCAACTTAAATGGCCATACACACCAACATTTACAAGCCAAATCTCATGGCTAAATCATAACTCAAAACATACCAATATGACACTAGCCTATATACGCCATATACCATATATACAAAGCTCCCAAAATTACCAACGAGATGATCGATACTGTGATGACATTTTCCCAACGATCCCTGAGTCCGAGTTAGCTTCGATAATCTATAAAACAGTGAAAATTAAACATAGTAAGCTTTAAAAGCTTAGTAAGCCATATACAAATAAAGTCAACACATGAATATTTGCATATCAATTTAAACATAGTTAATCACATTAAAATTCGCAAACCTTTCTCATTGAACTTATATTCAATGTCTTAATCGAGTTCATCAAATATTTCCCCTTTTCAATACTCGTAAGAATTTCGTACGTACCTGAGCCACTTAGCTCATTCACATATTCTTTCTCGACTTGACTTTTCCTGTTGAATAGTTTAGAATCGTTAAGGATACTCGACAATCACATATAGCTCGTACAATGCCATATCCCAGATATGGTCTTACATGTTATCACATATCGATGCCACTATCCCAGACAGGGTCTTACAGAAAATCATAATACGATACCAATGTCCCAGACATGGTCTTACATGTTATCTCAATACAATGCCAATGTCCCAGACATGGTCTTACATGTAATCACATCTCGATAACCTAATGTCATGACATTCGTATCCTATACTATTCCGAAGGTTCGTACGGGACTTTCGGATGTCGTAACTCTGTCGATTCTTGCTCGTAACTGTTCTTTCAACATTCATAACAATTCAATGACAAGTAAACACATATAATTCAATTTAAAGACATTTATTTGCATATTAACTTACGTCGTTCGTAAAAATAACGAAACTAGCCTATTAATTGAGTACTTTGTTCTTGCCTCGATCTAAGTCCAATTTCTTTCGTTCTTGATCACTCTCTCTCTCTCTCTCTATATATATATATATATATTCAAAATCAATCCATTTAATCACCAACTCAATCAATTTCATCCACAAACACATATCTAAGCCAATTTACACTTTGGCCCTAAACTTTCACATTTCTTACAATTTAGTCATTATTTCATAAATGCACGAAATTCACAAAGTTCAATAAGACTCATGCTTAGCCAAATTCTCTATAGGTCCCTAGAAACCCATATTTTTCATTTATTTCAAAATTTAACCCCTCAATTTACACTTTTTTGAACTTAATACCTAATATGCATTTTTACTCAAAATCACTTTACAAAATATGTATATCAAGCACCAAGCTTTCATATTTCATCATCAAAACTCAAAAACATCAAGCTATCATCAATGGCATTTTACAAAATCACTAGAAAACTCAAAAATTAGGGCACAGGCTAGCTAGAACACAGAGCAAAGATCACAAAAACATAGAAATCATCAAAAATCAAGCTAAAACCGTACCTTAATCAAGCTTAGTGTTGGAGGAATATCACAAGCCCTAAATGGCTTTCTTCTTCCTCTAATTTTCAGCTAGAACAAAGATGATAACTCAAAATTATGGCTTTTATTTTATTTATGTTATGTTAATTAACTTTTTTACCAATTTACCCTTAATGAAACCATTATGAAATCACCTAATACAAGCCCATTTATGACAATTTCCACTTTCAATGGTCTAATAACAACATAAGGACCTTTCATTTAATAAGCCATAGCAATTAGACACCTTTATCAAATAGAATGCAACTTTTGTATTTTACACGATTTAATCATTTTCTCAAATTAACCACTTAAACGATAAAATTTATTTCACGAAACTTTCACACATATATAATCACATGCTATAAACACAAAAAGTAATATTAAAATAATTTTCCAACCTCAAATTTGTGGTTCTAAAACCACTGTTCTAATTTAACTAAAACAGGGTTGTTACATTGAATGTTTTTAGCATGGAACTGTTATTGCGATCACTGACACTAGAAAGTGCAGCAACAGTTCAAGCTAACAAGCATGGCAATAAAAGTTGCTTCAGGATTAGAGGAATTTAATCCACTTGTTTTTAATAGTGTTCCATTTCCATCATCGAAAGGTGTGTTTAATGTGCATCTTGACACTTGCTTGGCTGTTAACGTTACAGCAATAATGTGCAAGCGCACACTGCCGATACAAGTTATTAGATAGATGTGATTCTGTCAGATATCAATCCCACAGGGATGTGTGTCTTTTGTCTATTAATGTCAGTGCAATAACTGGATATAAACGAGATAAATTGTGAGGATAGTTGTCAATGCAATAACTTGAAAATAATAAAATAAAATATGATAATAATAAACTGGGATCCCCAACATGAATCTTCAGCAGAACACTAAGTGCTCACAAGGAATAAAAATATAGGTGATTGTCGAAGCAATAAAGTTCAATGTATATCTTACCTAGCATCACTCCTCTATTTAATCCAAGACTTAAACATGCATACTAACCTCACCTTTCGATGATGGCAATACGACACTATTAAGAACAAGTGGACTAAATTCCTTTAATCCTCACTCAACTTCTGCTGAAATGCTTGTTAGCTCAAACTGTCACTGCATTTTCTAGTGTCAGTGACCACAATAACACTTTTGTTTTAAAAAAAATTCAAACCCCAAGATTAAACAATAAAAGCAAGATTAGATAAGATAACATTTCACTAAGAATTCATCAGTACTTCAATACAATCAGAAATCAAAGAGTAATCACCAGTATTTAAAAAAGAAATAAGAAAGAATTAAATGGAGAATACTATCCCTAGACAACTCGATTGAATCTCTCTATTCTCTCTTGTCGCACTCTTAGGTCTCCTCGTCAAGAGCTAGTTTGCATCTGGTTTTCATGTTGGCTCACCCATGAAAGGCTCAAGCTGCCATTGCCGCAAGCTTCAAGGTAGGATGATGAAAATGATGATGATGGAGAGAAAAAACTCAAGCTGGCCCTTTTTTCTTCTCTTGTCCACCTTTTATGTCCTCCTCCCACAGTCCAGGTGTCATTTCCTCAAAAATATTATGTCTTTGTTCATACAGATTGGTTATACCAAACTGGACAGCTCACGCAGTTTTGGTTCTTATCCTGACAGCTGTCAGGTGCAATGACAATTCTGGATGCAATCTGGGATTATCTTATGCAACGACATTCCGAGCAGCTGTCAAGTGCAGCGACAATTCTAGACGCAATCTGGGATTAACTCATGCAGTGACATTAATGCAATAAGATAACAAAATTAAGGTTAAATAGGTTAGGATTCACTGAGTTATAAAATGCAATTTACTAAACTAAAAATGCTAAAATGTATTCTAAGGATAACTAAATTGGGAAAACCTATGTTCTTTCTAGTGCTATCAATTATCAGAATCTTGATTGGGTTGAAAGCTTGTCTGAGATTTATCACACTATCCAGCATAAATATTGGTAATTTTTTATGTTTTGGCCATGACTATAATGACATTTTTAGGTGGACTTATAATGGTATCTAGTTGAATGTAGTTGATGATTTTGACATGTATAAGTTGTTTGGTTTTGGTAACTTTTGATACTTGCCAAATTATGTTATTTTGGGTATTTGTGATGCATGATTGGTGTGGCTCAAATAGTATGTTTATGTTGAAATGCTAATGGTCTTAATTACGGCATGTTTTAATATGGTATTGAACTAGATGTGTATGTTTGAAATGTGGTAAAGTATACATGTTTAGGTAAGTTTGAATATTTGTATTTGACGTGCCTTGTATGGCATATTGGTTGAATTGGTCATTTCATGTAGGTTTTGGTCCTGTTTTGATGCATTGATTATGAGTACCAAAGACCTTTAGGTGGTTGCATGATTTGGTGTTGAAAATGGCTTGATTTTGGGCAAATTCATGTCCACACAGCTTGAGACACGAGCGTGTGACTCGATCGTGTGTAACACACGACCTGGTGATACGGCTGTGTGTCTCTTGTAGGTTTTATTGCATGCAAGTCAAGCAGTTGCATGGCCTAACACATGAGCGTGTGGGGTTATTTCGAGAGTTACATGGCCTGGCATACGGGAGTGTGACTTGGTTGTGTGACCCTACTTAATGAGTTACACGGGCAAGAACACGGGTTGGGACACAGCCATATGTCCCTAGTTCAATTGTTACAAGCCTGAGACACGGGTGTGTTTCTCAATCGTGTGAGGCACACGGCCTAGCCACACTATCGATGTGACCCCTGTAGTCAAAATTTTCTAACTTTTTCTTGAGTTTTCCAAGTGTTTCTAATTTAGTCCCGAATTGTTTCTAATGTATTTGTAGGGCCTCAAGGGCTCAATTTAAGGACAATATGTATGTGAATCATTGATTTATGTTATGTTTATATCAATGTATGAAATGTTTGTTCTTATGTTTCATTTGTATAGTAATGCTCTGTAACCCTATTCCGACGGCGGATACTGGTTAGGGGTGTTACAGGTGATCCAAGCAAGTCCATTTATTATTTCGTAGGTTTTCTATATTTATTTATGTTTTAGGAAATGAGACATTGTGGTAGGCTTGTTACAACCATGTTAACCCCTAGATATTTTGCTATTTTTTTGTTCGGTTTATAAGGATTACATGTTATTGTTTTGCTTAGGTTCATGAACATGTGAATGGATTGATGTTACTTTCTTGAACACTATTTTGTGATAATAAACTATTAATTAGGCTGTTGAATGATTATTTGTTGAAGTAATTGATACATGATGTTGAGGAACTAAATTGGAAAGAACTAATTGTTTATGTATGTTGCATTTTTGAGGTCTGGAGCAGAGGTATCGATAATCGAGTTTTAAAATTGATACCTTTGTGTTTTGAAGCATGCAGAGAGTCAGAATAGAGATTTGGTATCGATACCTATGCTCGAGTATTGATACTTGAGGTTAAAATATTGATACTTTATGATAGGTATCGATAATTTTTGAGAGTTTGGGTTTTTAATCGAGAAACATAATGCAAGTTTGGTATTGTTTTTTCAAGTGGTATCGATATCCTAGTGTCAATATCAATACCTACTGACATGTTTTGGGAATTTTGCTAAATGAACTTTATGCATGTTTAAAATTGTTTATAAGACTAATTATTGTAAATTTAGCATGTAGCAATGGTAACTATCTTGAATGATTGACTTAAAACCTATACGAACAATAAAATGATGAATTTTTTTATTTGCTATGAGCTTTCTACTTGATGTATGTGGCATGAGATGGTGGTGTGACATCCCGTATTCGGGCTTGGCGACCAGGCCAAGTGTAGGGTGTTTGTAACACCCGTAACCTGTAACCGTCGCCGGAATAGGTTAAGAGGCATTATCGGACTTATAACTGAAATCAGAACCACCATACATCAAATATCATCTCATTACTACTAAAAGTCATTCATTCACATTCAATATTCACATAAAATTGAGTACACAATGCTTAATCATGCATTTGGGACCAATTTGATAACATATAAAAGTTTCTAAACTTATAAAAATTTTCCACTTTTAAAAGGTCACACGCCCTTGTGAACAGGCCGTGTGCCTTCCACGGTCTAGACACACCCATGTGTCAAAGCCGTGGCAAAACAGGGCATAGCTACTGACTTGCTCACACGGCCAGACTACACGCCCGTGTGTCCAGCCCGTGTGCTATGCACATGCCAGTGTCCTGGCTGTGTGCTAGGCCGTGCCAAAAATGGGGGGTATTCTATTTGTGACGTCAACATACCAATAAGGGTCACACGGCCAGACCACACGCCCGTGTGTCTAGTCTGTTTGTGAGCCTGACTTACAACTGAAGGGTACCCTAGGGGACACACGACTGTGCAACATGGCCGTGTGTCACACACGGCTGAGACACACGCCCATATCTCTGCCCTCGTGGACAAAAATAGGCCATTTGAATAGCCAATTTTCCACCTCAAATGGGTTCAACCTACAAGCAAAGAAAAGAAGCATAATTTTACTTCCAATTCAGCCAATATTTATGCTATAGCATTCATCATTTATAACATAACAATACCAACCATTTCCCTACTCATAAACCTTACCAATTCATTTTAAACACAAGATAAATTCATACCAAAACATTTTCTTCCATACCTCATTAAATCTCAAATTAAACTTACCAAGACTTACCAACTAAAACATACCACAATTGCAACTTATCATCATATATTATAAGTCATTCACAACTATGAGTTCAATCACAAATTAGCCAAATCACGTGGCTAAGCATATCCAATACAAAACATACCTATCCATCTACTAGCCTATACATGCCATACTTCAAAAAGATATGCATTTTCAAAAGTACCAAAATGAGATTCGATAGTGTGGTGATGATCCTTGACGATCCCTGAGCTTGTTGTAGCTTCGATAACTAAAAACAACACAAACACGCAAAAAGTAAGCTTTCAAAAGCTTAGTAAGCTCGTACTAAAATCATCAACAATATATAAAATTTAACACATCAATACATAAGTATTTACACATTTTCAATTCATAAGATCATATCAATTCATTGAACTTAACATACACAATATCATCTACCACTTAGGTATCGTACATACCTGAATCTCCCCGTACTTATTCAATTTCATACTTACCTGTCATTGAATATTATCAGACTTTCCATCAATTACTTGTACTTTAAACATCTACATATTTAGTGCCAAAAAGGTTAACCAAATCTAGAACAATTCCGCACACTCAGCGCCATCTCAATTAACCGAAGCTAAGTCAGTATCGCACACTTAGTGCCTTAAGTAGCCGAAGCTAGTTTAGATCGCACACTTAGTGCCAACTACTTTCAATCCATCATCATAATCATCTAGCTCAATTATATATACATCTACGCATTTTCAAAACAGCAACATGTACTTATAATATCATGTTCTACGTACGAACTTACCTTGTACTCGGAATTGTCGATTTGAATTATCTACTCGATAACCTTCAACTTCCCTCGATCTAAATATGAATTCCTCCTTTATTGATCTATATATATTCAAAATTAACCCTTTTATTCACCAAATAATTCAATTCAATCCATAAACACATATTAGGGTATTTTACAAATTAGCCCCCACATTTTCACATTTAGACACTTTAGTCCCTATTTCAAAAAATCACAAAATACACATAATTTGCATATACATAAGCTTAGCCGAATTCTTATAGTACTCATACTAGTCCACACATTGCATTTATTTCACATTTTAGTCCCTCAAAATAACAATTTTACAATTTAGCCTAAATCGCTCAAATTCATCAAAAATTCAAAGACAAAACATGTAAACCCAACATTAAGCTTTCATATTTCACCATTTAACAACACAAAACTCATGAATTCATCCATTGCATATTTCAAAATCATCACCAAAATCAGAAATTGAAGCATGGGTTCGATAGTATACTAAGCAACAATCACAAAACCATAGAAATTATCAAAAACAAAAACAAAAACATACCTCAATTAAGCTTTAAACTAGCCAAACCCTAAAACTCTTTTTCTTTTCTTTTTTTTCTTCTTCAATTTTCGGCACCAAACAACATATAATGCCTATTTCCATGCTTTATTATAACATATATTAACTTATTAAACATTTTACCATTATAACCTTTATTAAACCATTATAAAATCACTTAATGGATGGTTATTAATGTCCATTCAAACTTCCAATGGTAAAATAATAACATAAGGACCTCTCATTTAATAAGCCAAGTCAAATAAGTGCTTTTAACATCTAACACACAGCTTTTACATTTTACGCGATTAGGTCCTTTTTGCAAATTAAACACACAAACAGTTAAATTTTCACACAAGATTTTCATACACGTCAATTCACTTATAATAGGCACGGAAAATAATATTAAAATATTTTTCTGACTCGGATATGTGGTCCCGAAACCACTATTCCTACTAGGGTCAAAACCAGACTGTTACAGTGTTATAGCTAATTGGATTACAAGTTTGGAATATCATACTTTTACTAACGGATGGATTTTCATTCTTGGTGGAGGAGTCATTTCTTGGGGTTCCAAGAAACAAACTTGTGTTACTGATTCCACCATGGCAGTCAAATTTATTACATTAATCGCTGCATCTAAAGAAGCAAAATGGTTAAGAAAATTACTTTATGATGTACCTCTATGGCCTAAACCAATTTCACTTATTTCTAAATATTTTGATAGTGAGGCTACTCTAGCAAATGCATATAGCCGAGTATATAATGGAAAGTCTAGACATATTGGATTAAGACATAACTATGACCGACAATTAATTTCTGACGGAGTGATCACTATTAACTATATGAGGTCAAGTGAAAATTTGGTAGATCTTTGACAAAAAGTCTTGCCAAAGATGTAGTTAACAAGACCTCAAAAGGGATGGGACTCAAACCCATTAATTATAGTTACTTATGATGGAAACTCGACTCAACGCTTGATATAACGTCAAGTCTTAAGTTCAATGAGGCAAATTACATCATTTGTATGTGATTGCTAGCACTATGAATAAATTCATCTTAAGATTAAAATGTTAGGTATTTTTAATGATAAGGGAAGGATGAATAATGTACTTTTAATGTACTCATAATATGTTAGATTGTTATAATTATTGGAACACTCTTGATGAGATCTATGTAACGCCCCCACGCCCGAGACTGTCGCCGTAGTCGAGTATGAGGTGTTACTAAACTTAATTTAACATTTTTAGAACTTTGGATTATTTGATTCTACATTTACAGTTTTCTAGCTACTTGCGTCCCAGTCACAAGAAAAATCATATCTCGAGTTACGAAACTTAAAATCAAGATCTGTAAATTTTCCCTGAATCTAGACTCATATACCTATCTACTAATTTTTTTCTAGAATTTTTGGTTGGGTCAATTAGTACAGTTTATTAGTTAAAATTACCCCTGTTACAGGACTTTACTGAACTGACCTCTGTTTACTACGAACCACATTTCTCTATGTAAAAAATTCATATGATTATGAGGTTTGTTTATCCTGAAGCTAGACTCAATGAGGATTCTGAGAATATAAAATACACCACTTAATTATGTCTGTACAATTTATGGTGAATTTTTAAAGTTGGAACAGGGGATTCAGAAACTGCTCTGACCCTGTTTCACTAAAATTCAAATATCTTCTAACATATAATTCCTTTACCTGTTTCATGTGTTTCATATGAAACTAGACATAATAAGCTTCAATTTGATATTTAATCCATCACCAAATTCAATTTCTATGATTTTTAGTAAATTTTCAAACTCACGTTAGTGTTGCTGCAATATTCTGTTTATGGCAAATTTCATCCCTTTTTATGAGTTTTCATGATTAAAGTATCCTATTAACCTTCCATGACATCAAACATAATCTAAACTAACCATTTCCATAACTTATCATTATCAAGCATTTTCTCAACCATTCCATCACCATATCATAAGATCATTTACACAAAATAGGTATATTGCTATACATGCCATACTTAATTTTACAAACCATTTACCGAAAAGTTCTTCAGATAGTGTGACTGAGCCTTCGACCTATCCCGACTCCTAAGCTGGCTTGTCCAAAACTACAATGAGTAAGAAGGAGGGAGTAAGCATAAATGCTTAGTAAGTTCATATGCAAATAATAAGTAACATAACAAAGCAATCATACCAAACAACATTAGTATGGTATCACCAAAATATAAATTTTCATTTCTAATCATCATTCATCATTTTACTACCTTATCGTTATTGTATCAATACTCAACCCGAGGGTTAAGTACATACCTGTCCGAAGTATCCATTTCACATCACTTACCAATACGTCTCTTTTCATCTCAAGTATTCCTCCATTTGAGTAGAACTTTACCCGTTGAACTCATCGGAATATAATTCGGATACATGGATAACTTGCACATAAGTGCCACATATGCAATCAAGCAATCATGTAACCCGCCCATAAGCGAACTCGGACTCAACTCAACGAGCTTGGGCGTTCGCATCCATAAGTGAACTCGGACTCAATTCAACGAGCTCGGATGCCTAGTTACATCTCACGAACTCGGACTCAACTCAACGAGTTCGGACATTCACATCCATAAGTGAACTCGGACTCAACTCAACGAGTTCGGATGCTCAACCATCCTAGTGACATGTCACTTGTATCCTAATCTATTCCTAAGGTTCAAACGGGATTTTCCTCGAACACATATTCTTGCCGTCTTCCGTAGAATGCCGTAATCAATACTCGGTAACAATTTATTTTTAACAAGTAGTTTACATAATACGCATTTTATTCGAAATTAACCACAAAGCATATATTTCATAATAAAATTCAGCATATCATATAATTAGCATCAATAACTTAAAAATAACCATTATGCTACATTATTTACACATGAACTTACCTTGGTACCAAAATACAAAGATTTTGCAATTTAATCCCCAATCTTTTCTTTTCCTCGATTGGGGTCGATTCCACGTCTTTCTTGATCTAAAATAACACATTTAGCTTATTTAATACTCACACTATCAAATTAATCCTTAATTCAAATTTTGGCAAAATTACAATTTTACCCCTAAACTTTTACATATTTACACTTTTGCCCCTAGGCTCGGGATTAAACTTTATTCCTTATTCTTATGTTTTACAACATGCTGATCACTTTTCTCTTCTATGGCAACATCAAATTCTCACTCTAACATGTACTTGTGACTATTAGGTATTTTTACCGATTAAGCCCTTTTACTCGTTTTTGCTTAAAATCGAGTAGTACAAGTTGTCTAACATAATTTAAAACCTCATATTCTATCATAAAACATCAAAATACACAAATTTCACCTATGGGTATTTTCCCAAATATAAACCCTAGGTTAAATTATTGCTAACATAAGCTTTATCGAGTTACCGGGATCTCAAAAACGTAAAAATCATTAAAAACGGGGCTTAGAATCACCTACTATGAAGCTTGAAAGTTGAAGAAACCCTAGCTATGGTGAGAGTGAAGTTTCAGCAGCAACTAAATGGGGAAGATGACCATTTTGTGTTATTTTTCCCATTTTATTTCATTTAATATCCAAATGACCAAAATGCCCTTAATACCTTTCTTTGAAAATTTTCATGTACAAGCCCATTTTTGTCCAAAATTTTAGAAATTGGTCAAATTGCTATTTAAGACCTCCTAATTAATATTTCAAAGCAATTTCATACTAAAAACTTCTAGAATGCAAGTTTTGCAACTTATTCGATTTTGTCTCTAACTTCAAATTAAGCATTTTATGCATAGAATTTCTTCACAAAATTTTCACACAATCATGCAATCATATCATAAACCTCAAAATAATTATAAAATAATTATTTCTATCTCGGATTTGTGGTCATGAAACCACTATTCCGATTAGGCCCTAACTCGGGATATTACAATCTACCTATGTGAGTGGAAGTATAACTGTTTCGAAGAGCTCAAGGGCTTGGCTCTAACAAAGACCCCATGTAATATCCCGGTTAGGGCCTAATCGAAATAGTGGTTTCGTGACCACAAATCGAGATAGAAATAATTATTTTATAATTATTTTGAGGTTTATGATATGATTGCATGATTGTGTGAAAATTTTGTGAAGAAATTCTATGCATAAAATGCTTAATTTGAAGTTGTAAAACTAAATCGAATAAGTTGCAAAACTTGCATTCTAGAAGTTTTTAGTATGAAATTGCTTTGAAATATTAATTAGGAGGTCTTAAATAGAAATTTGACCAATTTCTAAAATTTTGGACAAAAATGGGCTTGTACATGAAAATTTTCAAAGAAAGGCATTAAGGGCATTTTGGTCATTTGAATAATTAATGAAATAAAATGGGAAAAATGACACAAAATAGTCATCTTCCCATTAGTTGCTGCCGAATGCTCCATGTCTCCATAGCTAGGGTTTCTTCAACTTTCAAGCTTCATAGTAAGTGATTCCAAGCCCCGTTTTTAATGATTTTTATGTTTTTGAGATCCCGGTAGCTCGATTAAGCTTATGTTAGCAATAATTTAACCTAGGGTTTATATTTGGAAAAATACCCATAGGTGAAATTTGTGTATTTTGATGTTTTATGATAGAATATGAAGTTTTAAATTATGTTAGACAACTTGTACTACTCGATTTTAAGCAAAAACGAGTAAAATGGCTTAATCGGTAAAAAATACCTAATAGTCACAAGTACATGTTAGAGTGAGAATTTGATGTTGCCATAGAAGGGAAAAGTGATCAGCATGTTGTAAAACATAAGAATAAGGAATAAAGTTTAATCCTTGAGCCTAGCAAAAAAAGTGTAAATATGCAAAAGTTTAGGGGTAAAATTGTAATTTTGTCAAAATTTGAATTAAGGATTAATTTGATAATGTGAGTATTAAATAAGCTAAATGTGTTATTTTAGATCAAGAAAGACGTGAAACGACTTCAATCGAGGAAAGAAAAGATTGTGGACTAAATTGCAAAATCTTTGTATCTTGGTACCAAGGTAAGTTCATGTGTAAATAATGTAGCATAATTGTTATTTTTAAGTTATTGATGTCAATTATATGATATGCTGATTTTTATCATGAAATATATGCTTTGTGGTTATTTTCGAATAAAATGTAAATTATGTGAGCTACTTGTTAAATAAAATTGTTACCAAGTATTGGTTTTGGCATTCTACGGAAGACGGCAAGGATATGTGTTCGAGGAAATCCCGTTTGAACCTTAGGAATAGATTAGGATACAAGTGACATGTCACTAGGATGGTTGAGCATCCGAACTCGTTGAGTTGAGTCCGAGTTCACTTATGGATGCGAATGTCCGAGCTCGTTGAGTTGAGTCCGAGTTCGTGAGATGAAACTAGGCATCTGAGCTCGTTGAGTTGAGTCCGAGTTCACTTATGGATGCGAACGCCCGAGCTCATTGAGTTGAGTCCGAGTTCGCTTATGGGCGGGTTACATGGTAGCTTGGCTACATATGTGGCACTTATGTGCAAACTTCCTACGTATCCGAATTATATTCCGATGTGTTCAACGGGTAAAGTTTTACTCAAATGGAGAAACATTCGAGACGAAAAGAGACGTATTGGTAAGTGATGTGAAATGGATACTTTGGACAGGTATGTATGTAACCCTCGGGTTGATTACTGATACAATAACGATAAGGTAGTCAAATGATGAATGATGATTAGAAATGAGATTTATGTTTTGGTGATACCATGCTAATGTTGTTTGGTATGATTGCTTGTTATGTTACTTATTATTTGCATATGAACTTACTAAGCATTTATGCTTACTCCCTCTTTCTTACTCATTGTAGTTTTGGACAAGCCAGCTCAGGAGTCGGGATAGGTCGAATGATCAGTCACACTATCCGGAAGAACTTTTCGGTAAAATGGCTTGTAAATTTAAGTATGGCATGTATAGCAAAATACTTATTTTGTGTAAATGATCTTATGATATGGTGATGGAATGGTTGAGGAAATGATTGATAATGATAAGTTATGGAAATGGTTAGTTTAGATTATGTTTGATGTTATGGAAAATTAATAAGTTATATAGATCATGAAAACTCAAAAAAAAGGATGAAATTGCCATAAACAGAATATTGCAGCAACACTGATGTGAGTTTAAAAATTTACTAAAAATCATAGAAATTGAATTTGGTGATGGATTAAATATCAAATTGTATATTATTATGTCTAGTTTCATATGAAACAAACTAAACAATTAAAGAAATTAGATGTTGAAAGATATTTAAATTTTAGTGAAACAGGGTCAAAGCAGTTTCTGAATCCCCTGTTTCAACTTTAAAAATTCATCATAAATTGTACAGATATAATTAGGTAGTGTATTTTATATTCTCAGAATCCTTATTGTGTCTAGTTTCAGGATAAATAAACCTCATAGTCATATGAATTTTGTACAGAGAGAAATGTTGTTCGTAGTAAACAGAGGTCATTCCAGTCAAGTCCTGTAATAGGGGTAAGTTTAACTAATAAACTGTACTAATTGGCTCAACCAAAAATTCTAGAAAAAAATTAGTAGATAGGTATATGAGTCTAGATTCAGGGAAAATTTACGGATCTTGATTTTGAGTTTCGTAACTCGAGATATGATTTTTCTTGTGACTGTGACGCAAGTAGCTTGAAAGCTGTGAATGTAGAAACAAATGATCTATAGTTCTTAAAATGTTAAATTAAGTTTAGTAACACCTCATACTCGATTCCGGTGACGGTCTCGGGCGTGGGGGCGTTACAACCCATGAAAAGAGGACACAGACACATGACCATAATAGTGTCCCTGGTTACTATGCATTCGTCGATGTTGAAATCATTATGTGAGATGTGTTCGGTTAATCAAATAGAATAGTTGGTTCAAAGCTTAGTCTACTATGCAAGTTCGATTAGCTTTAACATGTTTTCACTAAGTGAAGGTTCAATCGTAAGACGCCTTCATTTATGCAAATTAATTTTTAAGAATATCAAATTCTAAAATATTTTGAAAATGGGGAGAGATTGTTGGAACATTTTCAAATATTTATAGTGTTCCAATAACTATAAATGAAAGGATGTAATTAATCAAAAGTTTTTTTTTTTGTTATTGGTCAATAGTTATATCACTTGATTTTTGACAAAAAATTATAACTATTCAAACAATATTACTTGAATAGTTATAATATTAGATGAATAATAATTATGTCTTTTTGAAGATGTTATTATTCATAAAAGACATTGGAATATGTCTCTCTGAAGACACATGAAAATTCCTATAAATAAGAATGAAATTTCATTTGGAAATCATATCAACAGGTTCTAATTCTATCTTTCCTCCATATTCAAGTATTATTAGATTGTTTTATAAAGAATTATTGAATTTTTTTTATAGAAATTGACTTTCTTGTTATGCATTGCTCAATGCTTAATAGACTATTTTCGTCAATGCAGAATGTAAATAGTCATCGGGTTTTATTGTATCCTCGAGATTTATTTGCTTGAAATTCATTTGCACACTGAGTATAGGTTGGGGTGAATAGAACCTTAAATGTAGTGGCTTGATATACGCCTTAAGAGTCTTGTTCTATTTCTTCATTTTCTGTATGAGTTGTTATTCGTATTTCGTTCGTGTGTTCGAGATTTTTCTCACTGAAATTTTTATATTAATAAAAACAACAAAATATTTTTCTTTTCCCAAATTTGGACTGAACTCAAAGGCCAAAAATACTTTACTGGAAATTTAACCCATTTTCTAAACAAATTTTATTATTTATCCAATTCCATTTTTTGACCTATATTTTATCGGAATTCTTTCACTTTTAAATGGATATTCAAACTGAACTAAGTTACCCAGCGCATGTATAAAATCCTAAGTAATTTCTCCACCCAAAGTATGGTGAACAAACATATTTTATCTATCAGAGTGACTAGTTCAATTACAACAAGGTAGATATGATTGTATATACAATTCTTCTTATTTTTATAATATTTTAATAAAAAATCCTCGTAGTAGTTGAAAATGTCAATCTAGATTGAGTTTGTTTTTTTGTCTGTCTATTGTGTTCCATCGACACAATTATCAGACAGGCGCTTATCGCTTTTTATGATTGAGGAGAAGAGTTTCGATATTGTCGCTGAAAACTGTTTTTTTCCCCCCAATTTCTCACTGCTGAAAACATGTCGTTTTCCAACAGATGAAGGGACAACCTTTTATATATAAAAAAAAGTTTAATCTTTGTTAAAATCCTGTAAAAAACAAAAAAAACCAGATCGACATGGTTCCAAGAAAAAACCCCATTGACTCAAACTCAAATTAAAGTCATCAATTGCCTTGAACTTTCGTTGCAAATTCACTTGGATAAGACACGTTCACACCCTAGTTCCATGTGCCGCACCTTCCCTTACCAAACTTTGTTGACCTTGTTCATTCCCCAAACCCCTTCAATTTTCCATTGATTATGAAAGGGAAAATCTCAAATCCTTTTCATAAAATTTTCCAGGTCCAATTCATTCCCCAAATCCCTTTGATTTTTTTTTCAGGTCGTCGTTTCAAGTAACTAAATCCCAAGTCCCAACTGGTAAAATCATTGTTAATCTGCAATTTTTTTCTGATACATGAAGGTTTGACCATTGTTTATTCATTTTGTTTTTTTCATTTTACTTTAAGATGAAGATGATGACCCAGGGCCCTTGGTCAATATTAAATTGATTTGTTGTCTACGGATTCCTGCCATTCTGCCAGGATATGGTTGGTTTACATATCAATAAAATAAATAATTAATAAAAATGCACTGATTGATGAGCAAAAGTATCTAAAACAATGGTAGTTCACTCCTTTTTTTACAATTATAATTCTGGGTTTTTCTTGCTACCGAAGGTTACGTATATAATTAATGTATATTAGTTTCATTAATTTTTTTAATGAAACATTTGGCTGCTAAATTTGTTCTTTCATTTACGAATATAGAAATACTTATCTATAGTCATCTCTTGCGTGTTCATCAATGGAAAAACCCACCTGGAATTTCTTTTCCTTTTGCCTTTTCTTAAGAGTTCCTTGAAGTGGTTTACTTGTCAAAAAATTTACTTGTATAGGTCAAATCTTTTCTTAATGATCAAATTTTAAGAATTTTCCAGTGCTGGGTGTTAAAGCATTTCTGTATTTGTATCGGATTTTGACCCTTATCCTTATCTGAGTCTAAAGTTTTGAGTTTCCTGTGGTCTTGTATACTTGTTGAGGTTTGCACTTCTTGCAATTAATCGTGGTTACATGTTTAGTCAGTAAGTAGCTTTTTGAACCTGTCATTACCAGTAGCAGTCTTTTTGCATTTTATTAGTCTTTATTTTCATACCAGTAAATTTCCAAGGAAATTTCTTTTGTTTAGAACCATTAAATACTTTTAATTTGTAGAATTATCATATCCTTAACCCTTTTAATTTGGCAATACTTTATTCAAGAATCAAAAGGATATTTTAACAGGTTTGAGGTATCTTAGTTAGTAATATCTTGATCATATTCAATTATTGCATATCATTTTCTGAATCTTATCTTATAAAAACTGACTGGCTTTCAATAATTTTCATGATTGGTCTTATTTGATTTGCAGGAGATATCATTTTCTGTCATTGAACTCTTGAGTAGCTTAATTTGTTAAGATTATATTAGTTATGGGAGGAAAAAGCTCAAAGGATTCTAGTGGAAGAGCATATCCGATAAGTAGGTCCGGTGGTTCAGATTCATGGAGTCGTTACGGATATCCACCGCAATCAGGATATCCTCCACAGACTCCTTACTATACACCACAGCATCACCATGCTCCACCTCACTCAAGTAATTACGGATTGCAAACACTCCATCGCGGGCATAAGATTGTGAAATACTCAAGGATAGCCGATAACTACGAAACTTTGGACCAGGTTAGCTTGTTGTTGCTGCAATTCTTGTGAGTTCTTCTATCTGCTTTGTTCTTGTTTCGGTTAATATGAAGAAAGGGTGTGGTTGGTGGTAATGATCAATAGGAATATTTGTTCAAAATGAACATGATGAATTGTTGATATGATTCTATATTACACGGACTCGACTGTGAGTATCAAATATGGGTATGTATTTGACATAGGTATATTCAATTCTTTTTTGAAGTTTTTCTACGTATATGGAGGGTTTTAGAGGGTCATACCCTGATATCCGACCTGGCTGTATGTTGGACATAGATGGTGGATACAGGTACTTCAAGAAAAGTCGAGTCGTAGCAACATAGCTATAAACATCCGCCACCTGACATGAAAGCCCAAAGAAGAACTGTATTGTCAAACCCATAAAAACTGATTTAGACTTGTGGAAAAATTGTTGGATTTGAACTATTTAGATGGAAAGCATCCTTTTTCTGTCAGCTATATTTATTATATTTTGTTTCTGTTGAAAATATTTACATTAGATGGATTTAGCATGAATGGAAAACTATGTCTGGATGCTATATCATCTGACATGGGTATGTTCGAAACTTTCTAAATTTTTATTGTATTTGGAGGGTTCTTGGAGGATCATATCGACATACTCATGTCCATATATGTATTGGACATGGATGTTGAACACGGGTACTTCAATAACAGTGAAAAGTCATTTACTGCATATGGAAAATTATTTGCTATATGTGGCTACTTCAATCATTCAGATGTTGCTTATGGAAAATTTGCCTGTCCTGTAATATCTGTTTATCTACAAAATTACAAAATAATGACATGTTCAGTCAATGAAATTGCTGATCCCAGGTTACTGCTGCCCTCGCACAAGCTGGCCTTGAGTCCTCTAACCTCATTGTTGGTATCGATTTCACAAAAAGCAACGAATGGACAGGTATTATTTGCTGATTCTATCTGATGCCCTAACGTTTTTCTAAATCATCTGCAACACACCACTTAACTTGAATGGAAAACTAGGTGCAAGGTCATTCAACCGCAAAAGCTTGCATCACATCGGGAATGGCCAAAATCCCTATGAACAAGCTATATCAATTATTGGACAGAGCTTATCCGTTTTTGATGAGGATAACTTAATTCCATGTTATGGGTTCGGAGATGGTAAAGTTCATTGAAAATGTTTTCTTACAATTCTACATTAACTTGTTTTCTCTATTTGGATTATTAGATGATATTTGCTTCATATGTTTTCAGCGTCAACGCATGATCAAGATGTCTTCAGTTTCTATCCGGAAGAGAGATTCTGCAATGGATTTGAGGAGGTGCTTGCACGATACAGAGAAATTGTTCCCCAGCTTCGACTCGCAGGTGCCTGACTTGTACTTGATCAATTGGGTTATTAATGTTATACATACATCTTGAACCCGAATCAGTCGGTTCTTACAACAGCCATTTTATGTTTGTTTGCGGCAGGGCCAACATCCTTTGCACCCATCATTGAAATGGCCATGACTATTGTCGAGCAAAGTGGTGGTCAATACCATGTTTTGCTGATAATTGCCGATGGACAGGTAATATGGAAGAAGAGAACTTGGGATTCAATGATTCAATATTTGATTGTATACACTCTGTTCCAGGAATAGACAGAAACTAGACATGCTCCAAAATCTGAATAATTGGACTGGAGTAACAAAATATTTGGTTACAAGGGTAGATCATCTTACTAATCATTTGATTTAGGGTGTCTATCTCTCTAAATCAGAAGAGAGTTTACTGCCAGTCTCGATAAGGTAACTCCGAATGATTTAGAGAAGAAAAGACTGAAGCATCCAATTGATATGGAGTCTCTCTCTCTGCAGATCCGAAGATCATCTGGTTATTCTGATGTTAATTGGAATAAGAATTGTCATTAAAAGACAGTTTTGATTTTAGTCTTACAATGAATCATCTATAAATATACTCTTTGATTCTCTATGTCCGGGCAAAATCTGAATCTTAGTTCTCCAACACTTCTGTTTCATATATGTCCTAGGTGACTCGAAGTGTCGACACACAACATGGTCAGCTTAGCCCCCAAGAGCAAAAGACAATCGATGCAATCGTTAGAGCAAGGTGATTGCCATTAACTCGCCACTTGATTTAGATTGTCGCGCAATGTATACCCTAATATGGTTCATCTGGTTGCAGTGAATTCCCCTTGTCTATTGTCCTTGTTGGGGTTGGTGATGGACCTTGGGACATGATGAGGGAGTTTGATGATAACATCCCTGCTCGTGCTTTCGACAATTTTCAGGTGAGTGATTTTTGAAGTCTCCTACTGTTGAAAAACTGTAATTTACTAATAATATTTTAGGACAATCATAGTTTGCTTCCTTTTTGTTTACTGTTTTAATGTTCTTAGTTGTTAAAGCCACTTCTTTTCGGTCTTTCTAGTTTGTGAACTTCACAGAGATTATGTCGAAGAATACAGATTCATCGAGAAAGCAGGCAGAATTCGCTCTTTCAGCTTTGATGGAAATTCCTTCTCAGTATAAAGCAACTATTGAGCTCGGCCTGTTGGGGTAATTATTAAATTTGTTGTCCATGTGACTTTGACTCTTCATTTTTCTTAAGTACTCGTTCTCAACACATTTTCGGGCATGCATATGGGCCATATGACCCTTCAAAGATTCTTCAAATATTAGAATACACTTTTAAAATCTAAATATATTATGTTGGACACATGCTCATATCTGGCATTCATGTTGATTTCTATAAGTGTATTAAGTGTTAGTAATGTATCGTTAATCTCTAATTGTTTTCTTTTCATTAATAAACCAGACAAAGAAAGGGAAATACTTTTGAGAGAGTTCCTCTCCCTCCTCCCATGTACGGTGCCTCATCTTTCAATAACCCGAAGTCTTATTCTCGCTCAAGCAGTTTTCAGCAGGATCCATCTCCGTATTCTCAATCTGGCAGTTTTAAGCAAAATCCATCTCCCTATTTTCGGTCAAGCAGTTTTCAGCAAAATATACCTCCGTATTCTGGATATGATACCTCTGCTGCCACAGCCACAGGTCCATCTTCGAGCTCCTTTTACGATCATCAGGTATGCAAAACCTTCCATTGAATTAACATTGTACTTATTAGCATTATCATTTCATTGGAATTGCTGCACTTTTACGCAAGTTATAAGGAGTAACAACAGTCAGTTCAGTCCGATTTTGAAAAAAAATTGGGGTTATGTGCTATATTCTTGTGATCAGTTTTTTAAATTTATAAAAGCATATTTTTATATAGTATTTTAAGGTTTTTAACTAATTTAGAAATACAGTATTTTCAGCTTTTCCTTTTCTTTTTTTTTTTTTCCAGTTTTTTCGGGTTTTTTTTCATTGCTTAGTCCTAGCCTTAAGCTACATATCTTTTCTTTTTTAACCCTTTCTCTCGCAAACTTAACAGATTTGCCCCATTTGTCTTGGTAATCCAAAGGACATGGCCTTTGGTTGCGGACATCAGGTTAGTTACTCTCTACTTCCCGTTGCTCTTTTTTATCTATAATCTACTATGTTACTTGGGCTCAGGTACTAAATGTTGGACATAGCTATGTTCAATTTTTCTAAGATTTTCATGTATTTGGAGAGTTTTGGAGGAGTATATCCCATATCTATGTCCAAAACCCAAGTACTGTAAGAAGTCATAGCGTAGATAAATCTATATATGTTGAGACCGAGTATTGACATAATCCTTTTCCCCTTTCATCTTCAATTTGACAGACTTGTTGTGATTGCGGAGAAGACCTCCAAGTCTGCCCCATATGTCGGAGCGCGATCCAAACTCGGATCCGGCTTTATTGATCAGTCTTCATAACCTCGTTTTTCTTTTGGTAAACAGAGTTGAATCCCGCAATTGATGCCCGAAAACAATGAAAGGTTAGCTCTTGACTATGATCTGAAAGGAAAAAAAAAAAAAAAAAAAAAAAAAAGAAAAGGTTTCCGTGGATGAGCTTTTTACCAAATATCAAGAAATTGTGATACTTATAGGTTTAGGGCTATAATCTTACCTGATGTGTCCCTTTAGACATTAAACTCTCTGCTGCATTAGCTTGATGGAGATTAAGCTGTTGGAGATGTGAGTCTAGACCTGGCAATTCGTACATCCGTGTTGTGTTCATGCATTTTGTCATGTCCATGGTTGTGTTTAAGGTCCTATATTTTTATAAATATTTTATAGTTAAATACCTTAAATTTTAAGACATTCTCGTTATGTTGTGTCTGTTATTTTCTCATTCTTGTGTTGTGTTTGTGTCTAGTATTGCCAGGTCTAGACATAGACATGACCAACAATGTAAAGCTGAAAAGCAAACACACGGCAGCGGAGAACTGTTGCTACACGCATTGCCGGGTCTGATGAGATTATTTTTTTTTATGCTGTGCATATGAACTCAATAAAATCTCTGTAAAGTCACAAAATATGTAAATTTGAGACTTCAAGGTTAATTATCGCTGTTAGAAAAAAATCTTTGGAAGTGTTTTGATTCAACGTAAAAAGATTTTGGTTATACTTAAAAGTTATGGGAGGCAGCAGCAACCGTCAAACAGTTTAAAATTTTGTTATTGTTTTGTTATTTTTGTTTAAGTGTAATTGGAAAAACACAGCTTTTTGCTGTGGAAAGCATTACTGAAATGGTGTGTTGTGGCTAGAGTCAGAGTAGCGTTCAAAACTAGTTATTTTGGCTTAAAGATCATTTAATGAAACGGTGCGTATTGAAGCAGCAGTTACATTTGCCAGGTTGTTACACAAGTCGTTATCCTTCCCTTTAAGCACCAATCATGGGTTATCCTTCCCTTTAAGCACCAATAATGGGAAGGGAAGGCAATTATGGAAGTTTTGCAACAGTTTTGACTTCTCTCTCTCTCTCAATCTTGAATTCACTATTCTTTCTTTTTTCTTCAATGCTTTTTTTGTTCAATTCTTCTATCATATCAAAGGTATTAGAGTGATAACGATCCTTATGACCGGTGATGGGGTAACTACTAGATTATAAAAGCAAATGGGGTTGCTGCAATAGGAGGTGTCTCAACTGTAGGTGGAGCTTTAGCAATTGGATTCAAGGCTTAATTCTTAGTTCAAGGATTTCCACGATGAGTTCAAGGGTGAAATCAAAAGTGAGCTAAAAACATTGTTTGAGTAGTATTTTGGACACTCTTTATCAATGGTTGCTCATGGATTGTCTCAATATAAGGGATAATGCATATTAAAGGGACTTCCACCAAGGTTTCTATAACGCGTAGGTTTGTACAAGTGTACATAGTCATTACTGTAAAATTAGAGTTAACATTCTGGTGATAAAAAAGTATTGTTGAGTGTTGTGATGTAAAAATAATTACTAAATGTAAGTTAATCCCTAATGCAATTTTAATCTAAATGCAAAGTATGAAGTGAAATGTATGAAATGAGTTTAGCAGAAAAAACACAAATTTCAACAATCAATAACATGAATAGGCTAGGATAATTACATCATTCAACTTAATTCATTTTTCTCATGCTTAATAGTGTTCAGAAAATATTTCATGGAAACTCGATCTTTCATGAGTTTTGAAACCAAATTAAGTACTTTCGGATACTTAATTTGGTTTCAAAACTCATGAAAGATCGAGTTTCCATGAAATATTTTCTGAACACTATTAAGCATGAGAAAAATGAATTAAGTTGAATGATGTAATTATCCTAGCCTATTCATGTTATTGATTGTTGAAATTTGTGTTTTTTCTGCTAAACTCATTTCATACATTTCACTTCATACTTAGTAAAACATGCATTTTATTGATTATATTAAACTAAGGGTTTTGTAGAATTCATGTGAAGTAACATGGACGGGTTAAGTTTGAAACAATTTAATTACACAAACCTAAAAACTATGCAAGATAATATAGCTCGTTAAAGTTATTATAAACCTTCAATTTAGTCGGGATAGGATGTAACAACCTGGTTTTGGGCCTAGTTGGAACAGTGGTTTCGGGACCACAAATTCGACGTAACAAAATTTATTTTTGTTATATTTTTATGGTCTACAAATTCATGGGATGATTTTGTGAAAATTTCGTTAAAAAATTTTGACGTTTGGGCACTCAATTTAGTCAAAAGGACTAAATCGTAAAAAGTGTAAAAGTTGAGTTCTACATGTTAGAAGTGTCCAATTGTTATGAAATTTTAAATTGGAGGTCCTTATATGGTAATTAGACCATTGGTTAATTTTTTGGACAAAAATGGGCATGAAATAGGTGAAATAAAATATTTTTAAGTTAGGGACATTTTGGTAATCTAATAATTAAAAGAATTAAAAAGTCAAAATAAGCCAAATTGTAACACCTTTAACCTATATCCGTCGCCGGAATAGGGTTAAAGGCATTACCAGATATATCAAAACATTTAGGATTCATTTCACAATCATTATAGCATTACAAGTCATACATCAATACAGAGTCCCTTACATAGGTCAACGAGACCTTAAACATGCTTTAGAAAGGGGTCGGGACTAAATCGAACGCATATAAAATTTTTTGAAACTTAAACATTTTTCAAAGATACAGAGGTCACACACCTGTGTGAACAGGCCGTGTACCTCACACAGCTTTAGACACGCCCGTGTGTCTAAACCGTGGCAAAACACGACATACATACTGACTTAACCACACGGCCATAAGACATGCTCGTGTGCCTTAACCGTGGTCGAAACTGAATTAGATCACACGGCTGTCCACACGCCCATCTGTCTAGCCCGTGTACCCTTCGAAATGGCCACACACTCCCATGTACCAAGGTTGTGTGTCTTACACGACCACCAGACACACCTGTATGTCTAGGCAGTACTTGAGACTAACTTGAATAGCTAAATAACAACAAACACACGGTCGAGACATACGCCCGTGTGCTCAACTGTGTGGGGTATAATTAGGCTTGTTTTAAGCCACATTTCCCACCTATCTTAAGCACTCAAATCCCACAACATTTTAGCATTATTTACATACATTCATAGGCAACCAATTCAACCATTTTGTATATATATGATACCATTCAAATATCATCCAAATTACTACTCAACTTCACAACCAAAACATACCAAATCAATGTACCAAAGTCATCACAACTTACATAAGTTTCAAATACATAAACTCATCATTTTATCACATACTTCATACCACAAAACTTGCCAATTCAACATTCCAAAATCAAACCATCACATGAACATTATATTCATCATATGACTTACCTATCAAACACATTGTTTTAGCCAACTTAAGAGGCCATACATACTAATATTTACAAGCCAAATCTCATGGCTAATCACAGCACAAAACATATCAAAATGATACTAGCCTATACATGCCATATACCATATATAGAACTCTCAAAATGGTACCAAAATAGATGTCTGATAGTGTGATTGATGTTGCTGACGATCCCCAGATCCGAGCTAGCTTTATAACACTATAAAACAGAGAACATTTCACACAGTAAGCTTACAGCTTAGTAAGTTCATGATATAATACATTTAACTCATCAATCCACTAATTCAATCTCTTAACTAACACTAAATATTACTCATTACATTACTCCTAATTATTCAAAGCTATATCTTACTATTATACATCTTTAAGCATATGATAGGCATTCACAATGCTATACAATGCAACTCATTTCATCATTCATTTACATAGTCTCTCATCTATATCATACATAATATCATCAATCACATAGGTTCCGTACATACCTGTACCATCACATTCTTACCTATCACATTTATCACTTCAATGCTCGATGCACAATGTCATTCAATCATCTTTAGACGTTCTTTGAACTCGCTCACTTAGTGCCAATTAGATTAGCCGAAGCTATAATATTATCGCACACTTAGTGCAATTTCATTAAGCCGGACTTATATCGGTATCGCACACATAGTGCAATTTATTCAACCATCACTGTTATATTCTCGCACACTCAGTGCCATTTTTAATAGTCGTAGCTATTTCATTTCTCGCACACTTAGTGCCTCAAATTCATTTCAAATTTCACATACTCCAACTTATCAATCTCATTTCTATTTGTTTCATCACATACAAACATTATACAAACAATATGTATTATACACGAACTTACCTCGGAAGTAAAAACGACGATATTAGTCGATCAATCGAGCACTTTGTTTTTGCCTCGATCTAGGTCCGAATTTCTCCTTTCTTGATCTATATATATTCAAAATTAACCCTTTTATTCAACAAACCATTCAATTCAATAGATATACACATATTTAGGGCAATTTACAATTTAGCCCTCACCTTTTCACATTTTGACACTTTAGTCCTTAATTCGCAAAATCACAAAATACACATAATTTCCATATACCCAAGTTAGGCCGAATTCTCATAGTATTCATATAAGCCCATGTTTTATTTATTTCACATTTTAGTCCCTTTCACAATTTCGCCTAAATTACTCAAATTCATCAAAAATTCAAAGACAAAACATATTTATCTATTACATGTCTTTCATTTTTCATCAATTAACAATACAAAGCTCACAATTTCATCAATGACTCAACTCAAAATCATCAACAAAATCAGAAATTGAGACATGAGTTTGATAGATTACTAAGCAACGATCACAAAAACGTAGAAATTATAAAAAATGGATAAAAAATCATACTTCAATTAGCCAAGATTAATGCCGAACCCTAGCTTGATATTTTCTTTCTTTTTCTTTGGAAATTTCGGCTAGAATAAGATGATAATGGCCATATTTTCATATTTATTTTATTATAATCCATTTAGTACATCAATTACCATTTTGCCCATGATTAATAATCATTTAAAACATTAAACATTACGCCATTTATATCCATTAACCATGTAAATGGCATATTAACAACATAAAGACCTTTGTTTTAAATGGACATAACAAATAGTCACTCTAACAATTAGCTAGTTACTTTTGCATTTTACGCGATTAGGTCCTTTTATCAAATTAAGCATACAAACAATTAAATTTTCATACGAAATTTTATACTAATTCACATATAATAAGCATAGAAAATAATATTAGAATTTTTTTGACTCGGATTTGTGGTCTCAAAACCACTGTTCCGACTAGGGTCTAAACCGGGCTGTTACACAAATTGTCCATCTTCTTCTTATTCCAGCCGAGTCTACCATGGAAGCCATGGATAGGGTTTGGTTCAAGCTTCCGAGCTCCATAGTAAGTGCATCCTAGCCCTGTTTTTAATGTTCTTTACGTTTCTGAAGTCCCCGTAACTCGATTTACCTATTTCTACCATTATTTTGAGCTAGGATTCATGTTTCAAAATTTACCCATGAGTGACATGCATGTTTTTTGATGTATAATGGTAGGAAATGAATGTTGGGTGTTAAATAAACGACTTTTACTAAGTGATTTTTGGTGAAAATGTCTAAAAGGACCATTTTGTAAAAAAATATAAAAATGTCATAAAAATGTGATTTAGTGGAAATTGTGGGCTGATATAGTTATGAAAATGATTCGGTTAGGCTTAATGTGCAAAGAAATTGAATAAAAATCATTTTACGAGCTGAGGGGCAAAAGTATAAATATGACAAAGTTGAGGGGCAAAAACGTAAGTTTGTCATAATATTATTTTTGGGTCACGATGAATAATGTGACTAATTAGCAAGCTAAATGTGATATTATAAATTAAGAAAAACGAGATTCGGACTTAAATCGGGAAGGTATGAGATTATGGACTAAAATAGAATAATTAGCCGTGCTCGGATTCGAGGTAAGTTCGTGTGATAATAATAATATAATGTCATACTTGAATTGTAAATTATATTATTGTCTCATAAATTGAATGAGTTGTCATACGAATGTATACGACGAGAATTTGACAGGTAAGTACCTACGATAATGTTATCGTTGATTGTGATTGAATCTAAATTGGTAAGTTGATTTGAACTTGTTAAGTTAAAGGTTATTGTATGCTATGCATGAGAAGTGATCTACAATATGTCTATGATGTATGATGACAATGTGATGAATTGTGATTTTGTGTTAAAAAGTGATTATCATGATTATTAACATTATGTGAAATCATGAGCTTAATTACCATCATGAGATATATGATTCGGTCCTAGGGACAAGTTTCTACGAGATGTGTATTCGAAGAAGCCCCGGGTGACCCTAAAGAATGCTTAAGATTCGGATATCATGACACCGTGGTTAATGAGATCCCATGTAAGATCATGTTTGGGACATGACATTGGCATCCGAGATGAGAGCCAGTGTAAGACCATGTCTGGGACATAGCATCGACGTAAGACCATGTCTGGGACATAGCATCGACGTTGATATGTGTGCTAGTGTAAGACCATGTTTGAGACATGACATCGGTGTTTATATGTGTGCCAGTGTAAGACCATGTCTGGGACATTGCATCAACATTGATCTGTGTGCTAGTGTAAGACCATGTCTGGGACATGGCATCGGCGATGATATGTGTGTTAATGTAAGACCATGTCTGGGATATGACATCGGCATCGATATGAGGCTTCGTATAAGACCATATCTGGGATATGGCGTCGATATGTGGATCCATGTAAGATCAAGTCTGGGACATGGTCTTGGTACTTTATTTAGTGTATGATGATTCCAAACATCCTTCAGTACTCTGGGTGGTTCAACGGGCCATTCAAGATTATGGTTAAGAAGTGGAGTAATATGTGAAAAGTGTTGAAAAGGTACAGGTATGAACACTAAGCTTATGGTCATTGAGACTATGAAATGTCGAGACCTCGGTGAGCTAAGATGTATGAATTATGATTATGAATTTTGTTGCAATATCATGCTAACGTATATTGTGTAATTGAATATGGAATCCA
This sequence comes from Gossypium longicalyx, assembly GCA_025698465.1. NCBI lineage: Eukaryota > Viridiplantae > Streptophyta > Magnoliopsida > Malvales > Malvaceae > Gossypium > Gossypium longicalyx. The sequence continues at coordinate 32,126,607 of CM046999.1, read as the reverse complement.
TGAAATGGTGAGTTCATGATTAGTTGAAAATGAACTTATGATAGTTATCATCATATTGCACTAAAATAGTTTTGGACAGCAGTAGTAGTCCGACTTTGAAAATCCACCAAAAATTTTGGAAAACAAACTAGAGACTGAATAAAATATGAAATTAATTCTTATTTAGTCTAGTTTCACATAGAGGAAATGATGTAAGCAAAATAATTTCATATTATGAGATATTTGAATTTTTGTGAGACAGGGTCAGAGTGATTTCGTGCTCCCCTATCTTAAATTTGGAAAATCACTAAAAATTGTACAAGAATAATTATGTGTTATAATTTACATTATTAAAATCCTTTATGAGTCTATTTTTAAAATAAACAAACAAAATCATCATCCGAATCTCGTATGAGGAGATAATTAATTTTTAGTGAAGAGGGGTCGGAACTGTCAGACAATGAAATAAGGGAGACTTTAAAGAATAAACTGTACTTATTGGCTAGACCAAAAATTTTAAAAATTCTTTGGTAAGAAGATATGTAAGTCTAGTTTTAGGAAAAATTAGTGAATCTTAATTTGGAATTCCGTAGCTCAAGATATTAATAATTTAGTGACTATGACTTGAGTAGACAACTTGATTGGAATATGAACAAATAGTGGAATTATGTGCAACTTCGATTGTGTTACCATGAGAATATGTTGTAAGAATTTGGCAAAAGCACGTTACTAAATTGCTTATTATTATTTCGTACGGACTTACTAAGCTATAAAGCTTACCCCCTCCTTTCCATTTCTTTAGTGTTGTCAGGTTAGCTCAGGGTTGGAGATCGTTGGAGTCAGCATCACACTATCAAATTATCAAGTTGGGGTATTAATAAACCTTAAGTGTTTTGAAGTGAGTGGCATGTATAGATACTTAGTACTTTATGATATGTGTTTCATGATTTGGGCAATTGAGTTGGCTTATAATGATTCATTTGTATAGAGCCATGAGATATGACTCATATTAGATCATTGGGTTGTAAACCTAATTGATTTTACATGATTGATCTAATGTCTTGATGATGTGCGTGTTGTGATGGCTTGGTATCCATGAATGTATGATATGGTATGCATATTTGATGGATGAACTTTGATCAATAGATGTAACCATATTCTTAGTATAAAAGTGTAAATTTAGAGTAAGTTAATGATGTTAATGAAGAATGGAATTAGGGTGGAATACCTTATGGAAACATGTTAATATGAGCGTATGATATGTGACATTAAAGATATGAATTAGACATGACTATGAATGCTAGATGACTAAGTTGAGAATATCAGCATGAAGATAACCATGGTATAAGGGTATATGTGGTAGTGAAGATGACAAGGCCAAATGAATATGATTTGGTATATTTAGACTTGATATAAAATAAGTATGAGAAATGCAAGTATGATGACATCCAAATGCTATGTTTTTGACTTAATTGAGGATGTTTAATCATTAAATGGATGCCATGTTATATATCCTTGATGTTGTCTAAATGTGTAAGGGATTATGGTTAACCAAAGCTTGGAAAATAGCCTAAGTGTTGGCCACACGGGCAGAGACACGACCGTGTGAGGAACACGACCTTAGCACACGGGCATGTGACTTGGCCGTGGGACCCCATTTCATTGTTGATGTCATAAACAGAGAGTTACACGGGCTGGAGACACGGGCGTGTCCCAAGCCACATGGGCGTGTGTGACCACACAGCCTAATCCACACAAGCGTGTGACTCTTTAAACATGGAAAATTTCTCTAAGTGTTGTAAAATTTTTAAAAGTTCTTGGTTTTGTACCGAATCACCCCCAATGTGTGTTTTGGGCCTCGTAGGCCCATATAAGGGATGATATGCATGTGTTTGAATATTTTTGAATTGGTTGAAATTTTATGACCCGATTTTCCATGTATGTATATGTTTAAGTCTAGTAATGCCTCGTATCTTGTCCCGGCACCAAATATGGGTAAGGGGTGTTACATAGGATCTAAATTAAGCATGCATTTTTTAACTATTGTGTCCATTAGTTGTCGTCTGGTTAAGATCGCTCAGCTAATGCAATCATCCTCGCTAAACAGATTTAAACTACCATTGCTGATGACAAGATAGCAAAGCACAATGCGAACATGATTAAAATCAAAATAACAAAAAGTATGAAAGAATAAACTCTGTCGAATTAGCACTCTTATGAACTTTGATTGAAGATGTTTTCCTTTGATCCTCGTGCTGCTCCTTTGCTAATAGCTCCTGAAGGTGGCCCGCCAAGAGGTGATCTTATCAAGGTTTTGCTGGTTAAGAAAAGAAAGAACTATGGGATGCTATCAGTCGGAATGAGATAATGGAAGAATGATATGAAATGAGAGATGAGGGATTGAGTAAGGGATGAGAGATATGTGAGATGGGTGTGGGTATTTATACTTGAGGCTGGTGGGAGAGTTTACTAAAAATAGTGAAAATATCCTCTCATTTACTCCTTTACTTGGCTGGCCACACATTGTGGAAAAATGTGGATGATGGTTGCTTTATTCAAGCCTAGAATCATGCTAGAATTAAGCAAAGGTTGAATGGTTTCAAGGGAAAAATTCAAGGGCTCTTTTCTGATTTAATTTCAACTATAGGGGCCTCCAATAAATATCCCAAAATTGATTTTTGGGCAGCCAACATGCTTGTGCCGAATTGGGCTTGTCTTCCCCTTGTTTGGACAGTTTTGTGACCCATTAAACAATTAGACTTGTCCACCATGTAACATCATTTTTAATTGGGTCAAAGTAGCATCTTCATAACCCAATTTGCATGGTTTTGCCGTCCAAGTAGGGTAGAATTGCTCATGTGTAACAACCCTTGCCCGTATCCGATGCTGGGATAGGGTTCAAGGCGTTACCGGTAATTCACTTTTATAAACTTGCACAATCGGGTTACTGAATTTCGTTCGTAATTTTAAACTTTTTAAATGTGTGCACTTGTCTCTTATACAGGCCTCCAAGGCCTAAAAACACTCCTAGGGGCAGTACAGAACAAAGCCGAAATTGTCCGATAGACTTGGGGCACTTTAGAAAATTTTCCCTTAGTTGAAGTGTAACACGCTAGTGTCCTTTTTCCAGTATGCAACACGGCCAAGGCACACGCCCGTGGGCTTAGCTTGTGTGCTACACTGACTTCAACCTCACCATTCTATTAATTAAACACGGCCAAGGCACACGCCCGTGTGCTTAGCCTGTGCTCTATGCTGACCTAAAATTTCAGGTGCAGGGGACATACGGTCATAGCACACACCCATGGGAGTAGCCCGTGTGTCACACACAGCCTAGACACATGCCCGTGTGTCTACCCATGTGGACCTTGTTACGCTATTTTTCAAGCCTTAAGTCACCTCTACTAGCCAATTTCACTTATAGATTACTATAGTGCATATTTGGCCCAAATTATCCATTTGTAAATATGAAACTTTGATTAACTTCATTGCATGTGAACCTCATGTCATTGGTTTCATACATGCTAAGTTAATTCCTATCTTGCATTTAATGATTTATATGTCTACTTGACATATTAAGATTGACTCGTTATTATAACTCATTGCCAATTATAACTAAGCCATTACATATGAATATAAACATGCGTAGTTTTATAGGGCATAGCCTACTTCAAAATGAGCCAATTCTCATGGCCATATACAAAAAGACAAACATATTTTTAAATGCCTTCACTAGGCAAATCAAATGACATATATAACAAAATACTCAAAAATCCTATACATGCCATTGGACAAAATAGAAATGTCTTTATACCAAAGCTTGTCTGTTGACTCTCCAATTGTCTTCCAATCCTTATGAGTCTTTGAGCTCTTAAAAGCAGGGAAAAGAGAGGGGTAAGCATTTACATGCTTAGTAAGCCCGTATAACTGGAAAGTAAACTTATCGGTTGTTTAGCATACATCTATAACAGATAATGAAACCAATGAACATGAAAATGGTTTCCCTATCACATGCACTCAATCAATGAGTTAGTCACATAACAAATACCATGAACATTTTTATCTTAGATGAGCTCATCATTTCACATGTCATTTGAACATATACCTTGTGATAGTCCCGTTGAGTTTCTAGGAAATCTTGATGGATTATCCAGTCACCGTCAATTCATAGGAATGATCATTTTGAGTATGCACTCCTGTGAACCTCACATCTTATGGTGGGATTACCAGTCCAGGTTAAATCCCCCGCAATATAAACTCATAAGGTGATGTCGGGATTACCAATCCAGGCTAAATCCCTTATGCGACAAACACCCTTAATGAGCTCGGATCTGAATTACCAGTCCAGGCTAAATTCAGACCCTAATCGGATTACCCGTCTCGGCTAAATCCACAATGCAAACATATTCTTCGAGAGGCTTGATCATTCAAGGAACACTAGTTCAGGCTAGCCCCTTTTTACACTTGAGATTTTCAGATTACCAGTCTAGGCTAAATCTTTTTCTATAACACATGCAGGATCTCAAGTCTCATGTAAATCATGGTTTATCCATCGAATTCTCTTTCCAACCTTAACCGAGACATTAACCAACCAATCATTATTAAAGATGCAATTAATTCATTTTCATGCCATCAACAATGCAATTATCATGCATTCACAAAACATACAATTATGCATCTTATAGGTTTACTTCGAGTTATCCGAACTTACCTGGTATTCGTTTTGGAGTTATGCTTTAGTTATTCCGAAACCTTGCGTTTACCTCGATCGACCTCCGGAATTTGTTCCTCGGGGCCTATAACAACAAAATTATATCATTAATTCACTACTTTACACTTTTCAAGTTTAATTTCTACCCGGTCCAAATGACCATTTTGCCCCTAACGTTTGACATTTTTTCGATTTAGTCCCTAGGCTCGTATAATGAAACACATGAAATTTATATCTTACCCAAGCCAATCCAAACACTTTTCCCTCATTTGGCAGCCCACATTTTCTATTATTTTCACATTTCTACCACATATTTAACAACTTTTGCAAAAAGGTCCATTTAGGGGTTTTTCATGAAAATCACCTAAGAAAAGATGTTTAACACACCTTCAACTTTCATACCCCTCCATAATCCACCAAAATACAAGCAAATCATGCATGGGTAAATTTTTAAACATGAACCCTAGCATGAAATATGGGTAGAAATGGAAAGATCAAGCTACCGGGATTTCAAAAATACAAAGAACATTAAAAACGGGGCTTGTGAGAACTTACTATTGAGCTTGAAAAGCTTGGAAACCCTAGATATGGTGGCTTAAAAATTTTGGCTGGACAAGAAAGAAGAATGGCTTATTTTTGCCTTCTTTTTCCCATTTTATTTTATTAAAAAGCCAAATGACCAAAATGCCCTTAAGTCCTTTCTTTGAAATTTCATCCATGAAAGCCCATTTTTGTCCAAACACTTAGAAATTGGGCAAATTGCTCTTTAAGACCTTCTAATTTATAATCTAAAGTAATTTCATACAAATTGCTTCTAGAATCCAAGTTTTACAATTTATTCAATTTAGTCCCTAATTTCCAATTAGACACCTTACTCAAGGAATTTCTTCATGAAACTTTAACACATGCATAATATCATATTCTAGGTCTCATAATAATCATAAAATAAATATTTTGATGTCAAATTTGTGGTCTCGAAACCACTGTCCCGACTAGGCCCTATTTGATGTGAGCACACCCGGGGCATCCTCGAATGCACACCAAGAATCAATCGAGCTTCCAAAAGGTCCCATGACTCGAGCTCGAACCAAGCAAATTCAAGATGCTTTATCAGCCTTAGTGTTGCGCATTTGGGAAGATAACAAGCTCCATGACGTTGGCGGAGCTAAGGACAACTCCTTGAAGACTCCATGCACCATTTTGCAATCAGATCTCAGCTCCTCTCTAGCTCCCCATGCGCCATTCAGCTCACATCAGCTCACTTGAGCTTGTTTTAGCTCGTTTGAGCTCGAATTTAGCTTGTTTCAGCTCATTCCTTTTTCATTTCAATAAACTAAGTTTTAATTTAGTTTTTAACTAAGTTTGCTACAGCTTATGCCGAATTCCCTAGCTCAAATTAGCTCACTAAGTGTTTATGACTATTTGAGCTAGTCGAATTTAATATGATAGTTGACTTATAATTATTATGTCCAAATTTAGTTAGTGTCATTAAGTTGTTTAGTTACTATTTTAAATTATAATTATATGAATAGTTGTGTGTTATTTAATTATTTTATTTAATTATGTAGGTTAGCCGAATGTGGAAGATTCATTCATGACAAGGTGCATGAATAGGAATGTTCATTGAACGGGAAGATACATGCATCGATTGGTTCAATGTTTGGAGGACCTATATTCATGTACATGGAGGATTAATTGCATGCAATGGATGTTGAAGAATACATCTCCCTTGGACGGCACACATGCATGTATGCATGGCATTTAATGCAAGTTCATGTATGGCCAAGTTCAAGCTCTCTTCCAAGCTCCATGTATAGCCGAATGTAAGTGGGAGGACTTTTGGAATTTCTAAGCACCTATTCGGCCAAGAGACACCTTTTGGAAGCTACATGCATCCCATGGCCGAACCTAGACTATCTCTTTGGCTTCCAAAGCTTCACATTCATCCAAGTGTTTATGCTCATACATGAAGCTACCCAATACACATCCCCATCAGACGAATCAAGACTAGATAATTAATGTGTTCATTCTAGAATATTCTAGCTAGTTAATGACCGATTTGCTTAGCCTTTAAGCCAGCTAATTTGTCCATTCGGTTATTATTTAGCCTTTAAATAGTTTGTTGATTTCATTGTAAAAGGACTTTTTCCAAATTTGTTAATGAACATTGTTCTTGTGAGGTTGCTTCCTCTCATATCTTGTACAAGTTTCGAACGACTTATCTGGCTTGTGCTAGTGGCGTCAATCGTCTTGTTTTGAAGTTATCACCAATCTTGGTGTGGCGTTCACCTATCCATCTATCCATATTTTTCACCTTAACAATATAGGAATCGGGGTGACACTTCTTAGTGTTGAATCATTCCTGACGTTGAGTTCGTTTTCCATTTCCATCTTTTAAATTTTTTTTTCTTATTAACCCAAACCGAGCCTTCTATCCTTCATCCATCTTTGCTACCCTTAACCGAACCTATACTAAACTTACCCTTCTTGAAACCTTCCGCTATCCTATTCTAATTCTTTTACTACTATTACAAAAATCCGAGGCATGAACGACTCTCTCGAACTACGATCGGGCAACTACGTGAATTTGACTTATCTACCCAGGCTGGATCACATTATTTGGTATCAGAGCTTGTAAATCGAGAGGCGCCGACGCTCATATCAAGATCGAACTAGGTTCGTTGTAAAAAAAATTTGAAAAAAAATTAAGTTTTATTTTCGTTGTTTTTGTAGAAGTGCTATATTGAAAGTTGTTAAAAAAAAGAAATACAAAATTATAAAAAAAAAAGAAAAAGAAAAAGTGAAGTGCTCAGTTTTTTCTCTGTTGTTTATCATTGTTTCAATATCAAAAATAATCTTTTCATCAACTTTTAACCCCCCCATTTCCAAAACGCCACACTACACCAAAGAAAAAAAAAATTCTTTTAGCTTACCCATAACCTATACATCTTATCCCTTGTAACCGATTTTGAAGCCGACCCCAAAGCACCAAGACGAGTCAAGAGAAACAAAATACGAGGTTACGAGAGTAAGCTTGAGTGGTAAAAGGCTAGAGTGTGTGAGAACATTCGAGAGTTTGAAAAAGCCTAAAAAAAATGAGTGCAAACACGAGTGGAGTGTTCATCAATATTTCTTTGCGAGTGAACTAGTGAGGTTTGTGGTGAGGATTTAATCATTTGGTTCTATTTTAATCATTTTTTTCTCTTTCTCTAAATCATGTTGCAAGAAGAATTTTCAGAATTTGAATTTTAGTATTTGTTGAAAGAGATGGAGTGCATGCTCGACCGAAGAATTGAGCCGATCCAAGAAAAATTAGATCATCGAGCCAGAACCCAACGAGAGCAAATTAGTCCAAGTGAAAGGGCAGAAATGAGAGTGCCAAGGAGACGAACATCCAATGAATGTTCGAGAAGAGATTCTTATCGCGAATCCTGTAACGCCCCGTACCCGAGACCGTTACCGGAGTCGAACACGAGGTGTTAACAGACTTAATTCATTGCTTAAACAGCTCAAACAATTTAATTTTAGAAATTCCAGACAAGCTGGCTAACTGCGTCACAGTCGATTAAAAATTCATATCTCGAGTTCTGAAACTCAAAATCAAGATCCGTAAATTTTTCTTGAAACTAGACTCATATATCTATTTACTAATTTTTTTCTAGAATTTTTGGCTAGGCCAATTAGTACAGTTTATTAGTTAAAGTCTCCCCTGTTTCAGGGTTTGACTACTCTAACCTCTATGTATTATGAATCAGTTATCTCTCTGTACAGAATTTCAATGACTATAACGTTTCTTTCTCTTAAAACTATACTCAATAAGAAATCTATACATATAAATTATGACTTCTAATTATTTTTATACAATTTATGGTGAATTTTCAAAGTCAGAACAGGGGATCCAAAAATCTCTCTGGCCCTGTTTCATAAAAATTTAAACATCTCATAAAATATAACTCATATACCTGTTTCGTTTCTTCCATATGAAAATAGACTTATAATTATTCAATTCCATATTTTATTCATCATCTAATTATATCTCTACTATTTTTAATTATTTTTCAAATTCACGTCACTACTGCTGTCTGAATCTATTTTATGGTAAATTTTACCTATTTTATGGTTTCCATAGATTAACTAGCAATTTGACATACATAACACCAAATATGATCATAATTAGCCATTCCAATGACTAATCATTCCCAAGCATTTTTATACTACTCAATAACTATATCATTAAACCATATATACAAAATGATTATAATTCTATACATGACATACTCAAAATATACAAGCCATTATGCCAAGATGGTATACGGATAGTGTGAGCGTGCCTCCGACCGTTCCCGATTTCTGAGCTGGCTTGTCAACACTACAAAGAATGAAAAGGGCGGAGTAAGCATAAATGCTTAGTAAGTTCACATGCAAATAGCAAGTAACATAACCATATAAACAAACATAAAACATCATTTGCATAATCATCACCAAGACATTCATATCATATTTTCATTTATCATCTTACCATATTGTTGCTATATCGATTTTTCAACCCGAGGGTTAAGTACATACCTGTTCAAACTATCCATTTCACAACACTTACCAATACGCCCCTTTCATCTTGAGTATTCCTCCATTTGAGTAGAACTTTACACGTTGAACACATCGGAATATAATTCGGATACATGGAAAGTTTGCACATAAGTGCCACATATGTAGCCAAGCTACTATGTAACCCGCCCATAAGCGAACTCGGACTCAACTCAACGAGCTCGGGCGTTTGCATCCATAAGTGAACTCGGACTCAACTCAACGAGTTCGGATGCCTAGTTACATCTCATGAACTCGGACTCAACTCAACGAGTTTGGACATTCGCATCCACAAGTGAACTCGGACTCAACTCAACAAGTTCGGATGCCCAAATATCCCAGTGACATGTCACTTTGTATTCTAATCCATTCCTAAGGTTCAACGGGACCTTTTTCCCAATCATGTGTCTCAACCATCTTCTACGGAATACCGATACCGATACTCGGTAGTATTTCACATTTTCCAAGTATATCACATAATTTGACATATTATCAAACAATTATCACGAGTATAATATTTCATAATAATTATCATATCATTTAAATAACATAAAAACATTTAAAATAATAACTATGTTACCAACATTTACATATGAACTTACCTAGTATGCACCAAGATTTACATATGAACTTACCTAGTATGCGAAAATGGCTACTTTTACCATTTCGTCCACAACTTGGTATTTTCCCCATTTTAGCCCGAATTTCAGTTTTCCTTGCTCTATCATTTAAAATATAGTCTAATTAGGACTCGCATTATTCAAATTGACCCAAAATCATATTTTGGAAAAATTACAATTTTCCCCTAAACTTTTGCATATTTACACTTTTGCCCCAAAGCTCGTAAATTAAACTTCATCCTATTTTCTTATGTTTTATGACATGCTGATCATTTTTCCCTTCTATGGCAACATCAAATTCTCACTCTAACATGTACTTATGACTCTTAGGTATTTTTCCCGATTAAGCCCTATTGCTCGTTTTCACTTAAAACCGAGTAGCACAAGTTGTCTAACATAATTTAAAACCTCATATTCTATCATAAAACACCAAAATACACAAATTTCACCTATTGGTATTTTTCCAAATATGAACCCTAGGTTAAATTATTGCTAGCATAAGCTTAATCGAGCTCACGGACTCCAAAAACGTAAAGAACTTGAAAACTGGGCTATAATGGACTTACAATCGAGCTTGGAAGCTTGAAAACCCTAGCCATGGTTTCTCCTTGCTATATTCGGCCATGGGGTTGAAGATGAGCAAAATTGGCTTTTAATTTTGTATTTTAATTCATTTTACCCCTAAATGACCAAAATGCCCTTACTACTAAACTTTCCAAAAATTCCATCCATGTCCAATTTTTGTCCATAAACTTAGAAATTGGTAAAATTGCTATTTAAGACCTCCTAATTAATATTTCAAAACAATTTCATACTAGAAACTTCTAGAATGCAAGTTTTGTAAATTATTCGATTTAGTCCCTAATTTCAATTTAAGCACTTTAGGCATAGGATTTCATCACGAAATTTTCGCACAATCATGCAATCATATCATAAACATAAAAATAATTATAAAATAATTATTTCTATCTAGGATTTTGTGGTCACAAAACCACTATTCCGACTAGGCCCAAAATCAGGATATTACAACTCTCCCCCCTTGAGGGATTTTCGTCCCCGAAAATCTTACCAGAAAAGTGGTCTTCACTTTTAATCTCATATTCGATGCCGAAGAACTTTCACTTAGACTGTACCTCCAATACATCTCTTTAATTTCTCATATGATCTGAAAGCTTACATCTCAACTCTCAAGTGTTCTTAAATTTTCAACCCTTCTCAGCTTCCCATGATATCATGACATAAAACCTGAATCTTAACTTGATTAATGGAGACCGAAATTCCAAGAAATCCAACAATCAAAGAGACTTGAAATTCAATGAATCTGATGAGTAGGAATTCATTCAATACAGATATGATTTATAGATCTCGCCAAACATGTAACAATAGGATACATCACATTTTCCTCTTTCTGCCATGGAAATAATTCTGATATGGCCTCAAGAATAATCCTTCTAATTTCCATCCCAATATCAACACTGACAAGGATAATTTTGATAGATCCCAATGCTCGGCTTTAACCCCTTTAACAACTCTGATTTTATGTAACATCGAATGCTCTAAACTATCACATTACCTTACCGTCTTGAAACACATCACAATTCATACAACAAAGACATTCTTGAAAAGTCGAAGTCTTTACTCAATATAGACTAGTCTAGTTCAGACGCTGCGACTACCAATATTCTCATCTATCCAAACTTTGTCAACATGTAATAAACTTTTCAGCTTTCACAAAATGAAAACCTTATCATTTGTAGTGACTTTAACTAATATCAAACTTTTTCTAATAAATATACACTTCTCGTTCGGACTATTTACTCTTTTATCCGTATAAAAATGAAATTCTATTATCGACTTGGGAAAAATAATCCTCAAATAATTGTCACATGAAATCTTTCAAATAGATAATTCACCATACCGACTCAAACTCGCGCTTTTATCACTTATGCCTTTACGATGTCAAATCCTTACACGTAAAATTAGAAAAAAAACCCCAATACTAAAATCACCACATTACCAAGATCAAATTAGAAGTATAGTCATATTTGACATGATTATCACGAGCTAAAGAACGCACTTCGAACATGAGTCATAATTGACAAATTATGGAACAAAGATAACAAGAAAACCGAATAAAGAAATCCAAGATAGAGAAATCCAGAATAAATAAATCCAGAATAAAGAAACCCAAGATACGATACTATGCTGGAGAATCGAAAACCAAGCCGGAGAATCGAAAACCAAACTCATATAGAAAATACGGAATACCCCGATAATTCTTCAAAGAAAGAAAGTCTAAAAGAAAACATCATTTAATCCCACTGGAATCAAATATAACAAGAACAATATATCTTCCCATACATATATATCAGATGAAGCATCAAGTAGAAGAAACAGAATCATAATATCATATGTATTCTCTCATCAATTTTTATCAGATGAAGTGAAATAGAATACTCGATGAAATGGAGCAATATAAATTATAAACCAGTCAGACTACCAATGCTTTCATCCAACAACAGGATTAAAAGACATTCCCATATAACAAGAATTTCTTCAGAAGATCAATAGCCATAGAAATATTTCTGAGAACGGGTAAACACATAGAACATCTTAAAAGAGATCAAAAATCTGTCCAAATATAACTATCACACTCGGATAGTTCACATTTCAAATATTATTTCCCCAACTAGTTCTCTGCACACAAATTTCATATTAAACTATTCACTAAAGAAGGCGATTCAATAAATTTCGATTTACACTTTTCTCGACCTTGCACTGAGTAATTCGGTTTACCAAGGAGAATTCCTTTTCTAACAGAATGCAGTGCATAATTCCAATAATCTTTACGTCAATCCGATACTTTCTCGGCTCTAACTTTACTTATCAACTCATTTTCAATCTCTCTCGATCATACTTATAATTATTCTATCATCAACTCTTTGGGTTCTCAACCGAAACTTATTCAATACAAATCTCATGAAATTCCATTATAAGTACCATTTCGGTAAGGGGGAGGGGTTGTAAGACCTCTAACTCGACTTTCTTATACATACACATATGACACAACTTCCATCATCATAGCAACATCATCAAAATCATGTCATTCATTCATGTTGGCTTACAGCAATTTTCCTATTGTCCCATTTAGACAATATACTTATGCATACATTCTATGTTTTCTAGATAGCTTTACTTATCCATTCATTTAATTAAATTAAGTCATGCTCATGACATCATATAAGGCCAAACAAACATAGGTATTTGCACCACAATCATAACTTTCATTTCGTGCATCATCATGTACATATCATTATAATCATATAATTCAGTCCAACAATTTAACACAGATAAGTTCATTTCATTATAATCCTTTATCTCATAAAAATTATATATCATTAGCATTCATCAACAATCGACGTCCAAATCAAGACAAGGACATTTTCATTCGTATCATAATATTATGACTTTTATTCATGCCTCTACTTCTTTCTATTTATTCTGTTCATCTTATCAAGTAAGCCATGTACACTACATCATATGAGCATTAAGCAAATATGAATATTTATCACATATGTATCATAAACCTTTATTCATACTTTTTTGAACCGATACTTATCATAATCATAATTTTACTCAAATACCTTCACATAACATTGAACATGGTCGGCGCAGCTCGGTTGGAGAGTACCCTGTCTAAATAAGACGGTACTCATACGCGTCGGAAGACATCACACTATCACAGATCAGTGGCATGTATAGCTAAACTTTTACACATGCTAGGTTAGTCCGAGAACCGACTAAACCTGCTCTGATACCACCAAATGTAATGCCCCATACCCGAGACCGTTGCTGGAGTCGAACACAAGGTGTTAACAGACTTAATTCATTGCTTAAACAGCTCAAACAATTTAATTTTAGAAATTCCAGACAAGCTGGCTAACTGCGTCACAGTCGCTTAAAAATTCATATCTCGAGTTCTGAAACTCAAAATTAAGATCCGTAAATTTTCCCTAAAACTAGACTCATATATATATTTACTAATTGTTTTCTAGAATTTTTGGCTAGGCCAATTAGTACAGTTTATTAGTTAAAGTCTTAACTGTTTCAGGGATTGACTACTCTGACCTCTGTGTATTACGAATCAGTTATCTCTCTGTAAAGAATTTCAATGACTATGAAGTTTGTTTCTTTTAAAACTAGACTCAATAAGAAATATATACATATAAAATATGACTTCTAATTATTTTTATACAATTTATGGTGAATTTCCAAAGTCAGAACAGGGGATCCAGAAATCGCTCTGGCCCTGTTTCACAAAAATTTAAACATCTCATAAAATATAACTCATATACCTGTTTCATTTCTTCCATAGGAAAAAAGACTTATAATTCTTCAATTCCATATTTTATTCATCATCTAATTATATCTCTACTATTTTTAATTATTTTTCAAATTCACGTCACTACTGCTGTCTGAATCTATTTTATGGTAAATTTCACCTATTTCATGGTTTCCATGGATTAACTAGCAATTTGACATACATAACACCAAATATGATCATAATTAGCCATTCCAATGACTAATCATTACCAAGCATTTTTATACTACTCAATAACCATATCATAAAATCATATATACAAAATGATTATAATGCTATACATGCCATACTCAAAATATACAAGCCATTATGCCAAGATGGTATACAGATAGTGTGAGCGTGCCTCCGACCGTTCCCGATTTCCGAGCTGGCTTGTCAACACTACAAGGAATAAAAAGGAGGGAGCAAGCATAAATGCTTAGTAAGTTCACATGTAAATAGCAAGTAACATAACCATATAAGCAAACATAAAACATCATTTGCATAATCATCACCAAGACATTCATATCATATTTTCATTTATCATCTTACCATATTGTTGTTATATCGATTTTTCAACCCAAGGGTTAAGTACATACCTGTTCAAAGTATCCATTTCACAACACTTACCAATATGTCCCTTTCATCTTGAGTATTCCTCCATTTGAGTAGAACTTTACCCGTTGAACACATCGGAATATAATTCGGATACATGGAAAGTTTGCACATAAGTGCCACATATGTAGCCAAGCTACTATGTAACCCGCCCATAAGCGAACTCGGACTCAACTCAACGAGCTTGGGCGTTCGCATCCATAAGTGAACTCAGACTCAACTCAACGAGTTCGGATGCCTAGTTACATCTCATGAACTCGGACTCAACTCAACGAGTTCGGATATTCGCATCCACAAGTGAACTCGGACTCAACTCAACAAGTTCGGATGCCCAAATATCCCAGTGACATGTCACTTGTATCCTAATCCATTCCTAAGGTTCAACGGGACCTTTTTCCCAATCATGTGTCTCAACCATCTTCAACGGAATACCGATACCGATACTCGGTAGTATTTCACATTTTCCAAGTATATCACATAATTTGACATATTATCAAACAATTATCACGAGTATAATATTTCATAATAATTATCATATCATTTAAATAGCATAAAAAGATTTAAAATAAGAACTATGTTACCAACATTTACATATGAACTTACCTAGTATGCACCAACATTTACATATGGACTTACCTAGTATGCGAAAATGGCTACTTTTACCATTTCGTCCACAACTTGGTATTTTCCCCATTTTAGCCCGAATTTCAGTTTTCCTTGCTCTATCATTTAAAATATAGTCTAATTAGGACTCGCATTATTCAAATTGACCCAAAATCATATTTTGGAAAAATTACAATTTTCCCCTAAACTTTTGCATATTTACACTTTTGCCCCAAAGCTCGTAAATTAAACTTCAACCTATTTTCTTATGTTTTATGACATGCTGATCATTTTTCCCTTCTATGGCAACATTCTCACTCTAACATGTACTTATGACTATTAGGTATTTTTACCGATTAAGCCCTATTGCTCGTTTTCACTTAAAACCGAGTAGCACAAGTTGTCTAACATAATTTAAAACCTCATATTCTATCATAAAACACCAAAATACACAAATTTCACCTATTGGTATTTTTCCAAATATGAACTCTACGTTAAATTATTGCTAGCATAAGCTTAATTGAGCTACCGAGACTCCAAAAACGTAAAGAACTTGAAAAACGGGGCTAGAATGGACTTACAATCGAGCTTGGAAGCTTGAAAAACCCTAGCCATGGTTTCTCCTTACTATATTCGGCCATGGGGTTAAAGATGAGCAAAATTGGCTTTTAATTTTGTATTTTAATTCATTTTACCCCTAAATGACCAAAATGCCCTTACTACTAAACTTTCCAAAAATTCCATCCATGTCCAATTTTTGTCCATAAACTTAGAAATTGGTAAAATTTCTATTTAAGACCTCCTAATTAATATTTCAAAACAATTTCATACTAGAAACTTCTAGAATGCAAGTTTTGCAAATTATTCGATTTAGTCCCTAATTTCAATTTAAGCACTTTAGGCATAGGATTTCATCACGAAATTTTCACACAATCATGCAATCATATCATAAACATCAAAATAATTATAAAATAATTATTTCTATCTCAGATTTTGTGGTCACAAAACCACTATTCCGACTAGGCCCAAAATCAGGATATTACAAATCCTATTCCTCGAGGAATCGAAGACAAAAAGTAGCAAACTTTGAGTCTGAGATCTTTCAAGATTATGAACAAGAAAGTATAAGTTATTCGACATATGCCTCAAAGAAATCATCTGCAAAGGAGTCCTTACGAAGGAGTGAACGTGAATCCTATGTAAATCATTCCATTCATACCCGACAAAGCTCATCTCATTTTGATTCTTTTGTTTTATCTTCATTTTGTAGAGAAAGGAAGCGAGAAAAAGAAATAAAAAGAAGAGAGACAAGAAAATATTATGAGAGAAAATGAGAGAATTTTGAATGAAACCGAGAAAATAAAAAAAGAAACAAAAGAAAATGAGTGTGAAAGAAAATAAAATGAGAGGAAAAAGAAAAATGAAATTGAAAAAGAAAGTGAAAAAGAAAAAGAGATCGAGAGTGAAAAAGAATGTGAGAAGAAAAAGAAAATTGAAAAAGAAATTGAGTCTGAAGAGAGAAAAGATATTGAGCAAGAAACGAGTGTTGTTGATGAAAAAGAAATGAGAAAAAGAGATGCAAGAGAGCAAGAAAAAGTGAGGAGTGTTCCTACTAACCTACATGTGAGATTTCCTCGTGCTGTTCCTTTTCAGGTTTCTGAAGATCCAAGCAAAGAATTTCGACTTCAATACCTGTCCGAGGAGAAAAGGTTTACATTGATTGAAAGAGGTAACATTCTTAACGATCCTCATTCGCCTTTGCCAAAAGGTAAGCAAGGTATGAGTTTTAAAGTTTTTAAAACACATCAGCCTCTTCCGATTGTTGACAGAAACTTTATTAATGTTTTGGGTTTTGAAAAGCACTTGTACCATGACATGGTTGATTATTCTTTCTTGATTAGTAATGATTTGATTGTTTCAAGTGTTGATAACAAAAATGTTGCTCATAAAGTATGTGTTGTTGACGAGTATGTTGGTGAAGTAATCATTAATCGGCAATCGCAAGGTTTGGTTATGCAAGATAATGAGTTATATAAACCTTTGTGTTTGCTTGATTGTGGAGAAAATGTGTGGACGAGATTTAAAACATATGAATGTTTAAAAACTTGCATGTCTAATTTTCCTTTGATTCGTTTGTGTGATAAAACGTTGACTTGTAAAATGCCTAGTTCATTTGATTTTGATGATGGTTGTTTAATGCTATGGTCTAAGGGATTCGAACATCATTTGCATACTCATAACTTTAGTTTGTTTCATGTTCCTACCATGTTGACAGCCAATAAATATTCAAGTCAATGTGAAATGGTAAGCAAAAACTTTGTTTTTTATCCCGGTAATTTTTATTCTTTATTGATGATTAACGGACTTGATTCAAGGAATTTTTTATTTTCGAGATTCTAACAGTCGAAAGTTTTGTTACTCTGGATCAATAATACTTGAAATCAAGCCTTTTGAATTTAATGTGAATGGATGTGTAAACCATTTGTGCTTATTTGATGTTTTGTCTTTAAATCTAAACATAAAGTTGTGGATTTGTGAAAAGTTGCAAATGTTAAATCAAAGTTTTGGTTTTATATCGTTGTTCATAGAATTTGAGTCGTGGACTTTTGATGTTCAAAATTTTGAGTCACGAATGCTTCATGGATCTAGTTTGTTTTCAACAAAGAACAAGGTAAGATCCACTTTTACTTTTGATCCCGGCATTGGTTTATTTGCCCAAGTTTGGCTTAAGAAGCTGGAGCGAGATTGTATGTTCTTAATTCGGTGTTTCCCTAAACTTTTTCTTTATTTTGTTGTTGAAACTTTGAAATGGCCTATCCAAAAAGAAGAAGGACATGTGATTAATATTTTGTCTTTTCGAGTCTTGTGTGACTTTCAGGTTATTGTGAGCCATTCTACCCCATTCGACAACCAAGGGCCTAGTGACGATGAATGCTTTTTCGCAAGCAAATGGCCCGACTTGAGGACAAGTCTCTTTAAAGATGGGGGGAATGATGTGAGCACACCCGGGGCATCCTCGAATGCACACCAAGAATCAATCGAGCTTCCCAAAGGTCCCATGACTCGAGCTCTAGTGTTGCGCATTTGGGAAGATAACAAGCTCCATGACGTTGGCGGAGCTAAGGACAACTCCTTGAAGACTCCACGCACCATTTTGCAATCCGATCTCAGCTCCTCTCCAGCTCCCCATGCACCATTCAGCTCACATCAGCTCACTTGAGCTCGTTTTAGCTCGTTTGAGCTCGAATTTAGCTCGTTTCAGGTCATTCCTTTTTCATTTCAATAAAATAAGTTTTAATTTAGTTTTTAACTAAGTTTGCTACAGCTCATGCCGAATTCCCTAGCTCAACTTAGCTCACTAAGTGTTTATGACTATTTGAGCTAGCCGAATTTAATATGATAGTTGACTTATAATTATTATGTCCAAATTTAGTTAGTGTCATTAAGTTGTTTATTTACTATTTTAAATTATAATTATATGAATAGTTGTGTGTTATTTAATTATTTTATTTAATTATGTAGGTTAGCCAAATGTGGAAGATTTATTCATGACAAGGTGCATGAACGGGAATGTTCATTGAACGAAAAGATACATGCATGGATCGGTTCAATGTTTGGAGGACCTATATTCATGTACATGGAGGATCAATTGCATGCAATGGATGTTGAAGAATACATCTCCCTTGGACGGCACACATGCATGTATGCATGGCATTTAATGCAAGTTTATGTATGGCCAAGTTCAAGCTCCCTTCCAAGTTCCATGTATGGCCGAATGTAAGTCGGAGGACTTTTGGAATTTCTAAGCATCGATTCGGCCAAGAGACACCTTTTGGAAGCTACATGCATCCCATGGCCGAACCTAGACAACCTCTTTGGCTTCCAAAGCTTCACATTCATCCAAGTGTTTATGCTCATACATGAAGCTGCCCAATACACATCCCCATCAGCCGAATCAAGACTAGATAATTAATGTGTTCATTCTAGAATATTCTAGCTAGTTCATGACCGAATTTGCTTAGCCTTTAAGCCAGCTAATTTGTCCATTCGGTTACTATTTAGCCTTTAAATAGTTTGTTGATTTCATTGTAAAAGGACTTTTGCCAAATTTGTTAATGAACATTGTTCTTGTGAGGTTGCTTCCTCTCATATCTTGTACAAGTTTCGAACGACTTATCTGGCTTGTGCTAGTGGCGTCAATCGTCTTGTTTTGAAGTTATCACCAATCTTGGTGTGGCGTTCACCTATCCATCTATCCATATTTTTCACCTTAACAATATAGGAATCGGGGTGACACTTCTTAGTGTTGAATCATTCCTGACGTTGAGTTCGTTTTCCATTTCCATCTTTTAAAATTTTTTTTTCTTGTTAACCCAAACCGAGCCTTCTATCCTTCATCCATCTTTGCTACCCTTAACCGAACCTATACTAAACTTACCCTTCTTGAAACCTTCTGCTATCCTATTCTAATTCTTTTACTACTATTACAAAAATCTGAGGCACGAACGACTCTCTCGAACTACGATCGGGCAACTACGTGAATTCGACTCATCTACCCGGGCTGGATCACATCACTATTTCGGGATGTTATATTTCTCCCCCTTAGGGATTTTTGTCCCCGAAAGTCTTACCAGTAAGCAGGTTCGAATATTGGTTTCTCATGGTTTCTTCTGGTTCCCATGTAGCTTTTTCCACACCATGTCAGTGCCATAGAACCTTTACTAAAGTTAACTTTTATTTCTCAACTGTTTAACCTCTCGGGCCAAAATCTTGACTGGTTCCTCTCTGTAAGTCATGTCTGGTCTAATCTCAATCTCCTCTGGTGAAATCAAATGAGAGGGTTCTGATCTATATTATCTTAACATGGTTACATGAAACACGTCGTGAATCTTTTCCAATTTGGGTGGCAATGCCAAGCGATAGGCTAATGGTCCAATCCTTTCAGTGATCTTGTAAGGTCCGATAAATCGCAGACTCAGTTTACCTTTCTGACCAAATCTCAATACCTTTTTCCATGGAGACACCTTCAAGAATACATTGTCCCCAACTTGGAATTCAATCTCTTTTCTTTTCAGATCAGTATAAGACTTTTGCCTATCCGATGCCGCTTTTAAACAGTCTTGTATTACATTAACTTTTTTTTTAGTTTCCTTCAGATCCACTCCATGAATCTAATTTTCTTTAAGTTCTGTCCAGTATAATGGAGTTCGGCACTTCCTGCCATACAAGACCTCATAAGGTGCCATTTTCAAACTTGTTTGGAAACTATTGTTGTAGGCAAATTCTAGCAATGGCAGATATTTTTCCTAGCTACCCTGAAATTTGAGGATGCAACATCGCAACATATCTTCAAGAATCTGAATCGTCCGCTCAGACTGACCATCGGTCTGAGGGTGAAAAGCTGTACTAAAATTTAGCTTCGTCCCCAAGCTTCCTGTAGCTTTTTCCAGAATCTCGAAGTGAACCTTGGGTCTCTGTCTGAAATATATAATGGTAATCCGTGCAATCTTACTATCTTAGAAACATATAAGTCGGCCAGTCTATCAAGGGAATAATCTGTCCTTACTGGAATAAAATGAGCTGACTTGGTTAGCTTATCCACTACGACCCATATGGCATTTTTCTTTTTCGGAGTCAAAGGCAATCCTGTCACGAAGTCCATAGTAACTCTGTCCCACTTTCATTTGGGAACCATCACAGGTTGTAACAAACCTGAAGGCACTTGATGTTCAACTTTAACTTGCTGACATACGAAACATTTTGACACAAATTCTGAAATATCTCTTTTCATACAGTTCCACCAATACATTTTCTTCAAATCGTTGTACATTTTAGTACTTTCCGGATAAATAGACAAACGGCACCTATGTGTTTCTTGCAATAATTTTGGGATAAGTTCATCGTCTTTAGGTACGCATACTCTCTCTCTAAACATCAAACACCCATCAAGTCTAATCCAAAAATCTGATTCAATCTCTGGCTCACATTGAGCCCTTTTTGCTTGCAAGTCACCATCATTAAACTGAGCATCATGAATTTCCTGCAGAAATGTTGGCCTAGCTTCTAGCTCTACCAAGACTGAACCATCATTGAGCAATGTCAAACGAGTATCCATGGCTTTCAAAGCAAATAAGGATTTTCTGCTCAGAGCGTCGGCGACCACATTCGTCTTTCTCGGATGGTAGTCAATGATCAAATCATAATCCTTAATTAATTTTAACCATCTCTTTTATCTCAAATTTAATTCTTTTTGAGGCATCAAGTACTTCAGACTATTGTGGTCTGTAAAGATACGACACATTTCACCATATAAATAATGCCTCCAAATCTATAAGGAAAAAATAATCGCAGCAAGCTCTAGGTCATGGGTCGGATAATTCTTCTCGTGAGGCTTCAATTGCCGTGAAGCATAGGCTATCACCTTGCCATCTTGCATAAGCACACAGCCCACTCCATTTAAGGATGCATCACTGTAGACCACGAATTCCTTTCCCGGTTTAGATAGCACTAAAATAGGAGCCTCAGTCAGCAATGTCTTTAATTTCTCCAAACTTTGCTGACACTTTTCCGTCCATTCAAACTTAACATCCTTCTATAGAAACCTCGTCATCAGAGTGGCTATCATAGAAAATCCTTTTACAAGCCTTCGATAGTAACCGGCTAAGCCCAAAAAGCTTCTAACCTCGGTTACATTTTTAGGCGATTTCCAATCAACAATAGCAGAGATTTTACTTGGATTAACTCGGATGCCTTCACCCAAAACAATATGACCCAAAAATCCAACTTCTTGGAGCCAAAATTCACTCTTGCTAAACTTAGCATACAATTTTTTTTCTTGCAAAGTTTGCAATACAATTCTCAGGTGCTTCGCATGTTCTATCTCATTTTTGGAATAAATCAAGATGTTGTCAATAAACACAACAACAAACTTATCCAAATATGGCCGAAAGATTCTATTCATTAGATCCAAAAATACAGCTGGTGCATTTGTCAACCCAAACGACATAACAAAGAATTCGTAATGACCATACCTCGTCCTGAAAGCTGTCTTTGGCACATCTGATTCCTTGACACGCAACTGATAGTAGCCAGACCTCAAGTCTATCTTAGAGAACACAGTGGCTCCTCTCAACTGATCGAATAAATCATCAATCCTTGGTAAAGGATACTTATTTTTGATGTTTACCTTATTTAGTTGCCGGTAATCAATACATAATCTCATTGAATCATATTTCTTCTTTACAAACAACACGGGGGAACCCCAAGGTGAAAAACTTGGCCTTGCAAATCCTTTATCCGTCAACTTTTGCTACTGTGCTTTTAACTTTTTTAGCTCGGTTGGTGTCATTCTATACGGAGAGACAAAATTAGGAGTTGTCCCTGGCATCAATTCAATACCAAACTCAATTTCTCTCTCAGGAGGTAATCCTGGTAATTCCTCCGAGAATACATCTGAATACTCACATACTATCGGCACAGACTCGATCTTTAACTCTGTTTCCTTAGTGTTCGGTACAAATGCAAGATAAGCTTCATACCCTTTCCTCATGTACCTATGGGCAACCATCCAGACATTTTAACTTAATATACTTACTACCACAATTCACAGTTACATCATGAAGGGCTAACCAATCCATACCAAGTATTACATCAAATTCATCAAATGGTAGCAACATAAGGTTAGCCAGAAAACCATGACCTTGAATTATCAAAAGACAATTCTTACAGAATTTATCAACTAGAACTGATTTGCCTAATGGGTTCGACACTTTAATAACAAATTCTGTAAGTTCAACGGGTATATTCATACTAGACACCAATCTCATGCAAACGTAAGAATACGTCGATCCCGGATTAAAGTAATAATACTCGTATTAAAAAGGGAAAAAGTACCCATGATAACGTCAGGAGCAGAGGCTTCCTCTCGAGCGCGTATTGCATATGTTCTTGCCGGGGCTCTAGCCTCTGGTCTTGCAGTATCTTTAGCTACGACTCGACTGCCACTAGCACTTCCAAGGTATCTTGGAGGTCTACCTCGTGCCATGGGAACACTTGACTTCGGAGTTATTTCCACTTCTTTTTTAAATCACTCTAGGCAATCCCTGAGAAAGTGGTCAAGAGAGCCACATTTGAAACACGCATCACTTTTTACTCGGCACTCTCCGAAATGAAATTTATTGCAGCTCTTACACTTCAGCTTTTGATCATCTACACTCCCCATACTAGTCATCATCGGGGAGGAAGACTTTTGACTTCGTCGTCTAGGACCCTTCGCTCTACCCGAATATCCTAGTAATGATGTGGACCGTTCATGCTGGCTCCTAGATTTCTTCGTGAAGAATGAGAGTGTTTTACCGCTGGTCCTTTTGCTCGCAACTCGAGCTTCTCTCTTTGCTTGCTTTCTTTTGTTATTAAGCTCCTCGGCTTTCTTGGCCTAATCAGCCAATGCGACGAACTCCCGTATTTCAAGAATTTCGATCAATAATTTGATGTCCTCATTCAGACCCTCCTCAAAGCGTCTACACATTTCTGATTCAGTTTGGACCCATTCAGTTGTGTACTGACTTAGCCGTACGAACTCTCTCTCATATTCTGCTACAGTCTTGTTCCCTTGTTTGAGTTCCAGGTACTCCTTTCGCTTCGAGTCTAAAAATCGTTGGCTAACAAATTTCTTCCTAAACTCTGTTTGGAAGAAATTCCCATTAATATTTTCCTTTGGCACTACCGAGGATACGGTCTTCCACCAATGCTATGCAATATCCTTCAAAAGGGACACGGCACACTTCAAACACTCCTTGGGTGTGCATAATAGTTCATCTAACACCCATGTAGTATTTTTGAGCCAGAACTCGGCTCTTTCAGCATCATCATCGACTTTCGATCTGAATTCCTCAGCGCCATACTTTCTAAGCTTGTCTATTGGGGCCTTACCGATTCTTACCGGTGCCATACCTCGTGGCACATCCTCATCAGGTTGGTTAAGGGGTGGGGGCGGTCGTGGTATGTTGGGGCGATTCCTTAGATAATCCCTAACCATTCATCCATCATGCCAAAGAAGGCAGCTCGGGCTTTTTCCCAGCCTTCAGACATAAGTATCCTACTACTACTAGATACAACTCGTTGTACAGAAGCTGAAGCATGGCTCTCGGCTCCATCAGACTCATCTTGTGCTCGATTGGAAGACATTTACTATATTCAAAACAATTAAAACAATTAGAAGATGTCACACTATCAACATTTGAATAACGACATGTATACCAAACTTTAACATCCTCTATGGTAGTCCTAGAACCGACTAAACTGTAGCTCTAATACCACTAAATGTAACACCCTCGCCCGTATCCGGCGTTGGGATAGGGTTCGAGCGTTACTGGTAATTTACTTTTACAAACTTGCACAATCGGGTTACTGAATTTCATTCATAATTTAAAACTTTTCCAACGTGTGCACTTTGTCTCTTATACAGGCCTCCGAGGGCTAAAAACACTCCTAGGGGCAGTACAGAACAAAATCGAAATTGTCGATAGACTTGGGGCACTTTAGGAAATTTTCCCTTAGTTGAAGTGTAACACGTCCGTGGGGCATAGAACACACCCGTGTCCTTTTTCCAGTATGCAACACGGCCAACGCACACGCCCTTGGGCTTAGCCCATGTGCTACATTGACTTCAACCTCACCATTCTATTAATTAAACACGGCCAAGGCACACGCCCGTGTGCTTAGCCCGTGCTCTATGTTGACCTAAAATTTCAGGTGCAGGGGACACACGGTCATAGCACACACCCATAGGAGTAGCCCGTGTGTCACACACGACCTAGACACACGCTCGTGTGTCTACCCATGTGGACCTTGTTACGCTATTTTCCAAGCCTTAAGTCACTCTCTACTAGCCAATTTCACTTATAAATTACTATAGTGCATATTTGGCCCAAATTATCCATTTGTAAATATGAAACTTTGATTAACTTTATTGCATATGAACCTCATGTCATTGGTTTCATACATGCTAAGTTAATTCCTATCTTGCATTTAATGATTTATATGTCTACTTGACATATTAAGATTGGCTCGTTATTATAACTCATTTCCAATTATAACTAAGCCATCGCATATGAATATAAACATACATAGATTTGTAGGGCATAGCCTACTTCAAAATGAGCCAATTCCCATGGCCATATACAAAAAAGATAAACATATTTTTACATGCCTTCACTAGGCAAATCAAATGACATATATAACAAAATACTCAAAAACCCTATACATGCCATTGGACAAAATATAAATGTCTTTATACCAAAGCTTGTCTGGTTGATAGTGTGTTGACTCTCCAATTGTCTTCCAATCCTTATGAGTCATTGAGCTTTGAAAAGCAGGGAAAAGAGAGGGGTAAGCATTTACATGCTTAGTAAGCCCGTATAATTGGAAAGTGAACTTACCGGTTATTTAGCATACATCCATAACAGATAATGAAACCAATGAACATGAAAATGGTTTCCCTATCACATGCACTCAATCAATGAGTTAGTCACATAACAAATACCATGAACATTTTTATCTTAGATGAGCTTATCATTTTACATGTAATTTGAACATATACCTTGTGATAGTCCCGTTGAGTTTCTAAGAAATCTCGATGGATTATCCAGTTACCGTCAATTCATACGAATGATCATTTTGAGTATGCACTCCCGCGAACCTCACATCTTACGGTGGGATTACTAGTTTAGGCTAAATCCCCCGCAATATAAACTCATAAGGTGATGTCGGGATTACCAGCCAGGCTAAATCCCTTACACGACAAACACCCTTAATGAGCTCGGATCTGAATTACCATCTAGGCTAAATTCAGACGCTAATCGGATTACCCGTCCGGGCTAAATCCACAATGCACACATATTTTTCGAGAGGCTCGATCATTCAAGGAACACTAGTCCAGGCTAGACCCTTTTTATACTTGAGATCTTTGGATTACCAGTCCAGGCTAAATCCTTTTTGCAACACATGTAGGATCTCAAGTCTCATGTAAATCATGGTTTATCCATCGAATTCCCTTTCCAACCTCAACCGAGACATTAACCAACCATTCATTATTAAAGATACAATTCATGCATTTTCATGCCATCAACAATGCAATTATCATGCATTTACAAAACATACAATTATGCATGTTATAGGTTTACTTCGAGTTATCCGAACTTACCTGGTATTTATTTCGAAGCTGTTTTTCGGTTATTCCGAACCATGCGTTTGCCTTGATCGACCTCCAGAATTTGTTCATCGGGGTCTATAACAAAAAAATTATATCATTAATTCACTACATTACACTTTTCAAGTTTAATTTCTACCCCCTGTCCAAATGACCGTTTTACCCCTAACCTTTGACATTTTTACGATTTAGTCCCTAGGCTCGTATAATGAAACACATGAAATTTCTATCTTACCCAAGCCTATCCGAACACTTTTCTCTCATATGGCAGCCCACATTTTCCATTATTTTCACATTTCTACCACATATTTAATAACTTTTGCGAAAAGGTCCCTTTAGGGGTTTTTCATGAAAATCACCTAAGGAAAGATGTTTAACAAACCTTAAACTTTCATACCCCTCCATAATCCACCAAAATACAAGCAACTCATACATGGGTAAATTTTTAAACATGAACCCTAGCATGAAATATGGGTAGAAATGGAAAGATCAAGCTACCGGGATTTCAAAAATACAAAGAACATTAAAAACGGGGCTTGTAAGCACTTACTATTGAGCTTGAAAAGCTTGGAAACCCTAGCTATGGTGTCTTGAGATTTCGGCTGGACAAGAAAGAAGAATGACTAATTTTTTCTTTTTTTTCCCATTTTATTTCATTAAAAAGCCAAATAACCAAAATGCCCTTAAGTCCTTTCTTTGAAATTTCATCCATGAAAGCCCATTTTTGTCCAAAAACTTAGAAATTGGGAAAATTACTCTTTAGGACCTTCTAATTTATAATCTAAAGCAATTTCATACAAATTGCTTCTAGAATCCAAGTTTTACAGTTTATTCAATTTAGTCCCTAATTTCCAATTAGACACTTTACTCAAGGAATTTCTTCATGAAACTTTAACACATGCATAATATCATATTCTAGGTCTCATAATAATCAAAAAATAAATATTTTGATGTCGGATTTGTGGTCCTGAAACCACTGTCCCAACTAGGCCCTACTTCGGGATGTTACATCATGTCCATGCAAGAATTATAATAAGCTTCATATTATATCAATTTCATGGTCCCCTAGCATAATAAAATATAACACATTAATAAATAACATGCAATAATTTAATTTATGCATACAATAAAGCACACATTTGTTTTTATTATAAATTCATGCCAATCACCGTAATATAAACAAAAGTCACCTAATTAATTAACAAATACTTGGAATTAATATTATTTTTAAGTTAAAAGGTGTTATAAACTGTTAAAAAAACCATATAAAATAGAGTTTTCACACCCCCTAAACTTAATCCATTGCTCGTCCCGAGTAATGTTTCATGTAAAACACAAGTTGCTAAGGCAAATTTTGCAATGAGTTTAAGTAGAATCAATATTTGCACATAACCATATATCAACAAAATCATACTCACAAACTATTTTTATTGATAAGTCCCTCATATGCAAATATTATTTCAAAATTTTATTTTAAGTGCAAAAAAATACTAGCATAAGTCATAGAGTGCATGCTTTTCAAGATCATACATAACATTCACCGTTTGATCAGAGTTTCATTATCAATCAAACAAAGCAATCATAATGTCTAATTAATGGTCCTCATATGTTAAACTTAGCAATTCCTCTCCATTAATGTAGTTGGCATAATCATCCAAATCAATAGGTCTTTTATAAGATTGTAATGGGCTAGGCTTAAGGTAGAAATAAAGAGAAGTGGAATTTTAGGTTTAGTAATCTTGACCCTAACTTTGTCTTGGATCTTTTCGAGGTACATCCTTCCTACTAATGGGTTCTTCACCCCCCAAACTTAATTTTGAAGTATATGCCCAATATTTCTCAATATTTTGAGTATTTATTTTTGCTCTTTTTGCTTGACATTTGAATACAACTTCCTTTTTTTGAACATACGAATAACATGTACATATTTTTGAAATTTTTCTTGATCTTTGCTCACCAAGATAAGTATAGTTAAGATATGCGCAAAAATAAGATAAAATTTTAAAAAGATGGTAGCATGGCTTATGATATAGGTAAATAGCAATGAAATAGGCTTTAAGGTTCAAATTAAGGTTTCAAGGGTCAAATTCATATGGTAGGCTTGAAAGGCTCAAAGGATCCAAAGAAAATGTGCCTAAATCATGTTTAGATTCTTATGCGTCCTAGGATTTCGCCTCACAAAAGTTACTAAGTCAATTACAAAGACTTAAACCTTTATGCATGTCTATTTCAAAAAGAAGTTCAATTTTCATGGCAAACGACTACATACAAACTAAGAACATATAAGCATTCCAGAACTCAAGATAACATAAAAAAACTCAGATAAAATCAGAAATCATACTTGCATTTGAGCTAACTTATGAACAAAAGCTTGAACATAATTTTATTTCAACATACTCATGTGGAAGCATTGAATTGTAACACCCTGAATTTGGGCCCAAATTAAAATTCATGCTACCCTCACCTTAAAAAGAAGCAATGTCCTGATTGCATAAGTGAAGTAAAGTAATGAATGAGAACTGAACACCAGGTAGGATATCAAGAGAGGTGAGTCATGAAGACTGCTTAAGTACCAAGTCTTTCTCAACAATTCAATCCTAGACATGTTCATTCACATTACCACATTACTTTTCTTTTTATTAGAGAAGATACATTGTGCTTATTTTATTCATGTTTGTAATTTTATTGTGCAAAAGCAAAATTCTAACTATGAAAGAAATATAAATGCCTAAAAATAAATAAATGCTAAGAAAAAGAAATTTCCTCCTTTCTATTCGTGTCATCCTCCATGTCTTTTTCCTTTTCCCTTCTTTCTCACACTTGATCCCATAATCTCCTTTTGCCATGTTTTTTAGATAATGATTTGGGAACTCAAGAACAAAAGTGTTAGTATTTCATATAGAATCATCTCTAAATTTTGCATATCTCTAGTAAGCTTGTTATTGGTTGTGCATGAATTTCCACATATCTATCATAGTTGAAAATTTTGATTTATGCATAGCATTTGATGAGGAGGGTACAGGAATAGTCAACTCAGGATTAACACTTGGCTCAACTGGTTCAACAACATTTGGTTCCACTTTCGGTTCAAGGCTGTTTGGTTCCTCTTCAATTTTTGCTTTTTCTATGTCATTTATGGAGTCAGGTTCTGGTTCAGATTTGGTTGATGAATCATAAGATTCTGGTTCGTTCAGTTCATTTGGAACAACTTTGTTCAATAGTTCAGCATTCTCCACTAAACTTTCAAGGTCATGCCTTGTTATGCAACCTTGAACATAACGGTCCTTCAAGTTTGCTTTCGATCTTACTTGGGCCCTCAAGCAAAATGCAGTAATCAATGATGGAAAGTAGGTACTTCCTGCCTTTTTTTCGTACAACCCTAGATCTATTTGAGAATGTAACCCCTCAAACCGGGTCTAGACGTTACGACCCAATTTGAGCAATTACATGGACCATGAAGATGGCAAAACGTTTTCATAAGAGAAGTCCATTTGTCCTTGAAATATGTCATTTTGAAAATATCATGTTCTTTTCAATAAAATTTATTTCTTCCTTTTTATTAAGAATACTTGTATTATAACTTAGTTTTCAAAACACATTTGCAGTGGATACTAATCATTAAAAATGTTTAATGATAATTTAAAACTAAAATCCAACATAAGCAATCCATGCAGTAATACCAAAATATCATAAAGGAAAATCCCCATCCCACAGCTCCACCACTACTCAACAACTATACTTAATATTTATTAATATCAAAAGATCATCTAAAATAATTAAGTAAAAAATAAAATTCGGGTGACCATTCTTTCAGTTCATTAACCCAATTTCTACTAACTCAATTTTTGGGATGTGACAACTCTCGCCTCCTAAAAAATTTCGTCCTCAAAATTCCTATTGTCACACCAATTCACTTATCCACAAAATTCATAACTCTTCTTTCTAAACCAACCACCACGCTTTCTCTGCGCAACTCTGATTCTAATATAGTTCCAATACTTCACCTTAAATCTCTAATGGATTTCCTATTTACTTACAAGGATTGTCTCAAGGGACTATCTATAGAAATATCACTAATGGTTTCCTCATTTCCAAACTCTCAATTTTACAAATACACAATTAACAATAAACATTTAGGTAAAACCAAATTTTCAATCAATGCAAGGTACTATTAGAATGGATTGTAAAAGTACCTTCATTGGCGCCAAATTTATCTTTATCCTCTCGACGCCTAGTAGCATAAACCAGTCTCTGATTCTGTTTCTGTTTCAAAGCTTGTATTTAAATAGGGTGACATTGTGGAAAATTCGTAACACAATGCTCTGCGGACCCACTTCTTAGGCATGCTTCTGACTTTTTCCAACAGTCGCTCGAATGACGCTTATTACAATACTTACAAACAAATTTTCTTGTTGATAGAATAGAACTTCCTATATTAACTTTTACAACACTCTATTGTGGATTATCCTCTCTGGCCTGCTTCAAAGGTCGTGAATTATAGCCAGAATGACTAGACTTCCTCTTATTCTATACTTTTTTCTTTTCCTTTCTCTCATGTTCCAATCACTTACTTCCTTATAATATTTGTCCTTCTCAACCATAGTATCAAAATCCCTTCTAAAATTCTCAACATTTCTTAGGATATTGTCTCATCCCTAATATCTTATTTCTACCTTTAGCGATAGATGCATTAACAATGTCATTTGTCTCAAGGTCAGACACAAGTCCTTGAAAAGCTAACGACTAATCTTGAGCTATTCATCATTGCGCTCCTTGAGAACCACATACCACAAGTTTGCATACCTCGAGTTTTCATATTCCTTGAATTTTAACTCCGCGAGTACTCATTTTAAGTTTTTATGAATTTTCTATCAATAGAGGTAAGTTTTTATGTTATCACTTGAATATTTTTAATTGAAGTCTCATTTCAATTTACACTTATCTCACCATCTATTGTTGTCACTATCTAGAGTTTTCACAGTTTATAGTTGTCTCAATCTATAATTTTTTCATAGTCTATAGTTTCAAATCTAAAGAACACTTACCTTGGATCGGCTTAGGGAGTCTTGGAACAATTTTAACATGTAGCATGTTCTTCCCAAAATACCTCTTTGTAATGTATGTAGTTTTTTTAAAATACTTTAACATTATCCTAGTTTTGAACTGGGATCTTATACCACTAAATGTAACCCCTCAAATCGGGCCTAGACGTTAGGACCCAATCTGAGCAATTAAATGGTTCATGAAGATGGTCAAAACCTTTTCATAAGAAAAGTCTATTTGTCCTTGAAACATGTCATTTTGAAAATATCATGTTCTTTTCAATAAAATTTATTTGTTCCTTTTTATTAAAATTACTTGTGTTATAACTTAGTTTTGGAAACACATTTGTAGTGGATACTAATCCTTAAAAATGTTTAATGATCATTTAAAACTGAAACAAGCAGTCCATGCAATAATTCCAAAATATAAGAAAGGAAAATCCCCATGCCACAGTCCACAGTTTAAAATAAAGTCCCTAAAAGTTATTAAAATAAACCAAAATCAAAGTCCATAAAAATCCATAAAATGATATAAAGTCCATAATTTATTAAAAATTTCACATCTGAGAGCATCATCGAAAATCCGCATCCAAGTTCTAATTATGAGGATTACCTGAAACATACACATAATATGGGTGAGCTTACAAGCCCAGTGTGTGATAATCAAAATATTGTAACATACATAACGACACATTAATTGAAAACATCCATTTCAATATATATATCATATGTGTAGAAATCTCAGATCATCATAGATATACAAATATGAATATATCGAGGCATGCTTATGTAGTAATGCACATTTTGAAGAATTTCCTACTCACCGTTAAACGCCAATATCCAGTTCCCCAAAATTCGTCCATCCAATAACACACCATTTGTGGACAAGCCACCACATAATTTCCAATAACAACCACATAATCACATATAAACTACCAAATAACTTCCTATTTCACAAAACCCACCCCATGCATGTGATATGACCATTTGTCAAATTTAACACATAATTCACTGTTCACATTTTTCATGTAATAATGCTCATAATCTCACATAACATATATTTCTTAATTTTAAACATATGCATGTAAACATGCCCACATTTTCATATATCACAGAATATTTGCTTTTATTCACTTAAGCATACTTTAATATACTTTTCATATTAAATCGTGGATCCCATCACATACACATATATTACACATTTAAATCACCAACGCACTAGATAAGCCATGTATCACATAACATAGAGATGAGATTTGCACATATGTCAACATCACATACATTAACACATCACAAAACATGCCTTTCATGAATCTAATGGGTTAGGATCACTTACTTGGGTTTATTCTTGATGACTGTTTCTACTCCTCTTTGAGTACTTAATGTACTCTCAATTAATTATTTAATATCATATTATTAAAATGAAAGTGAACATATTATGCACAAATTAAAGGTTTAAATCCCACGCTTATATTGTAGATCCAATTGCCACAATCCTTTTTAATGATTTCTCTCAATCTATCTCGTAAGACAATTTAACACATAAGTAGCATTTATTAATTAGGATCATTTGATAATATTTTTGTCATTTAAAAGATCGATTATTAAAAGTCTCATCAATACTTACCCCACAATTTAAGATTCTCTAAAGGAGGATTTCCAATTATGAAGTTAGAGGTCTCCCTTACAAATATCGTTCGACCCTTCAAAATCGATATGAAATCGTATTAGTACGATAATAATTAAATAATAAAATATTATGTTGACACTATGGCAATATACCATTCGACCAAGATATGAAACCTTTAAGTGAAGGATTTTACAACCCAAATAACCACACTTACGCTTGATTCAATACATAATTGTAACACCCCTAACCCGTATCTGTTGCTGGAATAGGGTCATGGAGTATTATCGGAGTTTACATTTCAAAATTATATAAAAAAATTAAAACATTTAATTCATATCATCAATCATAGCCAAAACCAATCAACAACATACGCATTGTCCCTTATACGAACCATTGAGGCTCTAAAAACACATTAGAAACAAATCGGGACTAAGTTAGAAATATATAGCATTTTTCAGAAAATGATAAAAATTTACAAATGTAGGGCCCACATGGCTGAGAGACACGCCCGTGTCTTAGGCTGTGTGGACGTTTGAAGTAAAGATACACGGCCATGTTCCAGCACATGTCTGGGCCTGTGTAACTCTTAACTTGGGTCACATGGCCAAGCCACGCGCTCGTGTGCCAAGCCGTGTAACTCTCAAAATGCTACCTTTAAAAACCTACAAGGGACACACAATCGTGTCGCCTAGCCGTGTGTCAAACACGATTGAGATACACGCCCGTGTCTTTGAATGTGTGAACAAAAAATAGGCCTTTTCCAAGCCAATTTTCTCACCCATTCATGCACACACCTATAACTAATTTACCACATGTAATCAAGCATCCCAAAGTACACCAACCATACAACAATAAGCTATCCAAATAGGTACATATTCAGACAACCAATATGCCCAAAATGCACCTCAATCACAATAATTAAACATGTATCATTACTTATTCAAATTAGCCAAAATGTTCTACTAACTTTTGATTAAGCTTGCATCAACAACAAACCGTTTACTTCACCTAACAAAACATACCAAATATACCATTCAATAATTTGTACCAAAGATCACATATGTCATTTATAGTAAATGTAACAAATTACCATATTCATACCAACCACAAGACTTTTGTAATATGCATACTTAATAAATCATTCTAACTTAAACATTTTTAGCATAATAAGCTATGATATCAACCAATTTAAAGCCATTTATATACATGCTAAAAACCAAACCTTTGGCATCATTCAAAATACCATAATCACAACCAAGATACTATAACACAAGCCAAATCATATGGTTATTTCAACAACCAAAACACATAAGCCAAACATTAGCCAAAAATGCCTATACATGCCATTTTAAACAAAATCAAAACATCTAAAAGTACCGATAGAGCCGATGGATTGTGTAATGGATCTTCGACTAGCTTCCAACCTAATTGAGCTTTCGATAATGTAAAAAGTAAGGAAAAGCACCATGTAAGCAATGAATGCTTAGTAAGCACATATAAACTTTAGTCATATCAATCCATTTCAAATATAAATTTATACATATCAAGAATAATCCTAAACCAATACCGCAAGATTCATGAAGCAATATTCAACAATTCACAAAATGAATAAATCCACAACATCACTTATACATATCATCCCTAGCATAGTAGTATTTTAAATAACTTTAAACCCTTTCACATTTTCTTATTTTCATTTGCATTTCATTACTTTCCATTTCATTTACTATCTTTAGCTTAAATAGTAATATCAAGTCAACTCATCATTCCCTTTTTCATTATTTTACACTTCAAGTATGAATTTACTATTTCGTTACCTTTCCACACCCGTTTTATATGCATATCACACGAGACATAAGCATATCATTCAACCATAGCCATAAGCTAGTGCATTTAAACATAAGTCTTTTTGGAACTAACCACATGATAAACTATTTCAATAGAAATTACATAATTTAAACCTTACCACCCTTTCATGGTCACAAGCATATTTCCATTTAGGCATTTACCATTTCAACGCATAACTTATAAGTTTAGCGTGGCATAATCCAACCACAACTTAGCCAAAGCCTAAGCATGTACACCAAACATGTTAGCCAAATAAACATATAACATAAGCATTATAAACAAGGATGATTAAACATTTATTCATGTATCATGTACATATATCATCCATTTCCACTTTCAATATACCATGTAATACCATTTAAATGAAATTCACATGTATCTATATCTTAGTTTATATCAAACTCTTACCACTTCATATATGAATAATGCCCGTTGAACCATTTAGAATACCGTTGGATACCCAGGATAGCTCACACATAGTGTGCTAACTTATATAACTGTAATCTGTCAAATCCTGTACATGTATGTTCATAACAGCTGTGAACCGGTATACTCTATAACAGTCCAGTTTAGACCCTAGTCAAAAAAGTGGTTTCGAGACCACAAATTCGAGTCAAAGAAATATTTTAATATTATTTTTTGTGTCTGTGATATGTAAATTTATATCTGTGAAATTTCTGTGATTAATTTGATAATTAATTTGATAAAGGATTAAATCGCGTAAAATGCAAAATTTGCAAGCTATATGTTAATGGGTTAATTGGCCTTGGATTTTGAAATAAAGGTCCTTGCATGTCAAATTTACCATTTATTTTAATGGTGGAAAAATATGTATATTAGTAGGTAGATTCTTATATATTAATAATAAGGGCAAAGTTGGTAAATGGCATATAAAGTTGAATAAAATGAAACAAAGCATGAAAATGGCCATTATCATCTTGTGCTTGCCGAAAATTAAAAGAGAAAGAAGCCATTGAAGCTTCAAAGCATTTGGCCATTGCATTAGTGAATAGGTAAGTTTATTTTGCTCGATCTTTGATGATTTTTATGTTTATGTGATCGTTGCTTCGTGTTCTTCAAAACCCATGTCTGAATTTTTGTTTTTGTCAGAGATTTTGAAATATGTCATTGATGATTATATGATTTTTATAATGTTTTTATATGGATTATGAAAGATATATGTGAAATTATCATACTTTGTTCTTAAATTTTGATGAAATAGAGCTATTAGGGCTAATTTGTGAAAATGAGGTTTTGAAGGACTAAATTGTAAAATAAATATGTTATTTGGGCTTTTATTGAAGCTATGTATATTCAACCAAGCTATAGTCTTGGTGAATTTTGCATATTTGTGATTTTGTGAGAAATTGACTAAATTGTCAAAGTGTGAAAATGTAAGGGCTAAAATGCAAAGTGCCTTAAATATGTGTTCATGGATTATTTTGAATGAAATGAATGATTGAATGGTTGAATTTGAGTTGTATTAGATCAAGAACAAAGAAAATAAGACTTTGATTGAGGGAAGTCCAAAATAGTTGAATAGTCGACTCGTTTCTGTCTGAAATCCGAACGAGGTAAGTCAAATTTCAATTACGTGTTAAATTCACTAAATTCTGTGCGTTTCTGGAAAAAAACATTGACATTGATTTGAGATATCGTGTAAGACCATGTTTAGGACATAGGCTTCGATTTGAGATTTATGTGTAAGACCATGATTGGGACATTGGCATCATATCTGATTTCGTGTAAGACCCTGTATGGGATAGAGGCATCAATACTAAATTACATATAAGACCACGTCCGGAACATCGGCATTGTACCTATTTATAAGTATCTGTATCATTTTTGAACCGTCTAATGCTAAAGTACGAGATATGGTAATGAATAGATGAAATGTATAATCTACACAGGTACGTTTGTATCGTACTAAATTTTTGAATATGAAAGACTCTGTTTCTGCGAAATAATGAATGCAAAATATGTATAAAATCATGGAAATGAAACATGACATGTATACAAGCAAATGTGCATGGTTAGGCTCATGAAATACTTTATGAAATGGTTATGAATTCTTGCTATTGACTTTTACTTTCTATACTTTAATAGTTTGACCAATTGTATTTGGCTTACTAAGCTCTTTGAAGCTTATTCTATGTGGTTTCTGTCTATTTTACAATTATCGTAGCTACTGAAGGCTCAGGAATAGTCGAGGATTGTCACCACACTATCGAACTCATTTTGGTACTTTTGAAAGTGTAAATATTTTTAGGTATGGCATGTATAGGCTAGAATGTTTATGTAAGTAAGATTTGATATGTATATAGGTTATGCCATGAGAGTTGGCTAGCAAATGATATGTTTGTGCATAGTTTTGGTATTTGGTTGGAGGTACTAAAAGGTGTATGATAGTAATGTTTTATGT
This sequence comes from Gossypium longicalyx, assembly GCA_025698465.1. Classification (NCBI taxonomy): domain Eukaryota; kingdom Viridiplantae; phylum Streptophyta; class Magnoliopsida; order Malvales; family Malvaceae; genus Gossypium; species Gossypium longicalyx. The sequence continues at coordinate 32,088,984 of CM046999.1, read as the reverse complement.
TATAATATGATTTGATCATTTTAAGCATGGAATTGGCAGAAAATGTTAGTATGAATGTATTTTAATATTACCCTTAGGAATGACCCAAAAAGAGGTGGCAAGTTGGCTTAAACCAAGCCTGCATTGTGCCACACGGTCAGAGACCACGGGCGTGCAATGTGGCCGTGTAGGTGAAGTAGTAACCTCTTAAGGCCACATGGTTAAGACACATGGGCGTGTCATCTGGCCATGGGCTCAAGCCAGTAGCTAGCTAAGAATCAAACAGCCATAGCACATGGGCGTGTCTATTGGTCGTGGGTGAAAGTCATTATGTATGCATTATTTTGGCATGGCTAGTTCACATGGGCATGTCTAGTGCCCATGTGAGGCACACGGCTTGGTCACACAGGCGTGTGACCTCAACAGAATTCAAAATTTTTCTGAGTTCTGAAATTTATGGATGTGTTCGGTTTAGTCCTGATTGCCCTTAAAAGTATGTTATAGGTCCTGTAGACTATCATAAGGGATGATTTATTGATGATTAATTATGTATTAATGTTATGTGATATCTATGATTCTGAATCAGACTGAAATGTTCTGTCTATCTGGTAATGCCCCTTACCTATTCCGGTGACGGTTACAGGATAGGGGTGTTACATGCTCACTCGAGCTATAGATTGGTATGCTCTCACGAGCTATAAATTGGTATGCTCACACGAGTTGTAGATCGGTATGCTCTCATGAGCTATAAATTGGTATGCTCACACGAGCTGGGGGTCAAAACGTAGCTCATACGAGCTGTGGAGTATCTGCAAAACATGCAGGACCTCAACCATCGGTAGGATGTTCAGGACCAATACTTGAATCATGTAGACCCTAATGACATGTCATTTGTATCCTACGAATTCCTAAGGTTCAAATGGGGCTTGATAATCGTCATATGTAGTTGAATTTCCATTGTCTAATGACATGATAGATTGCATAATAACATATATATATTGATTCAATCACAATAAAATCACGCAATATCATTCAATTTAATCAACATTATACAGAATTCAGTTCATATGACTTTCCTGGCTAAATTGCAAAAATACCAAAGTTTAGGGGTATTTTGGTAATTTTCATCTTCTTTGATTTTCCACCCAATCTTGATCTAATTTAATAATTTCATTCATATATTAATTTAGACAGTAAAACAATACATCATTTATATATTTTTGAATTTTTACAAAATTGCCCCTAAAGTTTTACTTTTATTCAATTTAGTCTCTAAGCCCAAAACATGCAAATTAACCATTTTTAATGCCAAATTATAAAAACTGAATATTCATGGCAACCATATCAGCCCATATTTGTAATAATTTTACATTAAATCCTTAGACTTTTATTATTTTAACAATTTAGCCCCTAATTGGTAAATTCATCAAAAATGACTTAATAAAATACTTTTAATTATCAAACAACATTCCAAATTCATCATGTAACATAAAAAATCACAAGATTCATCAATGGAAACACTCAAAATCTTTAACAATTTCAAAATTGAAGGTACGGGCTAGCTAGACCTAGTTTTCTAAAACCACTTGACCTTAGGGTTTTACCACTTGAACTTAATAAATCGCTTATAAAACAAAATTCACTATATTAAAAACCTTTCCAAAGTCACAATTAACTCGTAAATATTAAATATAATATTTACAAACTTACTCATCGGATTTGGTGGCCTCTAAACCACTATTTTTGACACTATTGAAAAATAGGTTGTTACAAGAATGGTCGATGAATTGAGGAAGGAATGAGATCAATGAGTTGAGCTATCTAAAAGAATTGATAGAGTAAAGAGAAAATACACATTAAAAAATATAAGAAATGACAAATGGACGAGGAGGAGAAAAGAAGAATTTTGATCTCTAGCGGCGGTGGCGATGGTGGTCCGACGGTGGCGGTTCGATGGAGGTTCGACTACAAAGGGGTGGTTCGGCGAAGAGTGAAGAACAATACCAAAGGATGTTTCAGCACAAGAGGGGATGAGTAAGAAAAATAAACAAGAATGAAAGAGAAGAAATGGAGGAGAGGAATTCATGGTGGCTCGTGGCAGTGGTGGAAAAGGCAAGAGGAGCGACAGGGCGGTGCTAAGGTGGCTAAAAAGTGTGACAATGGTGGTGTGTAAACGGAGAAATATATAGGATTTTTCCTATGTCATTTATCACCTTTTTTACTTAAAATTGTTGTTAAAACTAAGTAATTGTTTAATAAATTAATGAAAGATGTGAAAATATGAAATTAGGACATAGAAATTATTAAAATGTGATTTTATGCTTTATTATATAGTTTTCATGCAATAAATGGCTTATTTTATATTAATTTGAATAAATTATATTTTTTAAGACATAAAGTGGGCATGCATGATTAAATTAAATAATAAAATATAAAATTATATTTAATAATTCATTTTAAAATATTTCATTAATAATTTGGATTTTAAATTAATTAATTAAATTGAACAAATTTTATTTTTTGGTCCTCTAACTTGTTGATTTATTCTGGACAAGTCTGATAGCTTGCTGGATTACAAAACCATCCAAATTGGGGACCAAGTCAAACCCAAAATTCGGCTGCATATGGCTGTCCATAAACCACTTTTTGGTTAAATTGCACAAGGTCCTTGAAGAGTTGAAGAAATTAGAGATTTACCTGAAGATTTACACTTGACCGAGTCTCAGTCCTGAGTTGTTGTGGCACTCAAATTGACCAAATATCAAGCAAAAATCAGCTCAACTTTCTCAATTTATTGCCGGCCACCCATGGAAGATGCTTTAAAAGATGAAAAATCCTATTTTTAGTAAACTATCCCCATCTCCTCACCTATAAATAAGACCTCATTCTCACATTTCTACTCATCCCTCATTATTCATCATTCTCTCCTCTCTAAATTCTCTTCGCATTCATCTTTTCTCCCCGCGCCTATCATCATGTTTTCATAAAGATTTTAGCATTTGAGCCTCTTAAAGAACCCTTGGTTGACCACCTTGGAGAGCCATCAGCAAAGGAGCGAAGTAAAGGAATGAAGGAGCCTCGTCAGTCAGAGTTTTGGGTGACAACCACTCTGAATTGGGTTTAATCTTTCTTTTCTTTAATTTAATTTAAAGATGTTTGCTATGTGTTCTTTGTTCTTGTTTACAACAATGTTAGCTTAATTTTATTTAAGCTAGGATGATTGCTTTGATTAAATAATATTTCTTAGATTCATGCTTATAATGTTTGTGCCTCAATCGATCATGATTTTAATTAAAATCAAGTCTTTATTTCATTCATATGTGATTGAAATGCACCTGAATTAGCTGAGTGATCCTAACCAGAAGACGGCTAGTGGATGCATAATTGAAATTTGCATGCTCAATTTAGATCCTAACCCAATTAAATTGTAGGTTACACAACAACCCTAACCAAGCTCTGTTATCTGCATAGTTTTTAGATTTGTGTGACTAAACTGTTTCAAACCTAACACGCCCCTGTTGCCTCGCACGAATACTAAGAAATGCTTAGTAAATAAGGATTAGTAAAATACATATTACTTAAGTAAAAAATTCTGAAAGGACCTAACATGGTTTCCAAACTCATGAAAGATCGAGTTGCCATGGAATATTTTTCCGAATATTGTTAAGCATGTTGATAATAAATTGAGTTTAATTAAAGTAATTGTCCTAGTTTATTTATGTTATAATTGTTGCAAATTGTGTTTAATTTTGCTAAAATCTATTTCATTCATATAGTATTCATACTCGGGTTAATTTGCATTAGGAATTATTGCATTTAGTGTAATATATTTTAATCATCACTTCTCAACTAAATTGTGTTTTTATTTACCAAATTGTTAATATAATTTTTCAAATTAAGTGACTTAGCACAAATACAATCCCTTTGGAGACGATAACTCGATACTTACTTATTACTTGATAAGAATTATGTACACTTGCAGAAACCTACACGTTACAAGTTTTTGGCACCGTTGTCGGGGATTGTCAATTGTTGCCATAGTCATTTCTTTCGTAAAATTATTTATTTTCAATTTGAATTATTTCTAACATTACTAATTTATTCTTTATAATTTTGTGATTTTCTTTTCAGGTGTTTATGAGCATAGATCAAATTATCGATTTACTCCTCGTAGACCTTGAAATTTAGCGAACTTTCAGACAAAGAGGATGTGAACGAACAACTCAAAGACAAGTCGAGATGGACCTTGGAAATCAGAATCAAGACCAAGGCAATGAAGTCAATCATGTATGAAATCCCATCCTCATGGCCGATGATAGGGATCGATGCATCAGATAATATGCTGTGCCACTTTTCAATAAGTTAAACCTAGGAATTAGAAGGCAAGATATTGAGGCAACCCAATTTGAATTAAAACCAGTGATGTTTTAAATGCTCCAAACGGTGAGCCAATTTAGTGGTATGCCCACAGAAGATCCACATCTCCATCTTCGATTGTTTGTGAAGGTGAGTGATTCATTTAAGATAGCCGGTGTGACTGAAGACACATTGAGGTTGAAGTTGTTTCCATAATCGTTGCAAGATCGAGCACGTGCATGGCTCAATTCATTGCCACCAAGTTTCATATCTACATGGCAAGAATTAGCAGAGAGATTTTTTGTTAAGTATTTCCCGCCTAACAAAAACGCTAAGTTGAGGAACAAGATCACAACCTTCCAACAATTGGATGATGAGTCTTTGTATGAGGCTTGGGAGTGATTCAAGGAGTTACTGCGTAAGTGTCCTCATCATGGGATTCCTCATTCTATCCAGTTGGAGACATTCTATAATGGTCTCAATGCACATCCAAGATTGATGGTAGGTGCTTCTGCGAATGGTGCAATTTTGTCTAAGTCTTATAAAGAGGCTTATGAGATCACTGAGATGATCGCGAGTAATAACTATCAATGGCCAACAAATCGAATAGCTTCGGGAAGACGTGTAGCCAGAGTTCATGAAGTTGACGCTCTCACTTCGTTATCAGTTCAAGTATCATCTATTTCCTCTATGTTAAAACAGTTTACCATTAATAGTACTAATAATTTACTAAGGTTAATTAAGCATGTTTTAATGACCTAGAGTAAATACATGTAGACTTTTTTTATTAATATTTTAAAAGAAGTATATGGTTGTACTTGGTTAATACCGAATGGATGTTTAGCTTTTATGTTTAAGTGCAAAGCATGCAAATTCAAAATTAACCTTAACCCTAGTTGCATATGTAAGTAATTTTTATTCATGTGTACTATGACTTATTAAATTATAAGAACATGTATATGATATTTAGTGACTTAAGCATAATTTCATAAGTGACTTGATAATAGGTTAAATCATGTACTCAATGATTAATGCCTTATATATGTATATACATATATGCATTATATGCAGTGAGTTTTAAGTTGAAATTTTGACGTGATCTGTGTTTACAATGAGCAAAACAGAATATGTTCTGAAATGTTAGTTAACTATATTTTATTTATAAATAAGTTTGACTTGGGTGAAAATTTATTAATGTTCGGATTTGTGCTTTTATTTCAGTAATGCCTCATAACCCTAGTCTGGCGACGGATACGAGTTAGGGGTGTTACACAAGCAACTCATATAGTTATTTAATAACTATGGTATTCAAAATTATAACTATGAATCAAACAAGTTACCTTATTTAATTAATCAGTATCATTACACTCAAATAATTCATGTCATATCTGTACAAATTAATAACCCAAATTCATAAGCAAAACCAACATTACCGAAGGTTATATATAAAACCGATTTCATTTCCTTATCCATACGACTAACACAATTCATTTGTACATATTCGTAAGCTTACAAATAACTAACGAATTTATATAGCCATACACATATACATATCAACCATAATATAAGCGCATATATACACATATAAAAGCATATAAGAGCTCAACTAATATATCATGATCGAATACCAAAGTACACATATCCTTTAGTCATTAATCCATTCTCCTTATATAAATCTAAGTCCCAATATGACTGACTTACATAAAAACAAATCAAGTATCATACATATCTTTAATATAGTCCATAAGTGAACACCGAATTTTACCCCATGCATATATCTTGATTTTTATCTAACTATTACATGATATACCTTAGCTCAATTAACAACCATTATAAACCATACGACCAAAACACATAACAAACTTCACAAACATCATATATCTTAGATACACTCTCAATTTAAGCTCAATCCAAGACCAAATATATATCATAGCCAATTCATTCATACCATATTCGAAATCATCAACCAACCTCAATATACAAACACATATCACAAATTCTAATCATCAATGGCACATAGCATCATAACCAAAATGGACTTAAACCATAATTAAACCAAAGCCGAACTCAAGCATAGAAGTTAAGCCATTTTCGCATGGCTCAATTTATAAATAGACCAAAATACAACATTTCAAAAGTATAATCCAGCCTATACATGCCATAGTTTCAAAATTCAGCTTATAAAATACCGAGGACAGTTGATAGTGTGATAGACTTTGCTGACAATCCCAGAGCTCGTAGCTTGAATTCAAAATCTATAAAACAGAGGCAAACACAAAAACATACAATAAGCTAACATAGCTTAGTAAGTCACAAGCAAATAAACAACCCAATGATATAATCAACTCAATTAAACTAAATCAAATTATATTATCATTACCACATTTAGTGTCAAACTTACAAATTCATAAATAGTACATTTTCATACACACATGCTACCTTAGCCGAATGCTCATAGAGTTAAAATAACAAATTATCATTCAACTTTCAAACCCAAAATATCATTATATAACAAAATATACATACACTTGTATACACAAGCTCAAGAATCATAATACAGTATCATGTACATATATTAATTATGTGGCTGAATATACAAGGTCATATATACACATATTCAAGAATCAATTCCATAATTTTCATATCATTTATTCACAAGGTCGAATACACTTAACATGTTCACATACATTTTTCCTTTACTTCATACAAGATTTACAACAAATATCAAGTAACTTACTTACCTTATTTCAAGTAGAAAATAAACAAATTCTTACCTGATCATTTTAGCTCAATTTACACATTCAATCACAGTTATCGTTGCCCGATGAACCATTCAGAATTGGATAGGGCACTCAGATAATTACACATATTGTACAATGCCAACGTCCCAGACGTGGTCTTACATGTAATCACAAATCGATGCCACTGTCCCAGACAGGGTCTTACTTGCACACATATATCAGAATTACATATCGATGCCATGGTCTTACTCACATATCACATATCAAAATCCTATGTCATGACATATGTATCCATTCCTAAGGATCATACGAGACTTTCAGATGTCGTAACTCAGTCGAAATGAATTCATGAACATAGTTGCCAAGCTTGTATTGTAACGCCCCAAAAATGTAGGGTTTGTAATTTTGCATGATTTGCAATAAAAATTCATGTTTTCTTTGGTGGTCAAGTAATTTGGGTATGTTTGGGGGTTTTTAGGAAGCCTGGGTTCAAGTCTAGGCCTTGGCAAAATTTTTTTAGTTTTGCTCTTAAGTGAAATTGGCTATTAGTAGTTAGGACTTATGTTTACGTGTGTGTGATTTTATGTAAAAAATGAGGTTATGGCATGACATGGCTATTGTGAGAGCAATGGTTCGAATCCCATGGCAAGCAAGAAGCATTTATTTTGCTACCAGGGTACGGTAAGAGTTGGTGTTGGATTTGAACTCTAGTGATGGAGAGTTTGAATTAGTCTTGTGGGATGGTTGTGGAGGATATCAAGGAGGGATAAAGGGAGAGAATCTTGGATATTTTCAAAGAGTTTAAGATTGGGAAGAGTTGTAGCCGAATCAGCTAGCTTGTTAGTGCAAAATTTGGCCAAGGGGTTTGGGATGTGCATTTTTGGCAATTGGTGTAGGAGTAGGTGCCGAATTCTCCCTCTTCTATTTTGAGTTTTTGTTCTTTTTGGCATTTTGGTATCTTTCTCCCTAGTGCCGATTTCGCTAGTAATATTTCGTGCCTTTTCGGGATTTAAGCCAAAATCCCTTGTCTCAACTTCTTTCTTTTTATTCTACTTTGTGCCGAATCACATTAATCTTTTCTCTCTTTCTTTCTAAGTCTTTGGCCGAATATTCCCTTTCTCTAATACCCCATTTTTCTTTTCTCCTTTTCACACTCTTCTTTGGCTGAATCCTACTATCGAACTTAACACTCTCTTTGCTGAAACTTCCTTCCCATTTCTTCAAACATTTCCCTATTTCTTTTGTTCATCATTTAATTTTTGTGTTACCTGGTTAGTTTGGTTGGTCGAATTCTATGCTTCTCTACTATTGGTAAGTATATTGTGTAGTGATTGTCAACTTTGTGTCTTCTATTACCTTCTTAAAGCTGAATATCCCTTCTCTTAATTCTCTGTATTTGTCGATTGGTGACTTCTTTCTTTTTCATGATGTGTGTTCGTGGATTCCAAGTATCACTGAGAAACAAAGGGCGCAGAACGTTCTCGAACCATTAAAACCCTATCTTCCAATACTTGAGTAAGGTATTCTCGGTACCTTGATTGGTTTGTGTACAGGCCGAGTACTGCTAGTTTCTTAAAGTGTTATCTTTATGGGTTTTAGGATAATTTTTAATTAGTTCTACCTATTACTCTATTGTGTGTGCAGTTAAGTGCCTAGATACGTGTGATCGACCCTAACTAATCCAGACGTAGTTGGCCACTTTCTTTTCAATCAGGGTAAGTAGAAGAGTTGGGTTAGAGATTAGTTGATTGCGATTGATTTAAGTAGAGACTAACTGAATGTTGGATCGATTGTAAGCTTTGGATTTGTAGGAGATTCTCTCATTTTCTCAAATCCAGGTGTGTAATCACACCTCCTTGTTTAATCGTGAACCGGTAAAAGCATAAAAGACGAAACTACGACATTTGAGGCCTCACAATTATACGATCACTCGTGAGGTAAACCGAGTCCACAAATCATGGGCAACAGATGGTAGAGGCCACCAAGAGTCTTCTCGTGTGCTTGAGTCGTTATGGGCTACGTCGGGCCGAGATAGGCCATGTGGGCGCAATGGGCTCGTGGGCCCCACATGAATAAAGTTTACAGTGAGTGGAAAATAATGGATTGGGCTATGGTGATCGCATAGTCGCGACTGAGGTTGGGCTAGATGGGCCTAGACGCTCGTGTGTGCCCACTTGAGCCGAGTAATGGGCCTTGGGCCCATTTACACCGTTGTGGTTATATAGGTTACTTGAGTCATTCGAGACAACTGTGGACCATCTAAAGGGTCGTTATTTGTACCGAGACCCAAAGTTAGTAAAATAACCAAAATACCCTTTAAGGGTAAAATTACTATTTTACCCTTAATAGATGGGAATGACCATTATACCCGTAGATGTGGGTGATTGATGAGTGTATGATATATGTATGATTCTATCTGAGTATGACTTTTTGTATGCACATTATAGTTATAACATGACATTCTACATAGGGTTAGGGTTTGATTTGGAGGAAGTTCTATACTAGTGGATTTGCCACGTATTTGCTGTTCTGGTGGCTTAGCCACATATTCTGACACTGGTGGCTTGGCCACGATACTGTTATTAGTAGCTTTGCTGCGTTACTATTAGTAGCCTCGCTGCGATATTGGTGTGTTGGTTGGGTGGGTCGATTTAATCCCCACATGGTGTGTTGGTTGGTGTGGGTGGTATGCTGGTTGGATTGGGTTGGGTTGCATATCTGTATTGTATTGTTACTGTATAGGGCCAAAGCCCAAACTATTATGATTCTGAATAGGGCTTAGACCTAGACTATTTTCACATGGACTGCCTTCTGTTTGACTGCTAGGGGATTACACACTGAGTTTTGTAAACTCACATTTTCCTTTGACTGTGCAGGTAATCTCCAGCCTCCATCGATTTAGAGCCACGAGGGACTCAGAGGTGGCCACGTGAACATTGTTTATCCGCCTTAGACTTAACGATTCTAAACTTTATTTTTAGGTTTGATTTTGTAATAAGGCCATTTGAGGTTTTAACTTTTATTTGGTTTCAGCTCCTTACTACAACTGCTAGACTAGGAAAAACGAGTTTTCAAAATAACAACTGTTTTCAGAGAAAATCACGCATTTCAAACTTTAAGGTTTCTAATTAGAAAAGCTTCTATGGTATTAATTCAGATTAATAAACTCGTAACAATTGATAGGACCAATACATGGTTAACATGCATTGATTTTACAACACTAACATTTTCAATAGCAATTAATTAAAAGGGGATCTAAAATTCAATAACAAACCTTTTTCAAATTGACTCTTCGATATGACATGTTAGATCCAGTCGTAACATCGGGGCCGAGTTTGGGGTGTTACATCTAGTGGTATCAGAGCCAGATTACAAAACTCGACTGTGGATTGCGTTTTTGAACATTTTTCTCAAATAAGGGTTTTGAAATTTTTTTTCTAAAATTTGGTTATGGAAGAGATGATTTCAAAAGAATTTGAATTGTTTTGAAAAGACGTTACTGGAAGCGTGGCACACCGAGTCTCCGGTGCCAAATCTATATGTTCTCTGCCATTATTTACTCTTGTGGACTGAAATGTTATATTGAGAAACTACTATAGATAGTAGTACAATACTGAAACTCTTTAGTTAGAGTAAACTAAGACTGTAGAAGACTAAAAATTGTGGTAAGATCCCGATCTGCGAAAACAAAAACTTTAAATATTGTTTATCATAAAATATCTGTTAATAATTATTGGAATTATTAACTGATAACATAAAACTTCTAAATCTAGATTAAGCGTATATCGATATGTGCACTAGAGGTACTCGCGAAAGGGGTATGCGAGGCCGCGGTAAAGGCCGAGGAAATGCTAGGGCTGGGTCTTCAACATCGGGTTACATGCCTGCTGGGGAGGCACCAGCTTCACTAGTAACTGAGACAGGGTCTCATGATCGAGTAGCTGGGGATGATGCTCTATCTCAAGCGTTGCTTCACATTCTAGAGAGGGTTGCTGGAGCGAGTACTGGAACCGTGGCCCGAGGGTTAATTTCTAAGTGACTCTGGGCTAATGGAGCGAAAATATTCAAGGGTGTTTCTGGTGTAGCCCCGAATGTGGCAAAATATTGGTTAGAGGCTACTGAACAAATAATGGATGACCTTGACTGTACTGTGGAACAGAAGTTAAAAAGAACAGTATCTTTATTACGAGATGAGGCCTACCAATGGTGGCTCACTATAAGAGAAGGTATGCAGGCTAACCGTTTGACATGGGACTTCTTCAAGGCGGCCTTTCAAGGGAAGCACGTGGGCGCAAGTTATGTGGATGCCCGAAGGAAAGAATTTTTGCACTTGACCAAGGGGAATAAGACAGTGGCAGAGTACGAGGCAGAGTTTCTGTGGCTAAGTCGTTATGCACGTGGTATAGTAGCGACTGAGTATGAATGCTGTGTGCATTTCGAGGATGGCCTCCGAGATGAGTTACGTGTGATAATAGCTCCGCAGAAGGAGCAAGACTTTGTTTCCCTTGTTGAGAAGGAAAAAATTATTGAGGATGTAAAGCGCTCAGAGCGCCAGAACCGTGAAAAAGATATGAGAAAAAATAAGAGGGATCTTGGGCCCTCGAGTTCTTTTGGTGGGCCTAAGAAGAAGCCTAGATTTGATGGGCGAGTCCAAGCTAGGGTTCCTGTTGTTGCCGCTAGACCGCAGCCTTACGCTGATTGTGGGAGAGCTTACTAAGGTGAGTGCTGAAAATGAACTGGGGCGTGCTTCAGATATGGGTCTATGGATCATCAGGTTAGGAATTTTACTCAGAGGCCTGTTCAGATGCAAGTTGTAGGTCAGGGCCATGTTCAGCCAGTGAGAGGTGATCAGCAGCCACCGAGGGGGCGTGGTCAGGCCAGAGGTGGAAACAGTTTAGGATGAGGTCGTGGAACATCAGGCAGAGGTGTTGGTAGCACTGAGGTGAGGCAGCCTGCGCTGGTCTATGCTGCTCTTCGTCGAGAGAATGGTGACGGTCCTGATGTCATAACGGGTACGTTCCTAATTTATAATGTACCATACACTACCTTAATTGATATTGGGTCTACACACTCTTATGTTGCATGCACAGTGTTTGGGACGTTGAGTATTCAGTTTGAAAGTACTGTTAGTGAGATAACTGTGTTATGTCCACTGGGACAATTGGTTAGGATAAATAAGTTATTTAGAGATGTGTCCTTAGAGGTTCAAGGAGTAGTGTTTCTGGCGAATTTGATGGAATTACCATTTGGTGAATTCGAACTTATATTGGGTATAGATTGGCTAGTGAAACACTGTGCAAGTTTGGATTGCACTGCTAAGCGTATGGTGTTGAGGACTACTGAGGGTGAGGAGGTGGTCGTGATAGGAGAGCGAATGGATTACCTCTCTAGCGTAATCTTGGCGTTAAGGGCCGAGAAACTTGTTCGCAAGGGTTGCAAGGCATTTTTAGCTTATGTCAGCATTTTTGATTCTAAAAGTCCGTCTGTTGAGGATGTCAGAACTGTTAAGGAGTTTTCAGATGTATTTCCTGCGAAGCTTCCTAGGCTGACTCCGAACCGTGAGGTTGAATTCGGTATTGAGTTGCTACCTGGAATAGCTCCGGTGTCCATTCCCCCGTATAGGATGGCACCGAAGGAGCTGGTAGAGTTAAAAGCTAAAATTCAAGAGCTATTAGACCGAGGATTCATTCGACCGAGTGTGTCTCTGTGGAGAGCACCAGTGTTATTCGTGAAGAAGAAGGATAGATCCATGCGCATGTGCATCGACTATCGTCAACTGAACAAATTGACTATCAAGAATAAATACCCTTTACCAAGGATAGATGACCTGTTTGATCAGTTGCGAGGAGCTTCAGTTTTCTCCAAAATAAATCTTCGATCGAGGTACCATCTGCTAAAGGTTAAGGAAGTTGATGTGTATAAGACTGCGTTTAGGACTCGTTATGGTCACTATGAGTTCCTAGTGATGCAATTTGGGTTGACGAATGCACCAGCTGCTTTCATGGATATGATGAACCGAGTGTTTCAACCCTATCTGGATTAGTTCGTGGTAGTGTTTATAGACGATATTCTAGTGTATTCGAGAACCGAGGAGGATCATGATGCACATCTTCGAATTGTTTTGCAAATTCTGAAGCAGAAGCAACTGTGCATGAAATTCAACAAGTGTGAGTTCTGGCTGCAAAAGGTGACATTTCTGGGTCACGTGGTGTTTGCCGAGGGGACTAGGGTTGATCCTTGAAAAATTGAAGCTGTATTGGATTGGAAACCACCAAAGATTGTATTTGAGATTCAAAGCTTTCTGGGTCTGGCTGGGTATTACAGACATTTTGTTGAGAGGTTTTCACTGATTGCTACACCTCTGACCAAGTTATTGCGTAAAGGGGTACCATTCAATTGGACTGACAAACAACAAGAGAGTTTTGAGAAACTAAAGAACGTTTTGACTGAGGCCCCTGTTTTGATACAGCCAGAGTCTGAGAAGGAATTTACTGTCTACAGTGATGCCTCGCACATTGAATTGGGTTGTGTATTGATGCAAGAGGGTAAGTTGGTTGCTTACACGTCTCATCAGCTTAAGCCTCACGAGGCAAATTACCCCACTCATGATTTGGAGTTAGATGCGGTGGTATTCGCACTGAATATTTGGAGGCATTACTTATACGGTGAAAAGCCTATTATTTACACAGATTATAAAAGCCTCAAATATCTCCTTACTCAGAAGGAGTTGAATCTTAGGCAACGAAGATGGATAGAGTTGCTTAAGGATTATGATTGTTCAATTGAGTACCACCTTGGTAAAGCTAATGTGGTAGCTGACGCACTGAGCCGTAAGGTTGTATCTAATTTGAGAGCGATGTTTGCTCGTCTTAACCTATTCGATGATGGTAGCTTGCTAGTTGAACTACAAGTGAGACCGACTTGGACTGATCAAATTAAGGAGAAATAATTGTTGGATGAGTCACTAGTTCCTTATTTTCGACAAGTCGAGAATGGCGAGAATACGAATTTTGGGCTGAATAGTGAAGGAGTATTATGTTTCCTTGGAAGAGTTTGTATACCGAGGGATTCTGATCTAAGACAGTCTGTATTGCAAGAGGCGCATAGTAGTCCAGATGCTATATATCTTGGCGAAAACAAGTTATACCAAGATCTTCGTGAGCTATACTAGTGGCCAGGGTTGAAACGCGAAGCTACTGATAATATGAGTAAGTGCCTAACATGCTAGCAAGTTAAGGCTGAGCATCAACTACCTTCTAGGTTACTGCAGCCAGTTAAAATTCCACTCTGGAAGTGGGAGAGGGTAACCATGGATTTTGTGAGTGGACTACCCTTAACACCTACTAAGAAGGATTCGATATGGGTGATTGTCGATCGATTGACTAAATCTGCCCATTTTATACCGGTCCGCACTGATTATTCATTGCAGAAGTTAGCCAAGTTGTATGTGGCCAAGATTGTAAGACTGCATGGTGTACCAGTTTCTATCATATCTGACAGAGATCCTAGATTCACATCTCGGTTCTGGAAGAGGTGACACAAGGCTTTGGGTATAAGACTAGATTTCAGCACTGTGTTCCACCCTCAGATAGATGGGCAATCAGAGAGTGTGATTCAGATACTGGAAGACATGTTAAGAAGTTGTGTAATTGATTTCAGAGGCAGCTGAGAGGACTATTTGCCGCAGGTAGAGTTTGCGTATAACAATAGCTACCAGTCCAGTATTCAAATGGCACTGTACGAGGCGTTATATGGTCGTAGGTGTCGTACTTCTACCTGTTGGACTGAGTTGGGTGAGCGGCGAATTCTGGGGCCGGAATTAATTTCTAATACTGAAGACAAGGTAAAACTGATTCGAGACCGGTTAAAGAAGCATATGATAGGCAGAAATTTTATGCAGACTTAAAGTGTAAAGAGATTGAGTACTCTGTGGGGGATTATGTCTTTCTTAAAGTCTCACCATGGAAGAAAATTTTGAGGTTTGGGTGGAAGGGCAAGCTTAGCCCTAGGTTTATTGGGCCTTACTGAATACTTAAGTGTGTGGGATCAGTCGTTTATCAACTTGAGTTGCCTCTAGAGTTGGATAGGATTCATGATGTGTTTCATGTTTCAATGCTAAGGCGGTACCGTTTTGATCCCTTGCATATAGTGTCAATTGAGGAAATCGAGGTTAGGCCGGATTTAACTATCCTGGAAGAACCGGTGTAGATATTGGGTCGTGACGTTAAAGTACTGCAAAGGAAATTTGTTCCACTGGTCAATGTGCCTTGGCGTAAAAATGGTTTAGAAGAAGCCACGTGGGAACCAAAAGAGGCAATGCAACATCAATACCCTCACTTATTCTGACCAGGTAAATTTCGAGGCCAAAATTTCTCTAAAGGGGTAGAGTTGTAACGCCCCAAAAATGTAGGGTTTGTAATTTTGCATGATTTGGCATAAAAATTGATGTTTTCTTTGGTGGTCAAGTAATTTGGGTATGTTTGGGGGGTTTTTAGGAAGCTTGGGTTCGAGTCTGGGCCTTGGCAAAATTCTTTTAGTTTTGCTCTTAAGTGAAATTGGCTGTTAGCAGTTAGGACTTATGTTTAAGTGTGTGTGATTTTATGTCACAAATAAAGTTGTGGCCTGGTGGTGGTGGCGTGACATGGATATTGTGAGAGCAAGGGTTTGAATCCCATGGCAAGCAAGGAGCATTTATTTTGCTACCAGGAGACGGCAAGAGTTGGTGTTGGATTTGAACTCTAGTGATGGAGAGTTTGAATTGGTCTTGTGAGATGGTTGTTGAGGATATCAAGAAGGGATAAGGGGAGAGAATCTTGGAGATTTTCAAGGAGTTTAAGATTGGGAAGAGTTGTAGCTGAATTGGGTAGCTTGTTGGTGGAAAATTCGGCCAAGGGTTTGGGATGTGCATTTTCGGCAATTGGTGTAGGAGTACATGCTGAATTCTCCCTCTTCTATTTCAGGTTTTTGTTCTTTTTGTTCTTTTTGTATCTTTCTCCCTAGTGCCGATTTTGCTAGTAATCTTTCGTGCCATTTAGGGATTTAAGCCAAAATCCCTTGTCTCAACTTCTTTCTTTTTATTCTACTTTGTGCCGAATCACATTACTCTTTTCTCTCTTCCCTTCTAAGTCTTTGGCCAAATATTGCCTTTCTCTAATACCCTATTTTTCTTTTCTCCTTTTCACACTCTTTTTTGGCCGAACCCTATTGTCGAACTTAAGACTCTCTTTGCCGAAACTTCCTTCCCTTTTCTTCAAATATTTCCCTGTTTCTTTTGTTCATCATTTAATTTCTATGTTACCCGGTTAGTTTGGTTGGCCGAATTCTATGCTTCTCTTCTATTGGTAAGTATATAGTGATTGTCAACTCTATTTCTTCTATTACCTTCTTAAAGCCGAATATCCCTTTTCTCAATTCTCTGTATTTGTCGATTGGTGACTTCTTTTTTTTTCATGATGTGTGTTCGTGGATTCCAGGTATCACTGAGAAACGAAGGGCACAGAACGTTCTCGAACCATCAAAACCCTATCTTCTAATACTTGAGTAAGGTATTCTCAGTACCTTGATTTGTTTGGGTACAAGCCGATTACTCTTAGTTTCTCAAAGTGTTATCTTTATGGGTTTTAGGCTACTTTTTAATTAGTTCTACCTATTAATCTATCATGTGTGCAGTTAAGTGCCTAGATACGTGTGATCGACCCTAACTAATCTAGACGCAGTTGGCCACTCTTTTTTCGATCAGGTTAAGCAAAAGAGTTGGGTTAGAGATTAGTTGATTGCGATTGATTTAAGTGGAGACTAACTGAATGTTGGATCAATTGTAGGCTTTGGGCTTGTAGGAGATTCTCTCATTTTTGCAAATCCAGGTGTGTAATCACACCCCCTTGTTTAATCGTGAATCGGTAAAAGTCGAAAAGCCGAAACTAAAACATTTGAGGCCTCACGAGTGTGCAATCGCTCGTGAGGTAAATCAAGCCCACAAATTATGGGCAACAGAAGGTAGAGGCCGCCACGAGCGTTCTCGTGTGCTTGGGCCGTTATGGGCCTCGTCGGGCCAAGATAGGTTGTGTGGGCCCAATTGGCTCATGGGCCCCATAATAATAAAGTTTACGGTGAGTGGCAAATAATGGATTGGGCTATGGTGATCACATAGTTGCGATTGGGGTTGGGCTAGATGGGCCATACGAGCGTGTAGGCCCACTTGGGCCCCCATTTACACCGTTGTGGTCATATAAGTTATCTGAGTTGTTCGAGATAACTGTGGACCATTTAAAGGGTCGTTATCTGTACCGAGACCCAAAGTTAGTAAAATAACCAAAATACCCTTTAAGGGTAAAATTACTATTTTACCCCATAATGGATGGGAATGACCATTATACCCATAGATGTGGGTGATTGATGAGTGTATGATATATGTATGGTTGCATCTGAGTATGACTTTTTGTATGCATGTTATAGTTATAACATGACATTCTGCATGGGGTTGAGGTTTGATTTGGAGGAAGTTTTGTACTAGTGGCTTTGCCACATGTTTGCTATTTTGGTGGCTTAGGCACATATTCTGATACTGGTGGCTTCGCCACGATACTGTTATTAACAGATTTGCTGTGTTACTGTTAGTAGCCTCACTGCGATATTGATGTGTTGGTTGGGTAGGTCGATTTAATCCCCACATGGTGTGTAGGTTGGTACGGGTGGTGTGTTGGTTGGATTGGATTGGGTTGCATATTTGTATTGTACTGTTACTGTATTGGGCTTGGGCCCACATTGTTACTGTATAGGGCCAAAGCCCAGACTATTATGATTCTAAATAGGGCTTAGGTCCAGACTATTTTTGTAAGAGTATGCCCAAAGATCAATCACGAGATGGTTGTAATAACATACTTGGTTTATCATGTTTATTAATATAAGGCGTTGCCATTATTATTCCAGTTTCTTTTCTGTGTGCATAAATAAACTGTTTTATAATAATGTCCTGAGAATAATATGATTATCCTCAAAAGATCCTTAGTCAAGTATTGTTATTGGCTAGGACAATAATAATGCATCAAGACTAACATGTAGTTGATTGATGATAAAGAGTTGTCATTGATATGGAGTGTCAGAATCAATGCATGAATATGTGTGTTAGAGAACAACATATTGGACTGACCCGCTATGAGTATGTTTCTTGGATTATTATGTAATTGTCACAACATTACTCATAGTGATTAATATGTATATGATCCTCATACTTGAGATCATCTTTATCCCAACATCGTGAGTTGTATATTTTGATACACCAAACAAACACCGTGAATCGTTGTTCTATAAAGACCGATGTTGGATATACCACAATCTATGTTGAGGATATAGTTGATCAATATAAGATAAGTCCCTCCTACATAATGGGAGTAATATCTCAGGCCACTTGATTGAGTGAGGCTAGAAATGCATGGCCATGCTCAAATAAGTTGATATGAGATGTCATACTTATTTGTGTATCATAGTCTACTCGAGGTATCAAGAAACAAGGGATGGACTATGCAAGTGTGACTATTCCATGACTTGTGTCCATTCCAAAGATATAGGACTTAAGGATTAATGCATGAAAGGTTAATCACAAAAGGTTATGTCGAATCATGACTTCTTGTAACTTAGGTAGCATTGATGCATTGCTAGATGCCACTCGTTGTTTGTAACATTAGAATCGTTCTAATGTTACTGCTAACATTACAAGAACCTATAGGGTCTAGCAGCCGTTTTAGCAAAATACTCTCTGAAAATAGTTTTCTGGGATTTCTACCGTTCATTGTCAATCGGGTGGACTACGTAGAGGCCGACATCGAAAAGGTTGCGGCTTGGTTCGATAGTGGTTCAGCATTCCTGTTGCCTAGGCATCGCTGTCTACTCAGATTGAAGTTTCGATAAATTCAAAACCCTTTTAATCACCCCGATTCGTTCCTTACACATGGATCCTTGGTTTGGATCGCCGATTTTTAATTTTTCACTGCGCCTTGGAGGCACCGGTGCTCCAACAATTTTCACATGCATTACTTTCTGTTTGACTGCCAGGGAATTACACACTGCGTTTCGTAAACTCACCTTTTCCTTTGACTGTGTAGGTAATCCCTAGCCTTAATCCATTTGGAGCCACGAGGGACTTAGTGGTGGCCACATGAACATTGTTTATCTGTTTTAGACTTAACAATTCTAAACTTTATTTTTGGGTTTGATTTTGTAATAAGGCCATTTGAGGTTTTAACTTTTATTTGGTTTCAACTTCTTACTACAACTGCTAGATTAGGAAAAACTGGTTTTCAAAATAACAACTGTTTTCAGAGAAAAGCACGCATTTCAAACTTTAAGGTTTCTAATTAGAAAAGCTTCTGTGGTTTTAAGTTAGATTAATAAACTCGTAACAATTGATAGGACCAATACGTGGTCAACATGCATTGATTTCACAACACTAATGTTTTCAATAGCAATTAATTAAAAAGGGATCTAAAATTCAATAACGAACCTTTTTCAAATCGACTCTTTGATGTGACACATCAGATTCGGTTGTAACGTCAGGGCCGGGTATGGGGTGTTACATGTATACATTCAGCAATTGCATATATATATTCACATATTTCATTTCAGCATATATAATTCACATGTAATTAAAATTAACAACATCTATTTGCTTATAAACTTACCTCGGACGATGCAAAACGGAATAGGACGACTAGTCAACAACTTTAGTTTTCCCTTGATCCAAATCCGATTTCTTTGGTTCTTGATCTAAACATATTCAAATTAAACTCATTCAAACATATTTTCTTTCAATTTAGTCCAAAAACACATAAATGTCCAAATTACCATTTTACCCCTAACATTTTACACTTTTTACAATTTAGTCCCTTTTCCCAAAACACAAAATATGCAAAATTTCAATATACCCATGTTAGGCCGAATGTTCGTAGTGTTCATACAAGTCCATATATTTCATTTATTTCACATTTTAGTCCTTCAATTTATTATTTTTTCAATTTAGTCCTAATTACTTAAATTCGTCAAAAACTCCAATACAAAACATGTTAACCCAAAACATATCTTTCATATTTCATCATCAAACAACAAAAATCACAAGCTTTCAACAATGGCATAACTCAAAATATTCATCAAAATAAAAAATTCAAGCATGGATCTTGTAGATAACTTAGCAACAATCTCAAAAACGTAAAAATTATCAAAAATCGAGCTAGAACTTACCTTAAATCAAGCTTGAGAATAGCCAAACCTAGGTTTTCTTTCTCTTTTCTTTTGTTTCGACAAGAACACAAATATAAACACATATAATAGCTTTATTTTTTTATGTTTATGATATATAATAACTTATATTAACTTAATGTTTAATTTACATGTTTAACCTTAATAAATTTATAACAAAATCATATAATATGTGCCTAATGCCGTCCATTCATTTAATTAATGAGCTAATTGCAACATAAATCCTCCACATTAAAAGAACAACCACTAGTCGCCCCTTTTAAAAATAACCACCAAATTTTCATTTTACAAGATTAAATCTTTTTATTTAATCGGGCACTCAAACGATAAAATTAAAGCATGAAAATTTCACAGATATAAATTCACACATAATAAACACAAAAAATAATTTTTAAATATTTTTCTAACTCAGATTCGTGGTCCTAAAACCACCGTTCCGACTAGGGTCTAAATCGGGCTGTTACAGATCTTTAGCATATCCCGAAGGAAAGATCAAGGATGTTTTGGTAAGAGTCAATAAATTTATTTTTCCTACTGATTTCATTGTCTTAGATTTTGAAGTAGATAAGGAAGTGCCGGTCATCCTTGGGAGATCTTTCTTAGCTATGGGAAGAATGTTAATTGATGTGCAGAAACATAAACTCACCATGTAAGTTCAAGACGATTAGGTAACCTTTAACATTCTTAAAGTAATGAAATTTTCCAATCCGACAGAAGAGTGTTCAGTTATGGAAGAGATAGAAACCTTGGTTTCTATGGCAAGCAATTTTGAAGAAGATCCATTGGATAAAGCCATAGATCTTGACCCTTTGGAGGATAAGAAGGTGGAGAAAACATGGTTTTGATGGAAGCCAATCCGAGAAATTTTATTCAATCCACACGATTTGAACCATTGGAGTTGGAAGTTAGAGAATTTGTGCAACCCAAGTTGTCAATCGAAGAACCACCTAAACTTGAACTAAAGGTACTTCCTTCCCATTTGAAATACGTTCATTTAGGTAACTGTTCTACTTTGCCTGTGATTATTTTAGTAGAGCTGACAAAAGATCAAGAGGAGCAACTAATTACTGTTCTAAAAAAATTTAAAAAAGTAATTGGATTGACCATAGCTGATATTCGAGGTATAAGCCCTTCTTTTTGCATGCATAGAATTATTTTGGAAGAAGGTGAAAGAGCTTGAATTGATGGACAAAGGAGGCTCAATCCTATTATGAAAGAAGTTGTGAGAAAGGAAGTGATCAAATGGTTAGATGCAGGAACCATCTATCTTATTTCAGATAGTTCGTGGGTAAGTCTGGTACAGTGTGTGCCGAAGAAAGGTGGAATCACAATTATCAAAAATGATCGTAATGAGTTAATTCCAATGAGAGCTATTACCGGTTGGAGAATTTGTATTGATTACAAAAAATTGAACAAAGCCACTCGGAAGGACCATTTTTCATTGCCTTTTATGGATCAAATGTTAGATCGACTGGCAAGTAATGAATTCTATTATTTTTTAGATGGATATTGAGATATAACCAAATAGTTGTAGCCCCGGAAGACCAACATAAAACAACCTTTACTTGCCCATACGGTACGTTTGCTTTTAGGCAAATACCTTTTGGTTTATGCAATGCACCTGCAACCTTTCAACGATGCATGATGGCAATATTCACTAATATGGTTGAAAATTTTGTTGAGGCTTTCATGTATGATTTTTCCATTTTGGTAACACTTATGATATTTGTTTGAGTAATTTGGCTAAGGTACTGAAGAGATGCGAAGAGATGAATCTTGTCCTTAACTAGGAAAAATGCCATTTTATGGTCAAGAAAGGTATTGTCTAAGAACATAAAATCTTAAAGAGAGGAATTGAAGTCGAGAAAGCAAAGGTGGATGTAATTGAAAGATTACCGGCCCCAATGAATGTGAAAGGAGTTAGAAGTCTCTTAGGCCATGCCGGTTTTTACCGAAGGTTTATCAAAGATTTCTCAAAAATTTCTAAACCGTTGTGTTTGTTGTTAGAGAAAGATACAATGTTTGATTTCAACAAAGCATGTTTGGAAGCTTTTGAAGATCTAAAAAAATGGTTAATCTCAGCCCCAATAATCATTACACCTGATTGGAACTCACCTTTTGTGTTGATGCGCGATGCAAGTGATTATGCTGTTGGAGCTGTGATGGGTCAAAGAAGAAACAAAGTGTCTCACCCTATTTACTATACAAGTAGAACTTTTATGGGAGCCCAAATCAATTATACTATAACTGAAAAGGAACTCTTTGCAATAGTTTTTTCTTTTGTCAAATTTTGCTCATATCTCATGTAACAGCCCGATTTTGACCCTATTCAGAACGGTGGTTTCAAGACCTCGAATTTGAGTTATAAAAATATTTTTAAAAATATTTTTTGTGTTTATAATGTGTGAATTTGTGTGTGCTAAATTTTCGTTTTAAAATTTTATCGTCTGGATGCCCGATTTTAAAAAAGGGCTTAATCGCGTAAAATGAAAATTTGATGGTTTAATAGAAAATGGCCGAATTGAATATGTATTTAATATGGAGTATTTACGTGGCAAATATACCATAGCTATTAAAAATGGATGGCATTAACCTTGTTTTATAATGATTTCAAATTATTATATAAAGGTTATTTAGGTAATTTAATAAAATAATATAAGTTATAATATAATAAAACATTAAAAAAAACCATGCACATGTTCATCATTTTTTTAACTGAAACTAGTAAAAGAAAAGAAAAAGAGAAAGCAAATGATATTCAGCCATTGTTGATTCAAATTCAAGGTTAGTTTGATTTCAGTTTTTGATAATTTTTATTTTTTGAGATCTTTGCTTCGAATACTATCCGACCCATGCTAGAATTTCTGATTTTCATGAATATTTTGAGTTATGACATTGATGAATATTTGTTTTTTTTATGATGTTTGATGATGAATTATGAAATATATGTTTTGGATTAATATGTTTTGTATTAGAATTTTTGATGAATTCGAGTAATTAGGGCTAAATTGTAAAAATTATAAATAGAGGGACTAAAATGTGAAATAAATGAAATGTATGGACTTTTATGAGCATAAGAAAGATTCGGCCTAGGCATAGTGTGGTCAGATTTTATATATTTTGTGTTTTGTACAATTTAGACTGAATTGTAAAAAGTGTAAAATGTTAGGGGCAAAATGGTAATTTGGCCATTTATGTGTTTTTGGACTAATTGAATGGAATTATATTTGAATTAGTTTATTTTGAATACTTTTAGATTAAGAACCAAAGAAATTAGACTTGGATCGGGGGAAAACAAAAATAGTTGAATAGTCATTTTATATTGTTCGCCGATATATGAGGTAAGTCTATAAGCAAAAAACATCATTAATTTTGAATGTAAATTAACTTTATATGCTGATTTGAATATTATGGATTTATAATTGAGATTGCCGAATGTGATTATGCATAGAAATAATGTGTTCAAGTTCGATTCGTTCGAGTTACGACGTCCGAAAAGCCCCGACGAACCTTAGGAATAGCTAGGATACATATGTCATGACATAGGATTTACGATATGTGATTGCGTGTAAGACCATGTCTGGGACATCGGCATCGTATATGTGTTTAGTGTAAGACCCTGTCTGAGACAGTGGCATCGATATGTGATTACATGTAAGACCACGTCTGGGTTGACATTGTACGATATGTGTGATTATCCGAGTATCCTATTCGATTCCGAACGGTTCAACGTGCAATGATAAATTATGAACGAATCTGTTTAATGAGCTAAAACGGTCAGGTATGTGATGTTTGGTTACCTATTTGACAATAAGGTAAGTTAGTTAATTTATATGTAATAAAAATAATTCAAAATGCTATTATAAGTATATGTGTGAATATGAAATACATATTCGGCCTTATGATAGGTATAAGTGTGTGATTTAAAAGCTTGATCTATGAGTATGTTTAGATGAATACATGTGAATAATCGATATATATGCCAACATGACTTTGAAATTGGAGAATGTATTAGTAATGTATATACATGTGTATATTCGGCTATGTTAAGTTGATTATGAAAGTATATGTTATATATAAAATTATAGGCTTGAAATTATAAGTTATTATAATTGCATAAATTGGTTTGGTTAATTGAGTTGATTATGTTATTAAATGTTTTATTTGCTTATGACTTACTAAGCTAAAATAGCTTACTGTGTAAATGTTTATTCTATGTTTTGTAGATTTTGGAAGTTAGTTACGGGCTCGGGGATCGTCAACGAAGTCTATCACACAATCGTTTGTTTTCGGTACTTATATAAAGTTGAACTTTAACCTATGGTATGTGTAGGTCGGTTTCTGTTATGTTTGATTTTGGAGTATATATATATCATAGCCATGTGAAAATGGCTTAATTAAAAAAATCAATGTTTTGTATATCGTGTTGTGTTTTAACTCATTTTAAAGGTATATTTTATAATCATCATGCTTGTGATGTTTGGTTATGAAGATAGCTTAATTGAATAGATGATTATAAAGTTATGCTTGGTGTTATGTATAGATTTATAATTTGGCTTGGAAACGAGTTAAGATTTGGATGTATGTTAGGTATTTGGTATGCGTTAAATGGGTTAAGTGATGCTTGTATTGTGACAGCCCTAATTTTGGCCCTAGCCGGAAAGTGATTTCGGGACCACAAAACTGAGTCACAAAAATAATTAGATGTTATATTCTGTGCTTAATATATGTGAAAGTGCATGTGTGAAAATTTCATGCTTTGATTTTGTCATTTGTATGTGAAATTTATTAAATAGGACTTATGTGAAATTTTTTGAAAATGCTATAGGTTAATTTGTAGTGGCCAAATAAATTGTAGTGCAAAATAGGAGGATTTGCATGTCAAACTTCCCACTTTTATGTGTAGTGGCCGGCCATCATGTTGATGATAAGCAACATGTGCACTAAATATTAATAATTTATAACTTAAAGTTATTGTGGAAATTAATATATGCTATTTTATATCATAAAATTGGGTGATGAAAACAAAGTGAGTTTTATTCCTTCTCCTCTATCACTTAGCCAAAACTTAAGAGAGCAAATAAGAGAAGTGAAGTTCTTGAATATTCGGTCACTAGGGGGAAGAAAATTGAAGGTAAGTTCATGGTAGTTTGCTTATATCTTGATGTTATGAGTCCCTTTCATGATTCTACCTTAACCCATGAAGTATATTTTTTATTTTTGGTTGTGTTGTGAGCATTCGATCATGAATTGAAATGAAGGAAATGGTTGTTGTTTCATGTTCTTTTTATGAATAATGGTAGATAGGTGAAGTTGAGCTAGTTAAATGTTCATATAGGTGCATTTGATGAGAAGATGAAATCGGCATGTGTATTTGTGAAAATGCCGAATGTGAACATAGATAATAGTTGAGTAATGTTTGTGTTTAAAATGATGGAATGGAGTGGATGCTTTAAATGTGTTATGAACAATTATAAGTTAAATTAAGGTTTGCTAAATTACCTTTGTCATTGCCGAATATGTGCTTAATTAAAGAAGAATTTGTTGTTGAATGTTTTAAATGATTTAGATAGTTATAAATTAAGTCGAAGCTTGGTAAAATTGAATAATTGTGGCTTAATTGTTTAATGGCAATTGGCTATTATGGTGAAATGCAATGTTAATATTTAGTTGCTAGTGTTTATATGTGTGTTAGCCGAATTTGATCTTGA
Organism: Gossypium longicalyx; assembly: GCA_025698465.1. Lineage (NCBI taxonomy): Eukaryota > Viridiplantae > Streptophyta > Magnoliopsida > Malvales > Malvaceae > Gossypium > Gossypium longicalyx. The sequence continues at coordinate 32,062,946 of CM046999.1, read as the reverse complement.
ATAATGATTTGAGCAGGATGTATTGTATTGAGATTATGCTTAAGTGAAATTGTAGATATATGTGATGAGATTGATTGGTGATATACATGTTTAAATAATATGAATGCAAAGAGTTGTGAAAGAGTAAATTGTAGTAAATCTACTTGGGACAGCAGCTGTAACGTGATTTTGGAAAATCACCATAAATTGTGGGAGTGGAGTTAGAAGCTGAATAAATTATGTAAATAAATCTTAATGAGTCTAGTTTCAAATGAAATCGACGAGAACATATTTTGACTTCTGTACAATTAGAAATTTGATTCGTAGTAAAGGGTGGTCAGATTAGTCAAACAGTGAAACAGGGGAAAACTTTAAGAAAAATCTGGTATTGATTGGCCAAACCAAAAATTCTGAAAATTTTATGGATAAAAGATATATGAGTCTATTTTCAGGGAAATTTTACGGCAATTGATTTGGAGTTTCGTAGCTCCAGTTATAAATAATTTAGTGACTGTTGCTCAGGAAGACAACTTATAGTGAATTTGTGATTATGTGGCAAACATTGATAAAAATTTGTTAATAATTTTGTTATTGTTTTCTTATAAACTTACTATGATCTATATGTGTGAAATTCGAATATATTTATATTATATTTTTGAAGTAATGCTTGAATAGTCGAATAATGACTAGTTTAAAATTGTTGAATTTAAGCTCAAGAGCAAAGAGGGTCGAAGTTGGATAGGGGAAAGGAGAAAATAATTGAGTAGCCTTTCCGCAACCGTTCAAGTATATCCGAGGTAAGTTTTGAATAGTCACATTTAGTACGTAATTGATAATGTCTTGATATGTGTATGATAACTGTATTGCAATCTACTGATTCTATTAGAATATAGTTGAGTGACAAATAATTTATGTTTAAGGCTTAAAGCCGAATAGACATTAGAAGTTAAGCTTGGAAAGTAAAATGGACATATATTCTTATGTATGTTATTGAGCCAAAAGTTATATGAATGGTGCCCATGTTATGCTATTATTCGAATGAAATAAATGAACTATGATTGTGAGATGTTATGTGGATTGAATTTTCTTGCGAATAAGTATGCATGACATTCAGTGATGTATATCCGGACTTAAAGTCCGCAGGCTATGTGCTGGAATTATATCCAGACTTAAGGTCCGCCGGCTATGTGTTAGAATTATATCCGGACTTAAGGTTCGCAGGCTATGTGCTGGAATTATAACCGGACTTAAGGTCCGCAGGCTACGAGCTGGAATTATGTCCGGGCTAAAGTCCCGATGGCTTCGAGATGGTAGCTTGTGCTGGTAATTGGTTTCAAGTTCTAAGACCTGACAGGCTTAATGCCAGTAAGTTAAGTAAGATTACGATATTGAATGTTCGCAGTAAACCATCATCGAGTAAGTACTATACATTTAAGATATTCAGGTACGTATTACTTACACATCGGTGAATTGATTTCGAAGTGAATCATTAGCATCAAAGAAAAAAATATATATAAATGTGATTGATGGTTATATTTGCAAATATGAGAATGATTTAATCGGTCATGGTATATTTGTATATGAATTATATGTTAAAATTACTTTATGTACTCATGTACATTCAGTCAATGATTTTGTGAATTATTAGTATTAAAGAAGGATATTTAAGTGTGAATGATTGTTATATCTACGAGTAAAACAATGACCTATTCGGCCAAATGTTTTTAATATATGAGATTATTTGATTTAAATGCATCGTATGAACTTTAAGTAAAAGAAAAATATGTGCTGAGAATCTATGTTTATGTTTATGCGTGTTCGGCCATGAAGCAATTTGAATTGAGAATAAGTCTGTTTAAATGAATGTTTCGATTTTCGATAAGTCTTTAATTGTTTGTGATGCTTAAAACTTACTAAGCTTTGAAAGCTTACTCTGTTCTTTATTTCTCTATTTTATAGATTGTTGATTTTGGCCACCGACTCGGGGATCGTCAGCAGTTCATCACACTATCGATCTTTTTGGTATAGTTATATTTTGGACTTGATATGGCATGTATAGGTTAGGTTGATGATAACGATGTTTTGAAATTGTAAATATCTTGGCCATACGAAAATGGCGTATAATTTAAATATCAGTATGTATTTCAACTCGATCTCTGTTTATGTTTATTGACAATGTGAATGAGATAATTAAATGTTTAGTTCGGTAACACCTCTTAGCCTTAATCCAGTGATCGGATTCGGGTTAGGGGTGTTACATTTTATTGGTATCGGAGCTACGGTTTAGTCGATTCTAGGACTAACGTAGCATGTGTGAGTCTAGCTATACATGCCATATAGTGTGAATACAATAGTGTGATGATTTCTGATAGTTAAAAATGTGTTTTTGTATAGTAATGGATCTCGATCCCGATCGAGCGGTAGCTGATGATGTAGAGAGTGTAGCACCTGCTCCCGCACACGGGACAGCGCCGATGGACTCTCAACCTATTGTGAGCAATCAAAATGACGAGGCTAGACAAGCCTTTTATAATGTGATGAATGATTGGTTTAACCAATACATTCGAACTAATACAGTTGCTCCACAACCCCCACTTCTGAAAAATACACCCCTTGCACCCACGATACCTCTGGTAATTGATCAGATGAGGTTGAATAAGCCCCCGGTTGACAGAATTCGAAAGCACGAGGCTACTGAATTTAAAGCTACAGATAGTGATGATTCCGAGCAATCTGAATTTTGGTTGGACAACACTATTCGAGTACTTGATGAACTATCTTACACACCCGATGAATGCCTGAAATGTGCTATATCTTTGCTACGTGATTCTTCCTATTATTGGTGGAATACATTGGTTTCTGTTGTACCCAGAGAGCGGGTGACATGGGAGTTCTTCCAAACTAAATTCTGGAAAAAGTATATCAGTCAGAGATTCATCGATCAGAAACGGAAATAATTTCTTGAACTTAAACAGGGTTCCATGTCAGTTACTGATTATGAACGAAAGTTCGTCAGACTTAATAGATATGCTCGGGAATGTGTATCGTCTGAGGCTATTATGTGTAAACGATTCGAGGACGGGCTAAATGAAGATATTAAAATGTTTGTTGGCATTCTTGAAATCAGAGAGTTCGTAGTACTTGTTGAGCGAGCTTGCAAAGCCGAGGAGCTTAGTAAAGAGAAAAGGAAAGCTGATGTTGGAGCTGGAGAGTTTCGTAAAAGATCTTCGGGAAAGCCTTTTCAGCAATCATCGAAGAAATTTTGAGATGATTCGGGCCGATCTAAGAACACTTCGGGCTTTTCCAGATGAGACCGTGATCGACCTCCTATGAGTACGCGAGCCACTTCAGTTGCCAGTGTTGGAAATGATCGTCGAGATAGGACCGAGTGCAAGTTTTATGGAAAATGGCATTCGGGGAGTTTTAGATTTCATGATCGCTCCTGTTATAGATGTAGATCATCCAACCACTTCATCAAAGACTGCCCGAGATTGTCAGAGCAAAATGTGAATCTGAGTGGGAAATCGAGTACTGCTATAGCTCGAGGTAGACCACCTAGGAATACGGGGAATGCTAGTGGCAGTCTGAGAGGGTCTGGAGATGCTACGACCAGATCCAAGGCTCGTGCTCCTGTTAGAGCTTATGCTATACGCGCACGCAAGGATGCTTCTTCGCCTGATGTTATTATCGGTACTTTCACTCTCTTTGATATTGATGTGATTGCATTGATTGACCCTGGTTCTACTCATTCATATGTATGTGAGACTTTAGCATCTAGTAAGACTCTACCTGTTGAGTCTACTGAGTTCGTGATTCGAGTGGCGAATCCCTTGGGTCGATATGTGCTAGTCGACAAAGTATGAGGAAATGTCCCCTGATAATCTGAGGTTCTTATTTTCTGGCCGATTTGATGCTTTTACCGTTTGATGAATTTGATGTTATTCTCGGTATGGATTGGTTGACCGTACATGATGCAGTTGTGAATTGCAAAAGAAAGACTATTGATTTGAGATGTGCAAATGATGAGATAATCGGAGTTGCGTCTACTGATTTGAACGAGTTACCAGCGGTAATATCCTTGATGTTGGCTCAGAAATATGTAAAAAAAGGGTGTGAAGCATATCTTGCGTACGTACTTGATAGTAAAGAGTCAGAAAAGAAACTTAAATCAGTGCCAGTGGTTTGTGAGTATTCGGATGTTTTTCCTGAGGAGTTACCGGGATTACCACCTGTTCGAGAGGTAGAGTTTGGCATTGAACTTGTACCTGGGACTACACCAATTTCGATAGCTCCGTATCGTATGGCACCAACCGAATTGAAGGAATTGAAAGCTCAGTTGCAAGAGTTGACGGATAGAGGTTTCGCTCGACTGAGTTTCTCACCTTGGGGTGCAATAGTATTGTTTGTGAAAAAGAAAGACGGAACCATGAGAATGTGCATCGACAATCGTCAATTAAATAAAGTGATAATAAAGAACAAATATCCGTTACCACATATTGATGATTTGTTTGATCAGCTGAAGGGAGCCTCAGTGTTTTCAAAGATAGATTTGAGATTGGGTTATTATCAGTTGTGAGTTCGAGACTCAGATGTGCCTAAAACTGCTTTCAGAACGAGATACGGTCACTTCGAGTTCTTAGTGGTGCCGTTTGGGCTCACTAATGCCCCTGCGGTATTTATGGACTTGATGAATCGAATCTTCAGACAGTATTTGGACCGGTTTGTAGTTGTGTTTATAGACGACATTTGATCTATTCGCGAGATGAAACCGAACATGCCGAGCACCTGAGATTAGTGTTGCGGATTTTACGGGACAAACAGTTATATGCTAAGTTCAGTAAATGTGAGTTCTGGTTCAGAGAAGTTAGCTTTTTTGGGGCATGTGGTATCCGCATCGGGTATTCATGTTGATCCGAGTAAAATATCAGTCATACTTGATTAGAAGCCTCCTAGAAATGTTACTGAAGTTCGGAGCTTTTTGGGACTTGGCGGTTACTACAGACTGTTTGTAAAGGGTTTCTCGATGATATCCACACCAATGACGAAGCTACTTCAGAAAGATGTTAAGTTCGAATGGTCAGAAAAGTGACAAAAAAGTTTCAACCAACTGAAAACCTATTTGACTGAAGCTCCAGTGTTAGTGCAGCTCGAATCCGGTAAAGAGTTTGTCATTTACAGCGATGCATCCTTAAATGGGCTGGGTTGTGTATTGATGCAAGAAGGTCGAGTTGTAGCTTACGCTTCAAGGCAATTGAAGCCACATGAGAAAAACTATCCGACCCATGATCTTGAATTAGTTGCCATTGTATTTGCTTTGAAAATATGGCGACACTACTTGTTTGGAGAGAGGTGTCATGTATATTGGGATCACAAAAGCCTCAAATATTTGATGACTCAAAGAGATTTGAATCTGAGACAAAGACGTTGGCTTGAATTGTTGAAAGATTACGAGCTTGTCATTGACTATCACCTGGGAAAGGCTAACGTAATTGTCGATGCTTTAAGTCGCAAGTCACTGTTTGCTTTGCGAGCGATGAATGTACACTTGTCTGTTTCATTCGATAATGTGTTAGTAGCAGAATTAAAAGCCAAACCGTTATTGATTCATCAAATATGTGAAACTCAGAAAGCCGATGATGAATTGGTTGCTAAACGAGCTGAATGTGTTTCGAATGTGGATTTAGAGTTTCAAACTAACGACAATGATTGTTTGAGGTTCAAAAGTCGATTGTATGTTCCAAGAAATTCAGAACTTATTTCGATGATTTTGAGCGAAGCTCATAATAGCCGAATGTTGGTCCATCCTGGTAGCACGAAAATGTACAATGATCTAAAACGTCAGTATTGGTGGCATGGTATGAAACGTGATATATCTGACTTTGTATCGAAGTGGATAATTTGTCAACAAGAGAAATCAGAACATCAAGTGCCTTCAGGGTTACTTCAACCGATCATGATACCCGAGTGGAAGTGGGATCGAGTTACGATAGATTTTGTGTCTGGGTTACCTTTGTCACCGAGCAAGAAAGATGCGATGTGGGTTGTTGTGGATAGATTGACTAAATCAGCTCATTTCATTCCCGTACATATGGATTTCTCACTTGATAAGTTAGCCGAGTTGTATGTCTCTCAGATTGTCAGATTACATGGGGTACCTATTTCAATTGTGTCAGATAGAGACCCAAGATTTACATCAAGGTTTTGGAAGAAATTTTAAGATTCTCTAGGTACCAAACTACATTTTAGCACTGTGTTTCATCCCCAGACGGACGGCCAATCAGAACGAGTAATTTAGATACTCGAGGATATGTTGAGATGTTGCATCCTTAAGTCCGAGGTTCATCGGGCCGTATGAAATATCCGAACGAGTTGGGCCAGTAGCATACAGATTGGTTTTGCCCCCTGAACTTGAAAAGATTCACAATGTTTTTCATGTTTCAATGCTTCGACGTTATAGATCCGATCCATCACATGTAATTAGTCCATCAGAGGTTGAGATTCGATCTAATTTGAGTTACGAAGAGGAACCGGTTCGTATTTTGGCTCATGAAGTAAAAGAACTACGAAATAAGAAAATCCCATTAGTGAAAGTACTGTGGCTCAAACATGGGGTAGAAGAAGTGACTTGGGAGCCAGAGGACTCAATGAAAGAACGTTATCCTAACCTTTTCGCTGGTAAGAATTTCGAGGACGAAAATTTCTAAGGGGTGGAGAGTTGTGACAGCCCTAATTTTGGCCCTAGTCGGAAAGTGGTTTCGGGACCACAAAATCGAGTCACAAAAATAATTAGATGTTATATTCTGTGCTTAATATATGTGAAAGTGCATGTGTGAAAATTTCATGCTTTGATTTTGTCATTTGTATGTGAAATTTATTAAATAGGACTTATGTTAAATTTTTTGAAAATGCTATAGGTTAATTTGTAGTGGCCAAATAAATTGTAGTGCAAAATAGGAGGATTTGCATGTCAAACTTCCCACTTTTATGTGTAGTGGCCGGCCATCATGTTGATGATAAGCAACATGTGCACTAAATATTAATAATTTATAACTTAAAGTTATGGTGCAAATTAATATATGCTATTTTATATCATAAAATGGAGTGATGAAAACAAAGTGAGTTTTATTCCTTCTCTTTTATCACTTAGCCGAAACTTAAGAGAGCAAATAGGAGAAGTGAAGTTCTTGAATATTCGGTCACTAGGGGGAAGAAAATTGAAGGTAAGTTCATGGTAGTTTGCTTATATCTTGATGTTATGAGTCCCTTTCTTGATTCTACCTTAACCCATGAAGTATTTTTTATTTTTGGTTGTGTTGTGAGCATTCGGTCATGAATTGAAATGAAGGAAATGGTTGTTGTTTCATGTTCTTTTTATGAGTAATGGTAGATAGGTGAAGTTGAGCTAGTTAAATGTTCATATAGGTGCATTTGATGAGAAGATGAAATCGGCATGTGTATTTGTGAAAATGTCGAATGTGAACATAGATAATAGTTGAGTAATGTTTGTGTTTAAAATGATGGAATGGAGTGGATGCTTTAAATGTGTTATGAACAATTATAAGTTAAATTAAGGTTTGCTAAATTACCTTTGTCATTGTCGAATATGTGCTTAATTAAAGAAGAATTTGTTGTTGAATGTTTTAAATGATTTAAATAGTTATAAATTAAGTTGAAGCTTGGTAAAATTGAATAATTGTGGCTTAATTGTTTAATGGCAATTGGCAATTATGGTGAAATGCAATGTTAATATTTAGTTGCTAGTGTTTATATGTGTGTTAGCCGAATTTGAACTTGAATAATGATTTGAGCATGATGTATTGTATTGAGATTATGCTTAAGTGAAATTATAGATCTATGTGATGAGATTGATTGGTGATATACATGTTTAAATAATATGAATGCAAAGAGTTGTGAAAGAGTAAATTGTAGTAAATCTGCTTGGGACAGCAGCTGTAACGTGATTTTGGAAAATCACCATAAATTGTGGGAGTGGAGTTAGAAGCTGAATAAATTATGTAAATAAAGCTTAATAAGTCTAGTTTCAAATGAAATCAACGAGAACATATTTTGAGTTCTGTACAATTAGAAATTTGATTCGTAGTAAAGGGTGGTCAGATTAGTCAAACAGTGAAACAGGGGAAAACTTTAAGAAAAATCTGGTATTTATTGGCCAAACCAAAAATTCTGAAAATTTTATGGATAAAAGATATATGAGTCTATTTTCAGGAAAATTTTACGGCAATTGATTTGGAGTTTCGTAGCTCCAGTTATAAATAATTTAGTGACTGTTGCTCAGGAAGACAGCTTATAGTGAATTTGTGATTATGTGGCAAACATTGATAAAAATTTGTTAATGATTTGCTTATTGTTTTCTTATAAACTTACTATGATCTATATGTGTGAAATTCAAATATATATATTATATTTTTGAAGTAATGCTTGAATCGTCGAATAATGACTAGTTTAAAATTGTTGAATTTAAGCTCAAGAGCAAAGAGGGTCGAAGTTGGATAGGGGAAAGGAGAAAGTAATTGAGTAGCCTTTCCACAACCGTTCAAGTATATCCGAGGTAAGTTTTGAATAGTCACATTTAGTACGTTATTGATAATGTCTTGATATGTGTATGATAACTGTACTGCAATCTATTGATTCTATTTGAATATAGTTGAGTGACAAATAATTTATGTTTAAGGCTTAAAGTCGAATAGACATTAGAAGTTAAGCTTGGAAAGTAAAATGGACATATATTCTTATTTATGTTATTGAGCCAAAAGTTATATGAATGGTGCCCATGTTATGCTATTATTCGAATGAAATAAATGAACTATGATTGTGAGATGTTATGTGGATTGAATTTTCTTGCGAATAAGTATGCATGACATTCAGTGATGTATATTCGGACTTAAGGTCCGCAGGCTATGTGCTGGAATTATATCCGGACTTAAGGTCCGCAGGCTACGTGCTGGAAATATGTCCGGGCTGAAGTCCCGCAGGCTTCGAGCTGGTATTATACAGGGTTTAAATTCCCACAGGCTTGTGCTGGTAATTGGTTTCAAGTTCTAAGACCTGACAGGCTTAATGCCAGTAAGTTAAGTAAGATTACGATATTGAATGTTCGCAGTAAACCATCGTCGAGTAAGTACTGTACATTTAAGATGTTCAGGTACGTATTACTTACACATCGGTGAATTGATTTCGAAGTGAATCATTAGCATCAAAGAATAATATATATATATATATATATAAAAATGTGATTGATGGTTATATTTGCGAATATGAGAATGACTTAATCGGTCATGGTATATTTGTATATGAATTATATGTTAAAATTATTTTATGTACTCATGTACATTCAGTCAATGATTTTGTGAATTATTAGTATTAAAGAAGGAAACTTAAGTGTGAATGATTGTTATATCTATGAGTAAAACAATGACCTATTCGGTCAAATGTTGTTAATGTATGAGATTATTTGATTTAAATGCATCGTATAAACTTTAAGTAAAAGAAAAATATGTGCTGAGAATCTATGTTTATGTTTATGTGTATTCGGCCATGAAGCAATTTGAATTGAGAATAAGTCTGTTTAAATGAATGTTTCGATTTCTGATAAGTCTTTAATTGTTTGTGATGCTTAAAACTTACTAAGCTTTGAAAGCTTACTCTGTTCTTTATTTCTTTGTTTTATAGATTGTTGATTTTGGCCACCGACTCGAGGATCGTCAGTAGTTCATCACACTATCGATCTTTTTGGTACAATTATATTTTGGACTCGATATGGCATGTATAGGTTAGGCTGATGATAACGATGTTTTGAAATTGTAAATATTTTGGCCATACGAAAATGGCGTATAACTTAAATATTAGTATGTATTTCAGCTCGATCTCTGTTTATGTTTATTGACAATGTGAATGAGATAATTAAATGTTTAGTTCGGTATTACTTCTTAGCCTTAATCCGGCGATCGGATTCGGGTTAGGGGTGTTACATGTATCATTGCTAAAATTTGACCAATAGGTTTGGATAGAGATAGATAATTTGAACTTAGTTATAAAAATGCATTTGATATGTTTATATGAAGTTGGTTTGAAATGGCTAAGTTAATGGTTGTTTATGTGTTTATTAAATTATGGTTTATGTTATGTTTGGAAGTATTTATTTATAAAATGTAACGAGTTGATTTATTAAGTATGTTTTGAAGATGGATTTTAATTTCATAGACTTGGTTGATGAGAGCTACTTTTGGTAATGTATTGATTTAATTATTATATCCAAACATGTATTGAATAGATTGGTTTTAGGTATGACATTTCGGTACATTACAAATAGGTGAAATAAACATGTATTGATTCAGCACTTGTAATTTATATTAAGATAGATTGGTTGATTTATATGATTATAAAATGAGTTTGAGATTTGGTGGTGTGATTTTTGATAGGCCATTTGATTTAGCTTTGAAATTATACATATTTGGATATGATATATATATATGAATAATGCATTTTTTTTTTTCATATAAAGTGCAAATTATATTATGTTTATGGATGCTTCCATGTGTAATTGTATATTTGTTTAGTAATAAAATAAAGTTGGAAGTGATATGGTAAGAATTAATTGCATATTCGGCTAAAGCAATTTAAAATGACCATTTGAATAGTCGTTTTGCTTATGTTTAAATGGTTAATTGCATTCCACAAATAGTAATTAACATGGCAATTTGAGTTATTTAAAATGTCACGTATATGAATTTGTATGTTTAATAGGCTTCATGGATGAAATCTTTGATTGATTTATTTGTATTAAATTTGACATGCACTCATACTATGTGTAATTGATATATGTAGCAATATTGTTTGTGAACCTTGTGCTTGGCCGAGTTTTTGAAATGGCTTATGATATGAAATGAAAAGCTAATAGTTGTATTAGTTTTTTTTATTTAAAATATGGTTGGTTTAAAAGTTTGAAAATGTGTATGACTATGTCTTGTTCAGTAATGTCTCGTAACCCTAATCCGACGACGGATATGGGTAGGGGTGTTACATATCATAGGTTCCAATTTACTGACCATGCAGCCATTAAATACTTGCTCAGTAACAAAGATGCAAAACAGAGGCTAATTCATTGGATACTATTACTTCAAGAATTTGACCTTGAGATCCAAGATAGAAAATGTGTCGAAAATCAAATAGCTGATCATCTGTCGAGGTTGGAACAAGATGAGGTAACTCAATCATGTGTACCTATCAACGAGAATTTCCCAGATGAGCACTTATTTGAGGTAAATCGAATTCATGAAACACCTTGGTTTGCTGATTTTGCCAATTATCTTGCAAGTGGAATAATTCCTCGAGAAATGACATACCAACAAAGGGAAAAATTCCTTCATGATAGTCGGTATTATTTTTGGGAGGATCCATTTTTGTTTAAACAGTGTGCAAATAATATAATCCAAAAGTGTATAGCTGAAAGTCAGATTGCTAAGATCTTGTATCATTGCCATTCATCTCCAAGTGGGTGACAGTTTGGTAGTTCACATACTGTAGCAAAGATTTTGCAAGTAGGTTTCTTTTGGCCTACACTATTTAAAGATGCTTATGCTTATGTGAAGAACTGTGATAAATGCCAAAGGACCGAGAATATATCAAGGAGGAATGAGATGCCCTTGACAAACATTTTGGAGATTGAATTATTAGACATATAGGGCATTGACTTCTTAGGCCTGTTTCTTTCTTCGTATGGGAACAAATACATCTTAGTTGCTATGGACTATGTATCCAAGTGGGTTGAAGCTGAAGCATACCCTACAAATGATGCTAAGGTAGTCATGCGATTCCTACATAAGCATGTGTTTACACGATTTGGGACATCAAGAGCTATTATTAATGATGAAGGTTCTCACTTTGTAAACAAGTGGCTTAAGTGGTTCCTTGACAAATATGATGTGAAGCACAAGACTGATACTGCCTATCACCCCCAGTCTAATGGGCAAGTTGAGAGAGTGAACCGTGAAATCAAAGGTATCCTTGAAAAAGTAGTATGCCCTAGAAGAAAAGATTGATCTCAAAGGCTCGATGATGTATTATGGGCCTATCGAACAACATTTAAGACAACGTTAGGAATAACTCCTTTTAAGTTAGTTTTTGGGAAGGCATGTTATTTGCCATTAGAATTGGAGAATAGAGCTCACTGGGCTTTGAAGCAGTTGAAGTTTGATCTTAAGCAAGATGGTGAGAGAAGGATGTTACAACCTGATGAGTTGGAAGAGCTAAGGTTGTTTTCCTATAAAAATGCCAAAATGTGTAAAGAAAGATCAAAGAGATGACATGATAGTCATATACAACCTCACGAGTTTAAAGAAGGTCAGAAGGTTTTGTTGTTTAATTCAAGGTTGAAGTTATTTCCTGGGAAGCTTAAATCCATATGGAAATGACCTTATACCATATACCGAGTTTATCCTTATGGAGCTATTAAATTATACGACAATTACGGAGGTACGTTTAAAGTTAATTGTCAACATCTCAAACATTACTGGGATGGTGAAGTTGAGCGAGTTGAATCCTCATTCAAATTAACAGACTCTTGATTTTTTATGAACTCGTTTTGTAAATAAATAAATAATTAGAACTTATTTTCTTAGCTTATTACTTTTAGTTAATTCTGTCTAAAGAGATTGGAACTTAAGCGGGACTGTTGTGACCCCTCTAACCTTTCCTTGGAATTAATTTAATGTAATTTGTTAAGAAGAAATTTTCTAATTAAGATTTAAAATTTTTAAGTTTCATTTGTTTTGTTTATGTTTTAAAAAGGGGTCAAATTTGGCCCAAGTACTAATCAGTTTTTTTCTAAAGACAAGATATTTGAGTTTGAGGCCCAATATAGCATAAAGGAGGGAAAAATCCATACCTATTGTCGCCACTCCTGTAATGCCCCCACGCCCGAGACCGTCACCGGAATCGAGTATGAGGTATTACTAAACTTAATATAACATTTTAAGAGCTTTAGATTATTTGTTTCTACATTCACAGCTTTTTAGCTTCTTGCGTCAGAGTCACAAGAAAAATCATATCTCGAGTTACGAAACTTGAAATCAAGATCCGTAAATTTTCCCTGAACTTAGACTCATATACCTATCTACTAATATTTTTCTAGAATTTTTAGTTGTGCCAATTAGTACAGTTTATTAGTTAAAGTTACCCCTGTTTCAGGACTTAACTGGTCTGACCTCTGTTTACTACGAACCACATTTCTCTCTGTACACAATTCATATGACTATGAGGTTTGTTTCTCCTGAAACTAGACTCAATGAGGATTCTGAGAATATAAATTACAACATCTAATTATATCTGTAAAATTTATGGTGAATTTTGTAAGTTGGAACAGCGGATTCAGAAACTGCTCTGACCCTATTTCACTAAAATTCAAATATCTTCTAATATATAATTCTTTTACCAGTTTAGTTTGTTTCATCTGAAACTAGACATAATAAGCTTCAATTTTACATTTAATCCATCACCAAATTCAATTTATATGATTTTTAGTAAATTTTCAAACTCACGTCAGTGTTGCTGTAATATTCTGTTTATGGCAAATTTCATCCCTTTTTATGAGTTTTCATGCACTAAGTTTCTTAATATCTTTCCATAACATCAAACATATTCTAAACTAACCATTTCCATAATTTGTCATTATCAAGCACTTTCTCAACCATTTCATCACCATACCATAAGATCATTTACACAAAATAAGTATTTTGCTATACATGCCATACTTAAATTTACAAGCCATTTTACCGAAAAGTTCTTCCGGATAGTGTGACTGATCCTTCGACCAATCCCGACTCCTGAGCTGGCTTGTCCAAAACTACAATGAGTAAGAAAGAGGGAGTAAGCATAAATTCTTAGTAAGTTCATATGCAAATAATAAGTAACATAACAAAGCAATCATACCAAACAACATTAGCATGGTATCACCAAAACATAAATCTCATTTCTAATCATCTTTCATCATTTTACTACCTTATCGTTATTGTATCAATACTCAACCCGAGGGTTAAGTACATACCTGTCCGAAGTATCCATTTCACATCACTTACCAATACGTCTCTTTTCATCTCAAGTATTCCTCCATTTGAGTAGAACTTTACCCGTTGAACTCATCGGAATATAATTCGGATACATGGATAACTTGCACATAAGTGCCACGTATGCAATCAAGCAATCATGTAACCCGCCCATAAGCGAACTCGGACTCAACTCAACGAGCTCGGATGCCTAGTTACATCTCACGAACTCGGACTCAACTCAACGAGTTCGGATATTCGCATCCATAAGTGAACTCGGACTCAACTCAACGAGTTCGGATGCTTAACCATCCTAGTGACATGTCACTTGTATCCTAATCTATTCCTAAGGTTCAAACGGGATTTTCCTCGAACACATGTCCTTGCCATCTTCCGTAGAATGCCGAAATCAATACTCGGTAACAATTTGTACTTAACAAATAGCTTACATAATTTACATATTATTTGAAATTAACCACAAAGCATACATTCCATAATAAAATTCAGCATAACATATAATTAACATAAATAACTTAAAAATAACAATTATACTACATTATTTACACATGAACTTACCTTGGTACCAAAATACAAATATTTGGCAATTTAGTCCACAATCTTTTCTTTTCCTCGATTGGGGTCGTTTCCACGTCTTTCTTGATCTAAAATAACACATTTAGCTTATTTAATACTCACATTATCAAATTAATCCTTAATTCAAATTTTGACAAAATTACAATTTTACCCCTAAACTTTTGCATATTTACATTTTTGCCCCTAGGCTCGGGATTAAACTTTATTCCTTATTCTTATGTTTTACAACATGCTGATCACTTTTCCCTTCTATGGCAACATCATATTCTCACTCTAACATGTACTTGTGACTATTAGGTATTTTTACCGATTAAGCCCTTTTACTCATTTTTGCTTAAAATCGAGTAGTACAAGTTGTCTAACATAATTTAAAACATCATATTCTATCATAAAACATCAAAATACACAAATTTCACCTATGGGTATTTTTCCAAATATAAACCCTAGGTTAAATTATTGCTAACATAAGCTTAATCGAGCTCTGGGATCTCAAAAACATAAAAATCATTAAAAACGGGGCTTGGAATCACTTACTATGAAGCTTGAAAGTTGAAGAAACCCTAGCTATGGAGACATGGAGCATTCGGCAGCAACTAATGGGGGAAGATGACTATTTTGTGTCATTTTTCCCATTTTATTTCATTAATTATCCAAATGACCAAAATGCCCTTAATGCCTTTCTTTGAAAAATTTCATGTACAAGCCCATTTTTGTCCAAAATTTTAGAAATTGGTCAAATTGCTATTTAAGACCTCCTAATTAATATTTCAAAGCAATTTCATACTAAAAACTTCTAGAATGCAAGTTTTGCAACTTATTCGATTTGGCCCCTAACTTCAAATTAAGCATTTTATGCATGGAATTTCTTCACAAAATTTTCACACAATCATGCAATCATATCATAAACCTCAAAATAATTATAAAATAATTATTTCTATCTCGGATTTGTGGTCACGAAACCACTATTTCGATTAGGCCCTAATTCGGGATATTACAACTCTCCCCCCCTTTAAGGATTTTCGTCCTCGAAAATCTTACCAGTAAACAGATGTGGGTATTGATTTCTCATAGTTTCTTCGGATTCCCATGTAGCTTCTTCTACTCCATGCTTTTGCCACAACACCTTCACAAGTGCAATATTTTTATTCCTTAGTTGTTTGACCTCTCGAGCTAAAATCTTAATCGGTTCTTCTTCATAGGTCATATCTGGTTGTAGTTCAATTTCTGCCGGTGAAACTACATGTGAAGGATCCGAACGATACCGACGTAACATATAGATACGTGGAACACATCATGAATCTTCTCTAATTCGTGGTGGTAAAGCTAGCCGATATGCTACCGGTCCAACTTTTCAATTACCTCATACGGCCCAATAAAACGTGGACTTAATTTACCCTTCCGTCCCAAATCGAGAACCTTTTTCCACGGAGACACCTTTAAAAATACTTTATCACAAACTTGAAATTCAATGTCCTTTCGTTTTAAATCTGCATAAGATTTCTGTCTATCTGAAGCAGCTTCCAAACAATCTCGAATTACCTTTACTTTGTCTTCGGTTTCTTTTATTAGATCAACTCCATAAATCTGATTTTCCTTGAGTTCAGTCCAATACAAAGGCGTTCGACACTTACGACCATACAATGCTTCATAAGGTGCCATTTTCAAGCTCGTCTGATAACTATTATTGTAAGCAAATTCTACCAACGGTAAGTATTTTTCCCAACTTCCTTGAAATTCCAATACACAACATCCGAGCATATCTTCAAGAATCAATTACTCTCTCCGATTGTCCATCGATCTGGGATGAAAAGCGATCGAAATTTAACTTTGTACCTAACGCTTCTTGCAATTTTTGCCAAAACCGTGAGGTAAACCTTGGATCTCTATCTGAAATGATCGACAATGGTATTCCATGTAGTCTAACAATTTATCTAACATACAATTCAGCCAACTTGCTAAGAGAATAATCCGTACGTACCGTGATAAAATGAGCCGACTTAGTTAGTCTGTCAACTATTACCCAGATGGCATCTTTCTTTCCTAGAGTCAATGGCAATCCTGAAACAAAATCCATAGTAATCCGATCCCATTTCCATTCAGGAACCATAATAGGCTGAAGTAATCCCGAAGGCACTTGGTGTTCAGCTTTCACCTGTTGACAAATTAAGCATTTGGACACAAACTCTGATATATCCTTTTTCATTCCATTCCACCAATACATTTTCTTCAAGTCATTATACATTTTCGTACTACCCGGATGAATCGAGAAACAACCACTATGTGCTTCCTGTAGGATCTTTTGAATCAATTCCTCATTCTTTGGTACACAAATCCGATCTTTAAACATTAAGCACCCATCGAATCGATTCTGAAATCGACTGTGATCAATCTTCACACTTGCTTTCTTTTGGCTTGCAAATCTTGATCATCTTTCTGGAGCTTCAGAAATCTCTTGTAAAAACATTGGTTTTGCTCTTAACTCTGCTAGAATCGAACCATCATCTGACATTTTCAACTGAGTGTTCATAACTCTCAATGCAAACAACAACTTTCTGCTCAAAGCATCGGCTACTACATTCGCTTTTCCCGGATGATAATCAATAACAAGCTCGTAATCTTTCAGTAACTCCAACCATCTTCGCTGTCTTAAATTCAAGTCTTTTGGGACATCAAGTACTTAAGACTTTTATGGTCGGTATATACCCGGCACTTTTCGCCATACAAAAAATGTCGCCAAATTTTCAAAGCAAACACCACCGCAGCCAATTCCAAATCGTGACTAGGATAATTCCTCTCAAGAGGTTTTAACTGCCTCGAAGCATAAGCCACCACTTTTCCTTCTTGCATAAGCACACACCCCAAACCATTTAGAGAAGCATCACTATACACCACAAATTCTTTACCTGATTCGGGCTGTACTAACACTGGTGCCTCTGTTAATAACTTTTTCAATTCTTGAAAACTCTGCTGACATTCTTCCGTCCATTCAAATTTAACATCCTTTCGGAGTAGTCTAGTTATAGGAGCAGCAATTATAGAAAATCCATTTACAAACCGCCGATAATACCCGGCTAGCCCTAAGAAACTTCTAACTTCAGTTGCATTTTTCGGTGGTTTCCAATCAACAATGGCTGAAATTTTACTAGGATCAACCCGTATACCATCACCTGAAACAATATGACCCAAAAATCCAACTTCCCGGAGCCAAAATTCACTTTTACTATCTTAGCATACAGCTGTTTATCTTTCAAAGTTTGCAAAACTATCCTCAAATGCTCAGCATGCTCTGTCTCATCTTTTGAATAAATTAAAATATCATCTATAAACACCACAACAAATTTATCCAAGTATGGTCGAATATGTGATTCATTAAATCCATAAACACAAAGAGGAGCATTTGTCAACCCGATGGCATAACTAAAAATTCATAATGACCGTACCTTGTTCTAAAAGCGCTTTAGGCACATCCGACTCTTTTACCCGCAGCTTGATAGTATCCAGATCTCAAATCAATCTTTGAAAACCATGTCGCTCCTTTTAGCTGATCAAACAAATCATCAATTCTTGGCAACGGATACTTGTTTTTGATTGTTACCTTGTTTAACTGCCGATAATCAACACACAATCTCATAGAACCATCCTTCTTTTTCACAAATAACACGGAGCACCCCAAGGTGAAAAACTCGGTCTCACAAAGCCTTTATCACTCAACTCTTGTAACTGCGACTTTAATTCCTTCAACTCTGCTGGTGCCATTCTATATGGAGCAATCGAGATCGGAGTTGTTCCTGTATCAAATCAATACCAAATTCTACTTCCCTAATCGAGGCAAACAAACCCGCAATTCTTACGAAATTCGTCCCGCAAATTCACACACAACCAAACATCGATTCAACTTTCTTTTCAACTTCTTTTGTATTAATTACATACGCCAAATAAGCTTCATAACCCTTTCTCAAATATCTTTGAGCCGACATTGAAGAAATCACACTAGGCAATGCCTCTAATTTATCTGATTCAACCCGCAGTGTTTCACTATTTTCACACTTTAATTCCATAACCTTTTCTTTGCAATTTATTTTAGCATCATGCAATGTCAACCAATCCATGCCCAAAATAACATCAAACTCATCAAATGGCAACAACATCAAGTCGGCCGGAAAGTAATGATCCCGAATCATTAAAGGACATTTCTTACATACTTTATCAACAATCACACATTTGCCTAACGGATTCGACACTCTAATCATAAATTCTGTGTTCTCAACAGGTATATTCATACTAGACACCAATTTCATGCACACATATGAATGAGTAGAACCGGGATCAATCAAAGCAATAACATTAACATTATAGAGAGAAAATGTACCGGTAATCACATCAGGCGAGGAAGCATCTTCGCACGCTTTAATAGCATAAGTTCTAGCCAGAGCCCTTCCTTCAGGTCTAACTGGTGCATCCCTGGCTACATTCTTACTGCTTGCTTTGCTCCCAGCTTTTCTTGGATATCTTCCTCTCGAATCCGCCCCACTTGTTTTTGTATTCTGAAATTTTTCTTTTTCAGCTCTCTCTGCGATCTCGATAAAATGATCCTGAGAACCACATCGAAAACATTCATTTGCTTTGCACGGACCAAAATGATTTCTACCACACACCGACACTCGTGTTTAACAAATCTCGATTCCCTACACTAGCTGCCGAAGTAGTCTGGGACTTAGGACCCACATTTTGCTTCTTATAATTTCCATATGATTGCCCAGCTGAAGTTTGGGAATGAGGATTCATATTTCTTGACTTTCCAGGTTGCTGTGAGAATGAACTGCTCATCGGTCTTTTCTTCTAGCTTCTAGTCTCAGTCTCTGCCTTTTTCTTCTCTTTAAGTAATTCTTCAGCCTTGCAAGCTCGATCAACCAATACTACCATTTCTTTTAATTCAAGAATTCCAACAAATACCTTGATGTCTTCATTGAGCCCGTCTTCAAATCGTCGGCACATCTTGGCCTCTGTAGGAACATACTCTCTGGCATACTTACTTAATCGAACAAACTCTCTTTCATATTCTGTAACCGTCATATTACCTTGCTTCAGTTCAAGAAATTCTTTACGCTTCTGATCCATAAATCTTTCACTAATATATTTCTTCCGAAACTCTTCTTGAAAGAATTCCCATGTTACTCTCTCTTTCGTACCACGAAATCAAAGTCTTCCACCAATTATAAGCTGAATCCTCAACAAAGATATAGCGCATTTCAAACATTCTTCAGTGCACAAGATAATTCATCAAATACCCGAGATAGAATTTTCAAGCCAAAACTCGCTTTCTCATCATCATCAATATTTTGCTTTAAATTCTTCGCCCCTTGCTTGCGGATTCATCAACCGGATTTCTATGAAATTTCATCAGATCCATACCTTGAGGCATCCGGGGTACAGGTTGAGGAATTGGGGAGGTGGGGAGGTTGTACATTTGGGTTCATGCAGAACGAACTCGGTGTACCCACGCACTCATCATTTGGAGAAAGGCTTCCCGACCCCTTTCTCCTCCTCCCCGACCAACAGTAGGAGGTGGATTTTCAATCGGGTGCTCTCCTTCAGCGGAGCTGGCGCATTACTCTCTACTTCATCTGCCACAACTGGATCGGGATCCATTTACTATAAAAAAATCATTTAAAAGGTCGAAAGTCGTCACACTATCACAATTTATACATATGGCATGTATAGCAAAATCCGTACATACAACACGTAGTCCGAGAACCGACTAAACCTGCTCTGATACCACTAAATGTAACGCCCCCACGCCCGAGACCGTCACCGGAATCGAGTATGAGGTATTACTAAACTTAATATAACATTTTAAGAGCTTTAGATTATTTGTTTCTACATTCACAGCTTTTTAGCTTCTTGCGTCACAGTCACAAGAAAAATCATATCTCGAGTTACGAAACTCGAAATAAATATCCGTAAATTTTCCCTAAACTTAGACTCATATACCTATCTACTAATTTTTTTCTAGAATTTTTGATTGGGCCAATTAGTACAGTTTATTAGTTAAAGTTACCCCTGTTTCAGGACTTAACTGGTCTGACCTCTGTTTACTACAAACCACATTTCTCTCTGTACACAATTCATATGACTATGAGGTTTGTTTCTCCTGAAACTAGACTCAATTAGGATTCTGAGAATATAAATTACAACATCTAATTATATCTGTACAATTTATGGTGAATTTTGAAAGTTGGAACAGCGGATTCAGAAACTGCTCATACCCTATTTCACTAAAATTCAAATATCTTCTAATATATAATTCCTTTACCAGTTTAGTTTGTTTCATGTGAAACTAGACATAATAAGCTTCAATTTTACATTTAATCCATCACCAAATTCAATTTATATGATTTTTAGTAAATTTTCAAACTCACGTCAGTGTTGCTGTAATATTCTGTTTATGGCAAATTTCATCCCTTTTTATGAGTTTTCATG
Source organism: Gossypium longicalyx (assembly GCA_025698465.1). Taxonomy (NCBI): domain Eukaryota; kingdom Viridiplantae; phylum Streptophyta; class Magnoliopsida; order Malvales; family Malvaceae; genus Gossypium; species Gossypium longicalyx. The sequence continues at coordinate 32,041,833 of CM046999.1, read as the reverse complement.
CACTAAGTTTCTTAATATCTTTCCATAACATCAAACATATTCTAAACTAACCATTTCCATAATTTGTCATTATCAAGCACTTTCTCAACCATTTCATCACCATACCATAAGATCATTTACACAAAATAAGTATTTTGCTATACATGCCATACTTAAATTTACAAGCCATTTTACTGAAAAGTTCTTCCGGATAGTGTGACTGATCCTTCGACCAATCCCGACTCCTGAGCTGGCTTGTCCAAAACTACAATGAGTAAGAAAGAGGGAGTAAGCATAAATGCTTAGTAAGTTCATATGCAAATAATAAGTAACATAACAAAGCAATCATACCAAACAACATTAGCATGGTATCACCAAAACATAAATCTCATTTCTAATCATCTTTCATCATTTTACTACCTTATCGTTATTGTATCAATACTCAACCCGAGGGTTAAGTACATACCTGTCCGAAGTATCCATTTCACATCACTTACCAATACGTCTCTTTTCATCTCAAGTATTCCTCCATTTGAGTAGAACTTTACCCGTTGAACTCATCGGAATATAATTCGGATACATGGATAACTTGCACATAAGTGCCACGTATGCAATCAAGCAATCATGTAACCCGCCCATAAGCGAACTCGGACTCAACTCAACGAGCTCGGATGCCTAGTTACATCTCACGAACTCGGACTCAACTCAACGAGTTCGGATATTCGCATCCATAAGTGAACTCGGACTCAACTCAACGAGTTCGGATGCTTAACCATCCTAGTGACATGTCACTTGTATCCTAATCTATTCCTAAGGTTCAAACGGGATTTTCCTCGAACACATGTCCTTGCCGTCTTCCGTAGAATGCCGAAATCAATACTCGGTAACAATTTGTACTTAACAAATAGCTTACATAATTTACATATTATTTGAAATTAACCACAAAGCATACATTCCATAATAAAATTCAGCATAACATATAATTAACATCAATAACTTAAAAATAACAATTATACTACATTATTTACACATGAACTTACGTTGGTACCAAAATACAAATATTTGGCAATTTAGTCCACAATCTTTTCTTTTCCTCGATTGGGGTCGTTTCCACGTCTTTCTTGATCTAAAATAACACATTTAGCTTATTTAATACTCAAATTATCAAATTAATCCTTAATTCAAATTTTGACAAAATTACAATTTTACCCCTAAACTTTTGCATATTTACATTTTTGCCCCTAGGCTCGGGATTAAACTTTATTCCTTATTCTTATGTTTTACAACATGCTGATCACTTTTCCCTTCTATGGCAACATCAAATTCTCACTCTAACATGTACTTGTGACTATTAGGTATTTTTACCGATTAAGCCCTTTACTCGTTTTGCTTAAAATCGAGTAGTACAAGTTGTCTAACATAATTTAAAACATCATATTCTATCATAAAACATCAAAATACACAAATTTCACCTATGGGTATTTTTCCAAATATAAACCCTAGGTTAAATTATTGCTAACATAAGCTTAATCGAAGCTACCGGATCTCAAAAACATAAAAATCATTAAAAACGGGGCTTGGAATCACTTACTATGAAGCTTGAAAGTTGAAGAAACCCTAGCTATGGAGACATGGAGCATTCGGCAGCAACTAATGGGGAAGATGACTATTTTGTGTCATTTTTCCCATTTTATTTCATTAATTATCCAAATGACCAAAATGCCCTTAATGCCTTTCTTTGAAAAATTTCATGTACAAGCCCATTTTTGTCCAAAATTTTAGAAATTGGTCAAATTGCTATTTAAGACCTCCTAATTAATATTTCAAAGCAATTTCATACTAAAAACTTCTAGAATGCAAGTTTTGCAACTTATTCGATTTGGCCCCTAACTTCAAATTAAGCATTTTATGCATGGAATTTCTTCACAAAATTTTCACACAATCATGCAATCATATCATAAACCTCAAAATAATTATAAAATAATTATTTCTATCTCGGATTTGTGGTCACGAAACCACTATTCCGATTAGGCCCTAATTCGGGATATTACAACTCCTATTACTTGTCGGCCACGTAACCCTAATGTAGCTAATTTTGTACTACATGTTACCCTAATTTTCCCCTATATAAACATCTCTTCATTGTATTATTTTTTTCATGTCCCTCAAAGCAATTTGCTTACACCCTAAAAGTCCCTATATCTCCATTTTCTGCCATCAACCCCAAATCCTAAAAGAAACCCTAGTTATTTTCCTTTTTTGCCGAAATCACCTATTATTGCCGTATGAAGATTGCCGAAGCACCAACTTTGCTGCCGCACATTGCCGTTGTCACCGCCGTACACTGCCGTTGCTATCGCATGCTGTTGTTGCCGCCATACCATCCTTGCCGTAGCATAATTTTTACCGTAGCAAGTTCTACCCAGTTGTCGATTTCTCTTTTTCCTTGTAACATCCCGAATTAGGACCTAGTCGGAATAATGGTTTTGATACCACGAATCCGATGTAAGAAAATTCATTTTTATTATATTTTTATTGTCTAAAATTCTATGGAATTGTTTTGTGAAAATTTCGTCTGAAAATTTTGACGTTTGGGCACTCAATTTAGTCAAAAGGACTAAATCGTAAGAAGTGCAAAAGTTGAGTTCTACATGCTAGAGGTGTCCAATTGTTATGAAATTTTAAATTGGAGGTCTTTAAATGGTAATTAGACCATTGGTTAATTTTTTGGACAAAAATGGAAATGAAATGGGTGAAATAGAATAATTTTAAGTTAGGGTCATTTTGGTCATTTAGTAATTAAAATGAATTAAAAACAAAATTAAAAGCCAATTTTTGTCCATCTTCAACCCCGTGGCCGAAACTTGCATGGAGAAGACATACCTAGGGTTTTTCTAGCTTCCAAGCTCGATTTGTTGTCAGGTTAACTTGGGGTTAGAGATAGTCAGAGGCAGCATCACACTATCGAGCTATCAATAGGGGATATCGATAAGTCTTAAGCAATCTTCAAGTGAGTGGCATGTATAAGAGATTAGTTTTTGATATGTGTTCTTATGATTTAGCCAAATGTATTGGCTTATATTGATTCATTGTATATAGCTATGAGATATGGCTTATAATGTTTTGGCTTGTAAGCCTAATTATCCTTGCCATGTGTTGATGCTTTGTGATATGATTATAATTGTCTGCCATGAATGAATAGTAAATAACATATGTGCATGAGAATGCCCTAGGACCATTCAGGGTGGTCATGGCTATGGAATAAACGCGTAAATTGGCATTAAGTTGATAATGATTGAACATGGACATTTGTTGAATAAGTAGAGATTAATTATTGGGTAATATGTTATGGTTGATTGTTAAAAATGTACTTTAGTGAGGCATGCTAAATCATTAAAATGATGCTATGATATGTGTTTTTAAATTATTTAAGTATGCGAAAGATTAAGGCAACAAAAAGGCTTGGAAAATAGCCTATGTCGACCACCACACGCGAGAGACACGGCCGTGTGTCTCACCAGTGGAGGACACGGCCTTAGCACACGGGCGTGTGACTTGGCCGTGTGACCCTAAATGTTTGCTGACGTCATAAATAGAGAGTTACACAGGCTGAGGACACGGGCGTGTGAGACCACCTGGCCTACCCACACGGGCGTGACTCTCCAAACATGAAAATTTTCAAAGTGTTGTAAAAATGTTCATGAGTTCTTGGTTTAGTAGCATACTGCTTTTAATACATGTTTATAGCCTTGAAGGCTCGTTTATGGGACATTTTGCATGTGATCGAATGATTCTAATATGACTGAAATTTTATGGCTCAGTTTTACATGTATGTGCATGTTTAAGTCTGCTAATGCCTTGTATCTTGTCCCGGCGTTAGCCATGGGTAAGGGGTGTTACATAGTGGTATCAGAGCTATGTTTTAGTTAGTTCTCAGACTAACCTACCAAGAATGAGAGTCTATCTATACATGCCACTAATTTGTGATAGTGTTATGTCTCCTCACGCGAATGAGAACCATCTCGTTTAGACAGAGGTACTTTCCAATCGAGCTATGCAGACCATGTTAAATGTGATGCTAAGGTATTCAGGTAAAGTATAGTCATGATAAGCCTAGATTCAGAAAATCATGAATAAAAGTTCATGGTATATGTGGTAACATGTGAGATGAAAGTTTATGTTACGATGAATGTTCATGCTTATTTGATGTTCATACGATGATGTACACTTGGCTTATTTGATTAACTTGATGTGGTAAATAGAAATTCATAAAATTATTAATAAATGGTTCATAATAGCATGATATTAGCAAAATGTTACTACCCTAATTGGACGTTGAATTTCGATGGATTACAATGATTTCTTGAAAAGGGGTATAATGATGCAAAATGAGATTTAGCTCGGACGGGTAATCCTGAGACGAGCCTATCAAGAATATGTTTCAGTTAGAATTTAGCCTAGACTAGTAATTCTACTATATGATACATGATTCGAGAGAGTGTACCCAAAAGGTACTACTGAACCTGAATTGATGAATGATTAACGTATATACCCTGAGTATACTACCTGGGAATCCATCGAAATTTCAATGTTCCAATGGGAGGCATCCTTGAAATATGGAAAAGTGAAATGAGACAAAAGATTAAGATGTAATAAGCCTACCTATGTTTAATCGATAATTCCATGATGTATATGATTAATTTACTTGAACGAATGCATGTATTTGAGTAAATTACCAAAAATATTGATGGAATAAATGTCCTCGTATGCTTATTTAAATAAGTATGACTGGAAAACTCTCATAGTGTAAGTAAATGTGCTAAATTGATTGAATTAAGTTATATGATTATAATGATATGCATATGTTGATGTGCTAGATGAGAGCTCAGATTGTTATACACTCATCCATGTTTGTTTGGCCCCCATATGATGTTATGTGCCTTGTAACGCCCCGTACCTGAGACCGTCACCGGAGTCGAGCACGAGGTGTTACAAAACTTAATTTCATCAATTAAACAGCTTAAACAATTTATTTTTAAAATTTTCAGACAAGCTAGCTAACTGCGTCACAGTCACTTAAAAATTCATATCTCAAGTTCCAAAACTCAAAATTCAATTCCACAAATTTTCCTTGAAACTAGACTCATATATCTATTTAATAATTTTTTTATACAATTTTTGGCTGGGCCAATTAGTACAGTTTATTACTTAAAGTCTCCCCCGTTTCAGGGTTTGACTGCTCTGACCTCTGTGTATTATGAACCAGATATCTCTCTGTAAAAAATTTCAATGACTATGAAATTTACTTCTATTAAAACTAGACTCAATAAGAAATCTGTACATATAAATTATGACTTATAATTATTTTTATACAATTTATGGTGAATTTTCAAAGTCAGAACAGGGGATCCAGAAATCACTCTGGCCCTGTTTCACAAAAATTCAAATGTCTCATAAATTATAATTCATAAACCTGTTTTGTTCAATCCATATGAAAATAGACTCATTAAGATTCAATTTCATAACTTACTCATCATTTAATTCCATTTCTACTATTTTTAGTGATTTTTCAAATTTACATCACTGCTGCTATCAGATTCTGTTTTATGGCAAATTTCACTTTACTAAGGATTTTCATGGACTAAATATCATTTTAAACATACATAACATTAAATATGACTTAGATTGGCCATTCCAATGGCTAATCATTTACAAACCCTTTTCTTGCCAAATCATAGCCATATTATAAGATCAATTACACAAAGTGAGTATTTTGCCATACATGCCACATTCAAAATACACAAGCCATTTTACCAATTTAGGCCTTCGGATAGTGTAAACGAGTCTTCAACCTATCCCGATTCTCAAGCCGGCTTGTCAAAACTACAATGAAAGAAAAGGAGGGAGTAAGCATAAATGCTTAGTAAGTACACATACAAATAGTAAGTAACATAATCTTGCAATTCCACATAAAAACATCATTTGCATAAACAACACCAAGACATCCATGTTACATTTGCATTTAATATCATGCAACGATTTCATCATACCTGTCAAATTTTCTCATTTACCACACTTACCAACATGTCACCTTCGTTTTAGGCATTCCCCTTATTCTCTTAAGATTCACCCGTTGAACACATCGGAATATAATTCGAATACACAGAAAGTTTGTACATAAGTGACACATATGTAGCCAAGCTACCATGTAACCCGCCCATAAGTGAACTCGGACTCAACTCAACGAGCTCGGGCGTTCATATCCTTAAGTGAACTCGGACTCAACTCAACGAGTTCGGATGCCCAACCATCCTAGTGACATGTCACTTGTATTCTAATCTATTCCCAAGGTTCAAACGGGTTTTTTCCTCGATTACACATCGTTGCCGTCTTCCACGGAACATCGAAACCGATACTCGGTAGCAATTCATAATTTACATATTATTCAATAATAACCATAAAGCATAATATTTCATGATATTAATCATCATATCACATAAATAATATTAAATTACTTAGAATGAAAATTACGTTACTACATTTACACATGAACTTACCTCGGTATAAAATTATTAGCAATCGAGCCTATTCTTCGTAAACTTTGTTTTTCCCTCGATCGCAACTTGAATCTCGTTTCTCTTTATCTATAATGCCAAATTAATCTTATTTAATACATACATTCATCAAAACAGCATTTAATATGAACTTTGGCAAAATTACATTTTTCCCCTAAACTTTTGCATAATTACACTTTTGCCCCTAGGCTCGGGAATTAAACTTCATCCTATTTTCTTATGTTTATGACATGCTGATCATTTTTCCCTTCTATGGCAGCATCAATTTCACACTCTAACATGTACTTATGACTATTAGGTATTTTTACCGATTAAGCCCTTTTACTCGTTTTCGCTTAAAACCAAGTAGTACAAGTTGTCTGACATAATTTAAAACCTCATATTCTATCATAAAACACCAAAATACACAAATTTCACCTATGGGTATTTTTCCAAATATAAACCCTAGGTTAAATTATTGCTAGCATAAGCTAAATCGAGCTACCGGGATTCCAAAAATGTAAAGAACATTAAAAACGGGCATAGAAATCACTTACAATCAAGGCTTAAAAGTTGAAGAAACCCTAGCTATGGAGAGAAAAAAAATTCGCAGCAACTATATGGAGAAGATGACTATTTTGTGTTATTTTTCTCATTTTATTTCATTTAATATGCAAATGACCAAAATACCCTTAATACCTTTCTTTGAAAATTTTCATGTACAAGCCCATTTTTGTCCAAAATTTTAGAAATTGGTCAAATTGCTATTTAAGACCTCCTCATTAATATTACAAAGAAATTTCATACTAAAAACTTCTAGAATGCAAGTTTTGCAACTTATTCGATTTAGTCCCTAATTTCAAATTAAGCACTTTATGCATAGAATTTCGTCACGAAATTTTCACACAATCATGCAATAATATCATAAACATCAAAATAATTATAAAATAATCATTTCTATCTCGGATTTTTGGTCACAAAACCACTATTTCGATTAGGCCTTAATTCGGGATATTACAACTCTCCCCCCTTTAAGGATTTTCGTCCTCGAAAATCTTACCAGTAAACAGGTGTGGGTATTGATTTCTCATAGTTTCTTCAGGTTCCCATGTAGTCTCTTCTACCCCGTGCTTTTGCCATAATACTTTCATGAGAGCGACACTTTTATTTCTTAGTTGCTTGACCTCTCGAGCTAAAATCTTAATCGGTTCTTCTTCGTAAGTCATCTCCAGTCCTAGTTCAATTTCTGTCGGTGAAATTATATGTGAAGCAAACACTATAGCAGCTAATTCCAAATCATGAGTCGGATAATTCCTTTCATGAGATTTTAACTGCCTCGAAGCATAAGCCACCACTTTTCCTTCTTGCATAAGTACACATCCTAAACCATTTCGAGAAGCATCACTATACACCACAAATTCTTTACCTAATTCGGGTTGTACCAACGCTGGTGCTTTAGTTAATAACTTTTTCAATTCTTCAAAACTCTGTTGACATTCTTCCGTCCATTCAAATTTAACATTCTTTTGGAGTAGTCTAGTCATAGGAGCAGCAATTATAGAAAATCCATTTACAAACCGCCGATAATACCCAGCTAGCCCCAAGAAACTTCTAACGTCGGTTACATTTTTTGGTGGTTTCCAATCAACAATGGCTGAAATTTTACTAGGATCAACTCGTATACCATCACCTGAAACAATATGACCCAAAAATCCAACTTCCTGGAGCCAAAATTCACTTTTACTAAACTTAGCATACAGCTGCTTATCTCTCAAAGTTTGCAAAACTATCCTCAAATGCTCAGCATGCTCTGTCTCATCTTTTGATAAATTAAGATATCATCAATAAACACCACAACAAATTTGTCCAAGTATGGCCGAAATATACGATTCATTAAATCCATAAACACAGCAGGAGCATTTGTCAACCCGAATGGCATAACTAAAAATTCATAATGACCGTACCTTGTTCTAAAAGCAGTTTTAGGCACATCCGACTCTTTTACTCGCAACTGGTAATACCTAGATCTCAAGTCAATCTTTGAAAACCATGTTGCTCCTTTTAACTGATCAAATAAATCATCAATTCTTGGCAACGAATACTTGTTCTTGATTGTCACCTTGTTTAATTGTCGATAGTCAATACACAATCTCATAAAACCATCCTTCTTTTTCACAAATAACACGGGAGCACCCCAAGGTGAAAAACTCGGTCTCACAAAGCCTTTATCAGTCAACTCTTGTAACTGCGACTTTAATTCCTTCAACTCTACTGGTGTCATTCTGTATGGAGCAATTGAGATCGGAGCTGTTCCCGGTATCAAATCAATACCAAATTCTACTTCTTTTACTGGAGGCAAACTCGGCAATTGTTCTGGAAATATATCCGAAAATTCACACACAACCGACATAGATTCAACTTTCTTTTCAACTTATTTTGTATTAATTACATACGCCAAATAAGCTTCATAACCCTTTCTCAAATATCTCTGAGCCGACATTGAAGAAATCATACTAGATAGTGCCTCTGATTTGCCTGGTTCAACCTGTAGAATTTCACCCCTTTCACACTTTAATTCTATAACCTTTTCTTTGCAATTTATTATAGCATCATGCAATGTCAACCAATCCATACCTAAAATAACATCAAATTCATCAAACGACAACAACATCAAGTCTGCTGGAAAGTAATGACCCTGAATCATTAAAGGGCATTTCTTGTATACTTTATCAACTATCACACATTTGCCTAACAAATTCGACACTTTAATCATAAATTCTGTGTTCTCAACAGGTATATTCATACTAGACACCAATTTCATGCACACATATGAATGAGTAGAACCGGGATCAATCAAAGCAGTAACATTAACATCATAAAGAGAAAATATACCAGTAATCACATCGGGTGATGAAGCATCTTCCCGTGCCTTTATGGTATAAGTTCTAGCTGAAGCCCTTGCTTCAACTCAAGAAACTCTTTACGCTTTTGATCAACAAATCTTTCACTAATGTATTTCTTCTGAAATTCTTCTTGAAAGAATTCCCAAGTCACCTTCTCTTTCGGTACCACTAAAATCAATGTCTTCTACCAATGATAGGCTGAATCCCTCAACAATGATAGAGCACATTTCAAGCATTCCTCAGGTGTACACGACAATTCATCAAATACCCGAATAGAATTCTCAAGCCAAAACTCTGCTTTCTCGGCATCATCATCAACATTTGCCCTGAATTCTTTGGCCCCTTGCTTGTGGATTCTGTCAACTGGAGTTCTATGAAATTTCATCAAATCCACACCTTGAGGCATCGGGGGTACAGGTTGAGGAATCGGGGGAGGTGGGGGAGGTTGTGCATTCGGGTTCGTACGAACGAACTCTGTATACCAAGCATTCATCATTTGGAGAAAGGCTTCCCGAGCCCCTTCTCCTCCTCCTTGACCAATAGTAGGAGGTGGATTTTTAGTTGGCATTGTCCCTTCAGCCGGAGCCGGTGCATTACTTTCTACATCATCAGCCATAGCTGGATCGGGATCCATTTACTATAAAAAAAATCATTTAAAAGGTCAGAAGTCGTCACACTATCACAATATATATATGGCATGTATAGCAAAACCCATACATACAACACATTAGTTCGAGAACCGACTAAACCTACTCTGATACCATCAAATGTAATGCCCCGTACCTAAGACCGTCACCGGAGTCGAGCACGAGGTGTTACTAAACTTAATTTCATCAATTAAACAACTTAAACAATTTATTTTTAAAATTTTCAGACAAGCTGGCTAACTACGTCACAGTCACTTAAATATTCATATCTCGAGTTTCGAAACTCAAAATCCGTTGCCGTAAAATTTCCCTAAAACTAGACTCATATATCTATTTAATAATTTCTTTCTAGAATTTTTGGCTGGTCCAATTAGTACAGTTTATTAGTTAAAGTCTCCCCTCTTTCAGGGTTCGACTTCTCTGACCTCTGTGTATTACGAATCAGATATCTCTATGTACAGAATTTCAATTACTATGAAGTTTATTTCTCTTAAAACCATACTCAATAAAAAATTTGTACATATAAAGTATGACTTCTAATTATTTTTATACAATTTATGGTGAATTTTCAAAGTCAAAACAGGGGATCCAGAAATCACTCTGGCCCTGTTTGACAAAAATTCAAATTTCTCATAAATTATAATTCATATATATGTTTTTTTTCAATCCATATGAAAATAGACTCATTAAGCTTAAATTTAATAACTTACTCATCATTTAATTCCATTTCTACTATTTTTAGTGATTTTTCAAATTTACATCACTGCTGCTGTCAGATTTTGTTTTATGGCAAATTTCACTTTACTAAGGATTTTCATGGACTAAATATCATTTTAAACATACATAACATCAAATATGACTTAGATTGGCCATTCCAATGGCTAATCATTTACAAACCCTTTTATTGCCAAACCATAGCCATATTATAAGATCAATTACACAAAATGAGTATTTTTCCATACATGCCACATTCAAAATACACAAGCCATTTTACCAATTTAGGCCTTCGGATAGTGTGAACGAGTCTTCGACCTATCCCGATTCTCAAGGCAGCTTGTCAAAACTATAATGAAAGAAAAGGAGGGAGTAAGCATAAATGCTTAGTAAGTTCACATGCAAATAGTAAGTAACATAATCTTGCAATTCCACATAAAAACATCATTTGCATAAACAACACCAAGACATTCATGTTACATTTGCATTTAATATCATGCTACGATTTCATCATACCTGTCAAATTTTCTCATTTACCACACTTACCAACATGTCACCTTCGTTTTAGGCATTCTCCTTATTCTCTTAAGATTCACCCGTTGAACACATCGGAATATAATTCGAATACACAAAAAGTTTGTACATAAGTGCCACATATGTAGCCAAGCTACCATGTAACCCGCCCATAAGCGAACTCGGACTCAACTCAACGAGCTCGGGCGTTCGCATCCTTAAGTGAACTCGGACTCAACTCAACAAGCTCGGATGCCTAGTTACATCTCACGAACTCGGACTCAACTCAACGAGTTCGGACATTTGCATCCATAAGTGAACTCGGACTCAACTCAACGAGTTCGGATGCCCAACCATCCTAGTGACATGTCACTTGTATTCTAATCTATTCCCAAGGTTCAAACGGGTTTTTTTCCTCGATTACACATCGTTGCCGTCTTCCACGGAACATCGAAACCGATACTTGGTAGCAATACATAATTTACATATTATTCAATAATAACCATAAAGCATAATATTTCATGATATTAATCATCATATCACATAAATAATATTAAATTACTTAGAATGACAATTATGTTACTACATTTACACATGAACTTACCTCGGTATAAAATTATTAGCAATCGAGCCTATTCTTCGTAAACTTTGTTTTTCCCTCGATCGCGACTTGAATCTCGTTTCTCTTGATCTATAATGCCAAATTAATCTTATTTAATACATACATTCATCAAAACAGCATTTAATACGAACTTTTGCAAAATTACATTTTTGCCCCTAAACTTTTGCATAATTACATTTTTGCCCCTAGGCTCGGGAATTAAACTTCATCCTATTTTCTTATGTTTTATGACATGCTGATCATTTTTCCCTTCTAGGGCAGCATCAATTTCACCCTCTAACATGTACTTATGACTATTAGGTATTTTTACCGATTAAGCCCTTTTACTCGTTTTCGCTTAAAACCTAGTAGTACAAGTTGTCTGACATAATTTAAAACCTCATATTCTATAATAAAACACCAAAATACACAAATTTCACCTATGGGTATTTTTCCAAATATAAACCCTAGGTTAAATTATTGCTAGCATAAGCTAAATCGAGCTACCGGGATTCTAAAAACGTAAAGAACATTAAAAACGGGCATAGAAATCACTTACAATCAAGGCTTAAAAGTTGAAGAAACCCTAGCTATGGAGAGAGCAAAATTCGGCAGCAACTATATGGAGAAGATGACTATTTTGTGTTATTTTTCTCATTTTATTTCATTTAATATGCATATGACCAAAATACCCTTAATACCTTTCTTTGAAAATTTTCATGTACAAGCCCATTTTTGTCCAAAATTTTAGATTTTTGTCAAATTGCTATTTAAGACCTCCTCATTAATATTCCAAAGTAATTTCATACTAAAAACTTCTAGAATGCAAGTTTTGCAACTTATTTGATTTAGTCCCTAATTTCAAATTAAGCACTTTATGCATAGAATTTCGTCACAAAATTTTCACACAATCATGCAATCATATCATAAACCTCAAAATAATTATAAAATAATTATTTCTATCTCGGATTTGTGGTCACGAAACCACTATTCCGATTAGGCCCTAATTCAGGATATTACATGCCTGAGCTGTTTGATTGAATAAAAATGATAAGTAAAGTTATTTAGAGTTCATAGAATGTATGTATAAGTACATTTGTTTAAATAAGTAACTGGAAAGTCTTTGTAAAGCAAACTTTAATGTTAGCTTGTCTGAAGCGAATGATATGTTGGTAATAATATAACTATAATGGTGAAATTTATATGGTATATACATGTGTATGAGAGACGAGTCGAGGATCTTACAAATTTCACCCCATACACCAGCAGTGGTGTTTATAAAGGATTTCATGAGATTTGTGTTGAAATAAGCTCACGAGTATGAGACCAAAAGAGTTCAGTGGTAGAATGATTGTAAATATGGTCAGAGTTTGAGAATGAGTTGATAAGTAAAGACAAAATTAGAAAAGGTATCAGATTGATTTAAAGATTTTTTTGAATTACAAAATATCACAATAAGAGAAGAAATTAACCATGGCAAATTGACTTGTTCAGACACGACGTTGAAAGAATGTTGTAATCAGAATTCCTTCCAAACTTATTTTCTTCAGTGAAAGAATTAGTATGGGATTAGTGATGACAGAAATAGTTGAAGGAATAATATTTAAAGTTAAGACATTGAGTGCGACAGTTATGGCTGAACAGATTTTGGACAGTCTCTTTTTAGGTATTCTATATGTTTAATTGTTCTCAAGAATATTCCTATGGTTGTTACTCTTCTGATAAAATTCTTGTTATATGGGAATGTTTTCTAATCATGATGTATAAGCGAAAGTATTGATAACCTGATTGGTTTATAATCAACACTACTCTATTTCTCTCTGGTATTCTGTTACAATCCATTCATTGGAATTTTATAAGAAATATACATGGTGTTATGATTCTTGGATTTTTCTATCTTGGATTTCTTTAATTTGGTCTTCTTGTCATGTTTATTCCGAAAATTATTAATCATGACTGGTATCTAAAGTGTATTCTTGGGCCTATGATGACTATGTCAATTATGGTTATGCCTCTGGATTGATAGTAGTAACATGATGATTCTAGTATTCAGATTTCTTTAAAATTTTGTGTAAAGTTTTGACCTCAGCAAAAGCATAAGTGGCAAAACTGCGAGTTTCGATTTGTATGGTGGATTTCTTCTCCCGAGTAAGTTGATTATAGTTAATGCCCTCAATTGGGATATTCTTCTAATTTTGAGCTAAAGCAATGGTAAAGGTCTTTGGTAGGCATGATAAGTGAATCTTAAATGATTGCATGTTGAACGGTTCTGTCAACTAAAATGGAGGATTTCCTAATAATTAAGATCGACTTGGTTGTTCAGTCTGGATTATTGTTTGAAAGATTTATTGAAACAATTATGTCCGAATGATTTTTCTCAAGCCTAAGAATAAGATTTTATCTTTTTTGGGTAAAAGACAGATAGTCTGAATGGAGAGTGTATGTATCTTAGAAGACTTTGATACGATTTAAAGCTGCTATGAATGATAAAATTTTTGTTTTGTGAAAACTGAATGGTCTATTACATGTTAATTAGTAAAACTTTGAGTAGACAAGGACATTGTTAACCGAAGCCTTTGAACTGGTTTAGTTTGCATTGAACAAAGACTTTTTGATTTTCAGTGATGTGTTTTAAGACAAGAAAGGTAGTGTGACAGCTCAACATATCTGATGTTATAGACAGATTTAAGTTTGTGATAGTGTAGCTGACTTGAATCGTTAAAGGATGATAAGATAGTTATGGTATGATCTTTGAGAAAGAGTTACTATGGATTTCATATATGGATTATTTCTATCTTTAAAAAGGAAAGATGTTATGTGGCTTGTATTAAGTGTTTGATGAAATCTACAAATCATTTCGGTGTATGTTAAATTTCTGCCTAACGGGTTAATGGAATCATGTATCTCTGAGATTGTTGGATTCTTGGAATGCTAATCATGGTTAATTGGATTGAGATCCGGATTCTATATTATGAGTTATTGAGAAGCTAAATAAGACACTGGTTTTTAATGAAGGCTAAAGTAAAAGTTCTTTAGTAATGTTTATGAGATAGTAGAGTTTATGAGGAACTAAACCACTCTTCTGGTAAGATTTTCGGGGACAAAAATCCTTAAAGGGGGGAGAGTTGTAACATCCCGAAATAGGACCTAGTCAAAATAGTGGTTTCGAGACCACGAATCCAACGTAAGAAAATTTATTTTTATTATATTTTTATGGTCTACAATTCTATGAAATTTTTTTGTGAAAATTTCGTCCAGAAATTTTGACGTTTGGGCACTCAATTTAGTCAAAAGGACTAAATCGTAAAAAGTGTAAAAGTTGAGTTCTACATGCTAGAGGTGTCCAATCGTTATGAAATTTTAAATTGGAGGTCCTTAAATGGTAATTAGATCATTGGTTAATTTGTTGGACAGAAATGGACATGAAATGGGTGAAACAGAATATCTTTAAGTTAGGAGCATTTTGGTCATTTAGTAATTAAAATGAATTAAAAACAAAATTAAAAGCCAATTTTTGTCCATCTTCAACCCCATGGCTGAAAATGTATGGAGAAGACAAAGCTAGGGATTTTCAAGCTTCCAAGCTCGATTTATTGTCAGGTTAGCTGGGGTTGGAGATCGTCGGAGGCAGCATCACACTATCGTGCTATCAATAGGGGATATCGACAAGTCTTAAGCAGTCTTCAAGTGAGTGGCATGTATAGAAGCTTAGTTATTGATATGTGTTCTTATAATTTAGCCAAATGTACTTGCTTATATTGATTCATTATATATAGCCATGAGATATGGCTTATAATGTTTTGGCTTGTAAGCCTAATTATCCTTGCCATGAGTTGATGCTTTGTGATATGATTATAATTGTCTGCCATGAATGAATAGTAAATAACATTTGTGCACGAGAATGCCCTAGAACCATTCGGGGTGGTCATGGCTATGGAATAAACGCATAAATTGGCATTAAGTTGATAATGATTGAACATGGACACTTGTTGAATAAGTAGAGATTAATTATTAGGTAATATGTTATGGTTGATTGTTAAAAATGTGTTTTAGTGAGGCATGCTAAATCATTAAAATGATGCTATGATATGTCTCTTTAAAGTATTTAAGCATGTGAAAGATTAAGGCAACAAAAAGGCTTGGAAAATAGCCTAAGTGCTGACCACACGGGCAGAGACACGGCTGTGTGTCTCAGCTGTGTGGAGGACATGGCCTTAGCACACGGGCATGTGACTTGGCCGTGTGACCCTAAATATTTGTTGTCATCATAAACAGAGAGTTACACGGGCATGTGAGACCACCCGGCCTACCCACACGGGCATGTGACTCTCCAAACATGAAAATTTTCTAATTGTTGTAAAAATGTTTGTGAGTTCTCGGTTTAGTCCCACACTGCTTATAATGCATGTGTAATACCTTGAATTTGGGCCAAGACGTATTGGGCCTTGAGTATGGGTCTGTAAGGAGGTGGTATATAAGTATTTAATTGTGCAAGGAAATGACACAATTAAATGTCTACTTTCGTGGTTAATGGCCTGAGAAGTGTTGGAGAAATCTTGGGTTCAAACCGGGGCTTTAGCAAAAATTTTGGTATTAAATGAATAAAACCCCGGATGCTTGGATGATGGCCTTTTAAATTATTGTGTTAAATAAATGACACAAGGAAGCATGTGGTCTAGTGGTTGTGGCATCATTAAGGTTGCAAGGGAGCCTGGGTCAAGTCTTGGCTCTTACAATTAATTTTGGTTTTTCTCTTAAGTGAATCTGGACGCTGGCACATATGTCTTAAAGTTAATTATGAACATTTTTAACATAGAAAGAGCCTGTGGGGGAGTGGCAAGGTGGCGTGTTGTGCAACTGTGAGGTCTGAGGTTCAAGTCTTGGGATGTACAGTGGAGTATTTATTTTGCTATTTGAGTTGTGTAGGAGGTGGAGTTGGACTGGAACTTTGTGGTTGAAGTGGTCATAAGAATGAGGAATTTTCCTAATGGTTGAAAGTAATCCCACATCGGGAAGCTAACATGAGAATTGGTGAGAAGCTAGCTTTAAATAGAGCAAACTAGATGAGTTGGGGATGGAGATTGAATGCAGGATGTGCCAAGGTTGGTGATCGTGGACTTCGTCGCATTCTCATAAACAGGTGTGTATTTCGCACTACACTAGCTGTAGAACGGCAAATGTCGGAATGCTGAAATGCTAGTCACACAGCGATGGCAGCCACACGAGCATGTGAGTGCACGTGTGGGAGCTTTGACGTGATGGTTAAGGCCATCATGAGTGCTCTCGTGGGCTTAGGTTGCTTTGGGCCACGATGGCAAGCATGGGCAATGTGGGCCCAATGGTCCCATCGGCCCAAGTGGATAAATTGTATGATTGTGTAGTAAATATTGGATTGGACTATGTGAATCCCATATCTGTAGGGTAGTATTACTGAAAAACCCCTGTAGGGTAGAATTACTAAAATACCCTTGGTTTACAAAATCACCAAAATACCCTTGATTAGAAAAATTACCAGAATACCCCTAGTTTGTAAAATTACCAAAATACCCTTGATTTGTGAAATTATCGAAATACCTTTGACTTGTAAAATTATCGAAATACCCTTGATTTGTAAAATTACAAAAATACCCTTGATTTGGAAAATTATCGAAATACCCTTGATTTGAAAAATTACAGAACCCTTAATTTATAAAAATACCCTTGATTTAAAAAATTACAGAAATACCATTGAATTTAAAAAATTATAGAAATACCATTGGTTTGCAAAATAACGGAATTACCCTTGGTTTGTAGATTTACCAAAACACCCTTGTAGGGTGAAATGACTAAAATACCCTTAATAGTAAAAAGACCGTTCTACCCCTCTAGGGTATATAACTCATTGACAATACAATTTGATTGATTTGACTATGTTTTGACTAAGAATGTATGACTGTGATTGGACAGTTGTGACTGTGATCTATATGATTTTGTATGCCGTGTGTATATTTGCTGCATTCATATAATATTATGTTGCACATGGGTGGGGATTATGAAACGGAGGAAGAAATTGAGGATCGTATGGTTGCTTGATGACCGTGGATCCACCGATTGAGGATCGCATGGTTGCTTGACGATCGTGGATCCACCGGTGGCTTTTAAGCCCGATATATGACTATTGATGACTCTGTGTCGATCATATTTACCAGAGGCTGTGTGCCAACTATATTACCGTCGCTGATGGCTATGTGCCTAACATGATACAACTACAAATGGCTTAAAGCCAATTTTTCTAATTATGGCTTTGTGCCAACCTACATATGACTCTGTGCCAACCTGATTATGGTTGTGTGCCAAACGAATTTGCCTAAGGCTATGTGCCAATATATGATTATTGACGACACTGTGTCGATCACATTTACCTAGGGCTGTGTGTTGGTTATGTTACTCTAGTTGCTGGCTATGTGCCTAACATAATGCAGTTATCGATGGCTTTGTGCCATTCTGCCATTGTGCCATTCTACTTACGGCCTTCAGCCGTCCTGTTATTTAGTAGCTTGCTGCAATGAAGGTAGTACCGCAACTGGGCTACCATTGATGTGTATCGAATAGGTGGGTCAATATTTATATCCCCACATAATGTGTATCAGGGGACGGAGTTGATGTGTATCGGTTGGATGGGATGGGTTGGCATACATTTTTGCATTATGCATATGGTTTGATTCTGACAAGGGCTGAGACCCAAGTGATGCTGATTTGGGCTTAGACCCACCTGTTTCTATAAAAGGGCATAGGCCCAATTTGATTTTGTTTTTGTCTGTCTTACTGAATGTTACCTATTTTAGTTTAGGATGGGATTAAACACTGAGTTTTCGTAAACTCACCCCATTTATTAATTGTGCAGGTAATCCCTAGCGTTAGGTGGTTTAGTGCTGCGAGGGACTCGGAGATGGCCCCACAATGCTTATGTTTTCAGATTTGTTTATTTACTGTTGCGTATTTATTTTAATTGGCTTGTAATAAGGCCTCTCTTAATTCTGGTTTTTATTTTACTTTGGGATTTTGGTTACTATGTTTTATAATGGTTAGAAGTAGATCGCGATTTTCCAAAATAACAACTGTTTTCAAAACACTATGTTTTCGCAACTTAACTTTTAAACATCACATTTTCGTGAATTGGTTACTTTTATAATTAGCTTCCGAAAATTAAAAAGGAATTTTGGAAATAAAATTAAGAAGTTTTCAATATACTACGTTTTAAATAAGAAGGGTATCTAATGAAAACATGATTTTTAAAAAACACTTCAATGTGACACGCCAGATTCGGGTCTAACTTCTGGGCTGGGTTTGGGGTATTACATTTAGTGGTATCAGAGCCAAGTTGTAAAACTCGGCTGTGGAATG
Organism: Gossypium longicalyx; assembly: GCA_025698465.1. Lineage (NCBI taxonomy): Eukaryota > Viridiplantae > Streptophyta > Magnoliopsida > Malvales > Malvaceae > Gossypium > Gossypium longicalyx. Next base: position 32,022,539 of record CM046999.1, on the reverse strand, counting down.
GGTTTTAAAATTGGATTTTCGAAAGAATTTTTTCAAAAAGGTTTGAAAAGATTTGAAGTATTTCAAATGTTTTTCTGAATATTTCCTGAAAGTGTGGTTACCGAGTCTCTGGCGCTAATCCGTAAGTTTTCTGTTAGACTGTACTTAAAGTTAAATTTTGTATTAATTTAGTGTATGTTCAGGAAATCAGATTTTGTTTAAGTTAGCAATAGTACTGTGATGGATTTTGAAAGCAAGCAAGGTCGCGAGGAGTTGCCCGTCTCCCCGGAACATGAGATGGTTCAGGAAACTGTAGTCAAGGTAAGTCCACCAACTTTGAGTAACAATAACCCGGAGCTTGGTACAGAGGCACTGAACCGGTTGGTAAGGGAAGTGCTTGAAGAAGTGTTCGAGGCAAGAGTTAAGGCATATTGTGGAACACTTCAAGCTAGGCGCTTGGAGCTTAGCAGGAAGAGGGATCACAGTCCTCTGAAGCAAGAGCCCCATTCTGTGAAATGCGTTTAGACACGTCTGAACTTTTTGGCTTGCGACCGTTGCAAAAGGCGCCATCCGAGCGAATGCTGGAGGAAGTCAGGAGCGTGTCTTAGATGCAGGTCCAAGTAGCATCAGGTTCGAGATTGCAGAGTTCCTTTTAATTCAGGTGTGTTTTGTTTGAATGTGATGCTTGAATATAGAAATTGTATGCATGTGTGGTAAATATCTGTTTGCTTCTGTGGTTAGATGTTAGGTTGGGTGTGAGAGGTTTTGAGATTAAGTTAAAAGTGTACTACTGTATTTTGGAATTAGAGTGGGTAGCGGGAGCGTAGTGGTGTAGGTTGAGCTAAGTGCTTGTTCAAATAGTTGGAAATTTTAAGGATGAAATTTCTTTAAGGGGGTAGAATTGTAACACTCTGAATTTGGGCCTAGAAGTATTGGGCCTTGAGTATGGGTCCGTAAGGAGGTGGTATATAAGTATTTAATTGTGCAAGGAAAGGACACAATTAAATGTCTACTTTGGTGGTTAATGGCCTTGAGAAGTGTTGGAGAAATCTTGGGTTCAAACCTGGGCTTTAGCAAAAATTTTGGTATTAAGTGAATAAAACCCCGGATGCTTGGATGATGGCCTTTTAAATTATTGTGTTAAATAAATGACACAAGGAAGCATGTGGTCTAGTGGTTGTGGCATCATTAAGGTTGCAAGGGAGCCTGGGTTCAAGTCTTGGCTCTTGCAATTAATTTTGGTTTTTCTCTTAAGTGAATCTAGAAGCTGGCACGTATGTCTTAAAGTTAATTATGGACGTTTTTAACACAGAAAGAGCCTAATGTGGAGTGGCAAGGTGGCGTGTTGTGCAACTGTGAGGTCTGAGGTTTAAGTCTTGGGATACGCAGTGGAGTATTTATTTTGCTATTTGAGCTGTGTAGGAGGTGGAGTTGGACTGGAACTCTGTGGTTGAAGTGGTCATAAGAATGAGAAATTTTCCTAATGGTTGAAAATAATCCCATATCGGGAAGCTAACATGAGAATTGGTGAGAAGCTGACTTTAAATAGAGCGAACTAGATGAGTTGGGGATGAAGATTGAATGCAGGATGTGCCAAGGTTGGTGATTGTGGACTTTGTCGCGTTCTCATAAACAGGTGTGCGTTTCGCACTACTCTAGCTGTAGAACGGCAAATGCTGGAATGCTGAAATGCCGATCACACGGTGATGGCAGCCACACGAGCGTGCGAGTACACGCGTGGGAGCTTTGACGTGATGGTTGAGGCCATCATGAGTGCTCTCGTGGGCTTAGGTTGCTTTGGGCCATGTTGGGTCGGGATGGGAAATGTGGGTCCAATGGGCTTATGGGCCCAAGTGGATAAATTGTATGATTGTGTAGTAAATATTGGATTGGACTATGTGAATCTCATATCTGTAGGCTAGTATTACTGAAATACACCTATATGATAGAATAACTGAAATGCCCCAGTAAGGTAGAATTAATGAAATACCCTTGGTTTACAAAATTACCAAAATACCCTTAATTAGCAAAATTACCAGAATACCCCTGGTTTGTAAAATTACCAAAATACCCCTGGTTTGTAAAATTACCAAAATACCCCTGATTTGTGAAATTATCGAAATACCCTCGACCTATAAAATTACCTAAATCCTTCGACTTGTAAAATTATCGAAATACCCTCAATTTGTAGAATTACCAAAATTCCCCTAATTTGAAAAATTATCGAAATACCCTTGATTTGGAAAATTACATAAAAACCCCTAATTTACAAAAATACCCCTAATTTACAAAATTATAGAAATACCATTGACTTTCAAAAATTACAGAAATACTATTGGTTTGCAAAATTACCGAATTACCCTTGGTTTGTAGATTTACCAAAACACCCTTGTAGGGTGAAATGACTAAAATACCTCTAAGAGGTAAAAAGGCCGTTTTGCCCCTCTAGGGTATATGACTCATTGACAATACAATTTGATTGATTTGACTATGTTTTGACTAAGAATGTATGACTGTGATTGGACTGTTGTGACTGTGATTTGTATTATTTTGTATGTCGTGTGTATATTTGCTGCATTCATATAATATTATGTTGCACATGGGTGGAGATTATGAAACGGAGGAAGAGATTGAGGATCACATGGTTGCTTGATGATCGTAGATCCACCGGTGGCTTTTAAGCCAGATATATGATTATTGACGACTCTATGTCGATCATATTTACTTGAGGCTGTGTGCCGACTATATTACCGTCGCTGGTGGCTATGTGCCTAACATGATACAGCTACCGATGGCTTAAATCCAATTATTCTGATTATGGCTTTGCGCCAACTTACATATGGCTTTATGCCAACCTGATTATGGCTGTGTGCCAAACAAATTTGCCTAAGGCTATGTGCCAATATATGATTATTGACGACTCTGTGTCGATCATATTTACCTAGGGCTGTGTGCCGGTTATGTTACTCTAGTTGCTGGCTATGTGCCTAACATAATGCAGTTATCGATGGCTTTGTGCCATTGTGCCATTGTGCCATTCTACTTATGGCCTCCAGCTGTCTTGTTATTTAGTAGCTTGCTGCAATGAAGGTAGTACCGCAACCGGGCTACCATTGATGTGTATCGGATGGGTGGGTCAATATTTATATCCCCACATAATGTGTACCAGGGGATGGAGTTGATGTGTATCGGTTGGATAGGATGGGTTAGCATACATTTTTGCATTATGCATATGGTTTGATTCTAACAAGGGCTGAGACCCAAGTGATGCTGATTTGGGCTTAGGCCCACCTGATTCTATAAAAGGGCACAGGCCCAATTTTATTTTGTTTCTGTCTGTCTTACTGACTGTTACCTATTTTAGTTTAAGAGGGGATTACACACTGAGTTTTCGTAAACTCACCCCGTTTATTAACTGTGCAGGTAATCCCCAGCGTTAGGTGGTTCGGTGCTGTGAGGGACTCGGAGATGGCCACACACTACTTATGTTTTCAGATTTGTTTATTTATTATTGCGTATTTCTTTTTAATTGGCTTGTAATAAGGCCTCTCTTAGTTCTAGTTTTTATTTTACTTTGGGATTTTGGTTACTATGTTTTATAATGGTTAGAAGTAGATCGCGGTTTTCCAAAACAACAACTGTTTTCAAAACACTACGTTTTCGCAACTTAACTTTTGGACATCAAGTTTTCGTGACTTGGTTACTTTAGAATTAGCTTATACAAATTAAAAATGAATTTTGGAAATAAAATTAAGAAGTTTCCAATATACTATGTTTTAAATAAGAAGGGTTTCTAATGAAAACATGATTTTCGAAAAACACTTCAATGTGACACGCCAGATTCTTGTCTAACTTCTGGGACGGGTTTGAGGTGTTGTAGCATGTTTAGAGCCTCGAAGGCTCGTGTATGAGACATTTTGCATATGATCAAATGATTCTGATATGATTGAAATTTTATGGCCCAGTTTTACATGTATGTGCATGTATAAGTCCGGTAATGCCTCGTATCTTATCCCGACGTCAGACATGGGTAAGGGGTGTTACATTCCTAGTAAGCAGAAACTTTGTCAAATTTTTCGGAAAAGATACCATGTCTCGCAAAAGAACTAGATCATCAAAAACTACTCCTAAAAGCCCAATTTTGATCGATGAAGAAGTGAAAGAGAGATTTGAATCAATTTTCAAGCATCAACCTATGATGTCGGAAAAAAGGCTTTAACTTGAAGAGTAATGATTTGATGGTTGTTCCTGTGCCAATTAGAAGGATAATCAATGCTCTTAAGTGTGAACGATTTTATGATGCTCGTTCACTTCCTAATGATGAATTAGTTTGAGAATTCTATGCAAGTTTGACTACACAAGATGCTACTAAGGTCATCGTTCAAAAGAAAAAGGTACCTCTTACTTCTAAGCCCATCAATGATTTGTTTAACTTACCTAATTTTGAAGAAGATGAGTACTACCCTATGATGAACAATAACAATTGGGATTTTCTTCAACAAGTGCTTGATGTTGTGACAAATTCGGGATCCCAATGGATTATAAGAAAGTATGGGAGCCATTCTTGCCGAAGGGAATACCTAAAACTAGTAGCAAATGTGTGGTTTTATTTTGTTCACTATAGTTTTATGCCTTTCTCGCATAGTTCCACCATCTCGATGGAATGAATGCTATTGTTATATGCAATCTTGACAGAAAAGTCCATTAATGCTGGGAAAATTATCCTCAAGGAGATTCACGATTATGCTAAAAAGAAGGCAGAAAATGCTTATTTCCCATCATTAATCACTTCACTTTGCTTAAGGGCCTGTGTTAAAAAACACAAGCAAATCTGAAGGGGCGATATGTTTAAGGGTGCATTTCAACTTATGATCTTGAAAGGTTAGTAGGGAGGGTGCATGAGCTGAATGAAGGCGAGCAAGAAGAGCCAACTGAGCCAGATAACGAGGAGTCAACAAATGAAACTGAGACTGAAGCTAATTCAATTACAGACACTGAAGAGGAAGAATTTGATAAGGAACCGAATAGTCCTAAACAAGTTGAAGGATCTGAAAACCCTGAACCAAAGGTTGAGCCAAAAGAAGAACCAGTCAAGCTAAGTGTGGAACCTAAACCTACAACTCCTATGTCGACTTTTGCAAGTGCTTTAAAGAATTCAGAGTTGTCAATTTTGATAGACATGTGCAAGTTCATGCACAATCAACAACAAACTTACTAGAAATATGCAAAAATTAGAGATGACTCAATTCAAAATTCTTTTATGAATATCTCTAATACTTTTGTTCCTGAGTTCCCAGATGCTATCTTTGAGACATGGATGGAAGATACTGATGATGCAAGTGGAGATGGAGCTGAAAAAGACAAGGGAATGAGTCAAGAAAATAAAAAGAGGGACTCTTGTTTTATTATTTATTTATTTTTAGGTCCTTAGGAATTTATTTCTTTCGTAATTAGGATTTAATTTCTACAGAATAAAACATATTAAGCATGAATAATCTTAACACTTCTTTAGAAAGAAAAAGACTAAGTGATGTGGTAATGGGAATGAACATGTCTAGGATTAGGTTATTAAGAAAGACTTGGTATTTAAGTAGTCTTAATGACTCACCTCTTTTTTTTTACAACCCTACCTGGTGTTTAGTTTTCATTCATTACTTTGTTCTTGCAATGAGAAAATTGTTTCTTTTTAAAGGGGGTAAGGCAAATAAATTGCTCAAACTTGAAATTTTTTTTCAAGTATGTTTCAAGCATCTCTTTCATAAGTATGTTTTAATAAATGAATATTTCGAGATTTTTTTTTTGTTAATAAGATAGTTTGTATGCAAATATGAATGATGGTTTTATCTGAGTGAAAGTATGTTATCATGAAGAATGGAATGCTTGTATGATCTTAGCATTGGTAATGTTTGCCATGAAAACTTAGTTTCTTTTGAGATTAGACATGCATGAAGGTTTATATCTTTAGAATTGACTTAGTAACTTTCTTGAGGTGAAATCTTAGGGGACATAAAAATATAAAATGATATAGGAACTATTTCTTTGGATCGTTTGAGCCTTTTCAAGCCAACCCTATGATATTTAACCCTTGAAACTGAAATTTTGAGCTTAAAAGCATTTTTATTGCAATGAACCTACATTATAAGCCACATTACCATCTTTTAATGTTATCCTAATTTTTTGCACCTATCTTAACTAAAGTTGTCTTGGTAATCAACATTTGAGGAAGTTTTCATAAAGATGTATGTGCTTATGCTTAAAAAAAAAGCGAAGAAAAGTTTGCTCAGTCTCCAAAAAGGAAAAATGTATGAACTTGTGTTCAAAATAAGTTTGGGGGTGTTCCAAAGGTTCACTTAAAGAAAAATGTTGTATTACGAGAAAACCAAGACAAAGTTAAAGGTTAAGATTTTTAAACCGAAATGTCCCATCTCTTAAAATCCCTATCTTTAACCGAGCCCTATTACAACCTTATAAAAGACCTAAGTTCAACATATGAAGATCATAAATAAGCCTTATGATTGTTTACTTGATTGACAAGAGATTATGTTGAATGAAGAATGTTATCTATGACTATGACATACACGCAAATTCATGTTGGCATATTTTGAAGCTTAGTACAATCTTAAGGAATGTTTGCATATGAATTACTTGTTAATAAAGAAGATTGATGAGCATGAAGTTATTAATGCATGATTATGAGACAAAGATTGATGCTACTTACACAATTAGCATTTTTGCCTTAGCAAGACCTTTTGCTGTGCATGAACATTACTCGGGACGAGCAATGATTTAAGTTTGGGGGTGTGTAAATGGAAAAATATATAGGATTTTTCCTATGTCATTTATCACCTTTTTACTTAAAATTGTTGTTAAAACTAAGTAATTGTTTAATAAGTTAATGAAATATGTGAAAAATATGAAATTAGTTCATAGAAATTATTAAAATGTGATTTTATGCTTTATTATATAGTTTTCATGCAATAAATAGCTTATTTTATATTAATTTGAATAAATTATATTTTTTAAAACAAAAAGTGGGCCATGCATGATTAAATTAAATAATAAAATATAAAATTATATTAAAAAATTCATTTTAAAATATTTCATTAATAATTTGGGTTTTAAATTAATTAATTGAATTGAACAAATTTTATTATTTGGTCCTCAAACTTGTTGATTTATTCTGGACAGGTCTGATAGCTTTGCTGGATTACAAAACAGTCCAAATTGGGAACCAAGTCAAACCCAAATTTGGCTGCATATGGCTGCCCATAAACCACTTTTTGGTTTAATTGCACAAGGTCCTTGAAGAGTTGAAGAAATTAGAGATTTACTTGAAGATTTGCACTTGACCGAGTCTCAGTCTTGAGTTGTTGTGGCACTTAAATTGACCAAAAATCAAGCAAAAATCAGCTCAACTTCCTCAATTTATGGCCGGCCACCCATGGAAGATGCTTCAAAAGATGAAAACTCCTATTTTTAGTAAACGATTAGTAAACTATCCCCCTCTCCTCACCTATAAATAAGATATCATTCTCAGATTTCTACTCATCCCTCATCCTTCATCCTTCATCATTCTCTCCTCTCTAAATTCTCTTAGCATTCTTCTTTTCTCCCCACTCTTATCATCATCTTTTCATAAAGATTTTAGCATTTGAGCCTCTTAAAGAACCCTTGGTCAGCCACCTTGGAGAGCTATCAGCAAAGTTGCGAAGTAAAGGAATGAAGGAGCCTCGTCAGTCAGAATCTTGGGTGATAGCCAGTCTGAATTGGGTCTAATCTTCCTTTTCTTTAATTTATTTTAAAGATGTTTACTATGTGTTCTTTTTTCTTGTTTACAACAATGTTAGCTTAATTTTATTTAAGCTAGGATGATTGCTTTGATTAAATAATATTTATTAGATTCATGCTTATAATGTTTGTGCCTCAATCGATCATGTTCTCAATTAAAATCAAGTCTGTATTTCGTTCATACGTGATTGAAATGCACCTAAATTAGTTGAGCGATCTTAACCAGAAGACGGCTAGTGGATGCATAATTGAAATGTGCATGCTCAATTTAGATCCTAACACGATTAAATTGCAAGTTGCATAACAACCCTAACCAAGCTCTGTTATCTGCATAGTTTTTTTATTTGTGTGATTAAACTGTTTCAAACCTAACACATCCCTGTTACCTCGCACAAATACTAAGAAACCCTTAGTAAATAAGGATCAATAAATGCGTATTTACTAAGTAAAGGATTTCGAAAGGACCTAATGTGGTTTCCAAACTCATCAAGGATCGAGTTGCCATGGAATGTTTTTCCGAATATTATTAAGCATGTTGATAATAAATTGAGTTTAATTAAAGTAATTGTCTTAGTTTATTTATGTTATAATTGTTACAAATTCTGTTTAATTTTAGTTTGCATACTTAGGTTAATTTGCATTATGGATCATTGCATTTAGTCTAATATATTTTAATCATCACTTCTCAACTAAATTGTGTTTTTATTTACCAAATTGTTAATATAATTTTATAAATTAAGTGACTTAGCACAAATACAGTCCCTGTGGAGAGGATAACTCGATACTTACTTATTACTTGATAACAATTGTGTACACTTGCACAAACCTACACCTTACATGGTGTTATGGTTGGTTATGGTGGAGGAAAAACAAATACTAAAAGAATAGAGTGGTGGTTATTTTGCAAAAGGAGAGAAAATGGATGAGAAAAGAAACGAAAAAGTGAAAGAATGGGAGCAATAGGGAGGTAAGGACGACAAATGGTGGTGAATTCTTTGTCAACTATGACTAGGTTCAATGAACCAGAACAAAAGGCAAGATATGAAGTTTGATGAGGGAGGGAGACATGGAGTGAAAAGGGGATCATGTTACCTCAACATATGATAAGTTTTGACTCATAAAGAGGGAAACAAATCCTCTTAAACATGGTAACTGTAACCCCTCAAACTGGGCCCAGACACTACGACCCAATCTGATTAATTACATGGGTCATGGAGATGGCGAAAACGTTTTTACAAGAAAAACTCACTTGTCTTGCTAATATTTCATTTTTAAAACGTCGTGTTCCTTTCAATAAAAAAATTATTTATTCCTTTTTAATTAAAAATATTTGTATTATAACTTATTTTTTGAATCACAAATTTGCAGCGGCTAATAATCACTAAAACATTTATTGATCATTTAAAAATCATATATAAACAATTCATGCAATATTATCCCAAAATATCAAAATAGAAATCCCAAATTTCATAATTTAAAAATAAAGTCCAAAAAATATTAAGACAAACCCAAATTAAAGTGCATAATAAAACTCCAAAATGAACTCATATAATTCGTAAAAGTCCCATATTATTAATAAAAACCCATGACCAAGAGATCATTAATTTGAGAGCCCCTCCAAATATTAGAATTTGGGCCTCAAATATGAGGATTACCTAAAATACACACATAACATGGATGAGCTGTAAAAGGCTCAGTGTGAGATCGTCAGAAACATATAATTTTCACAGAATTCACATATCATCAGATTTAATGAACATAACAAGTTATGCTTATGTAGTAATGCACATTTTAGAGGATTTCCTACCCATCTCCGCTACACACCAATATTGAGTTCCCCAAAACTCATCCATTCGATAACACACCATTTGTAGACAAGCCACCACATAGATAACGATAAACGGTCACATAACACATTATGGACAAGCCACCACATAATTGCTGATAACGACAACATAATCGCAGTTAAACTACCACATAGCTTTCTCCTTTCACTTTTCATAGTTTTCACATATTCATGCTTGTAACTCATATTTCTCGGTTTTTACACATATGCATGTATCATGCTCATATTTTCACATATCACATAATTTTCACTTTAGCATGCTTAATTTACATATTTGTATTAAAACATGGATCTTAACATACACATACATATATCACATGTTTAGATCATCACATATTAATTTAGCCATAAATCACATAACATGGAGTTGAGATCAACATTACATACATCACATATCACAAATCATGGATTTTCACAACACTTAATAGTTTAGGACACTTACTTGGATTCCTCTTTGATTGAGTTTTTCAACTCCACTCGAGTACTTAATGTACTCATAATTTAATTAATTAAATAACATTTTATTAAAGTAAATAACATTATATTTCACTTAAAACGAGAGGTAGATCCCACACCTTAAACCATAGATCCAATTGCCACATCCTATTAGAGAAGATTTCACTTGGATCTAAGCCAATAGATGAATCTATCGCACCAAGCACGTATTTAAATTAGATATATCAGATTTGACTTTTAACACTTAAAGTTTTAATCATTTGAAATAATTCTCACCATCACTTACCCTTAAATCGAGACTTGGATTAGTTGTTTTCGTTATCACACTAGGGATCTCTTTGATCGGTGTTGTTTGGTCCTTCAAGTTGATACGAAATCACATTAGTACTTATGTTAAACCAATAATAAAATAACTTGATGGTATTATCACCCTATACCATTGACCGAACCATGGTATCTCTAAAATGAAGAATTTATGAATCGAGCAACCTTATTTTCACTTGATTTAATACGAGATGATCGAAGGATCGAGAATGTAAAGAGATCAATGTTTCAGTGATCTAAAAATAATTGAATAAGTGAAAGAAAATATGAGTTTTAATCACTAAGGAATTGGCAAAAGATCGAGTAAGCAAAAGGAAAAATTTGGTCACCGACGGTGACAATGACTATGGCGGCTCAGCGGTGGTCTGGCTATAGAGGAGCGACAGTCCCACGGTAGTGAGAAAATATTAAAAGGAGGAGATTTCGGTCACTATAATTGGAATAAAGAAGGAAAGATAAAATGGAGATTACAAAAAAAAATTACAAAAAAAAACAATTATGGTTTTTCTTGCATTTTTTATGCCATTTTGAACGTATAAATTCAGAAAGTAATAAAAAAATGTTTCTGATTCTTCTCTAGGCCCTCTACTCTTCAACATTTCTAATCAAATCTCTTTGCTTTCAATTTCAAGATTTTAGTCCTTCCACTTGGCATCAAAAAATAAAAGTATTGGTAAGACAATTTATTGATTTCTCTTAAATCTGAATATGTGATATGAATTAGACTTTAATTTTTTAATTGGACCTTTGAATATAAAAGTACTAGGTATTCAAATTTAACGAATTTTTTTAGTAGTGTTATCAATTAGATTTTTTTTAAAAAATTTATATTAAATTGAATAAGTAAAGCAGTAAATTCATGGAATTTTAAAAATAAAAGGATGAAATTTTAAAAGTCTAAAAGAGTATAAAGATTCGAGGCAAACTTGAACCTTTGTGGTGTTTTTAATGCAAATTTCATTATCGTTACAATCTATACTAACTTTTATTGAAATCTTTAACTAATTCGGTGACACGAGTCAATCGAGCACCGACACTATTACAGAAATCAGAAATACTTTCCTTTCATATTTAAAATAAGTTATATTATTCAATGATATTTTAGTTTTTATTATTTAAAAAAAATATAAAATATGCTTTTGAAGGGATTTGAGCCCACATCAATTATTATGTAAGTAAAACCTTAAATTTAACACTCTACCAAAACATTGATTTTCTTTTATGAATTTCAATTTTGTTACGCATACTTTATTACCTCAATAAATTATAAATATCTATACGATTATTTAAGCCCTTGACTAAGTTGATACCACACGTCAACTGACGATCAACTCAAAACATAGATGCCGAATTATTAATCCTGTGTACTCTCGGCTTTGCAAGTTTGTTTGCTTCAATATTTGACTTTATACTAGTAAAAGCAATGTCATTTGTAGGAGCAGAAACCTATCAACTGTAATTCTTTAAAGAAATCTTTTAACAGTATTAGGGGCCTTGGACTGATCCCCGACCCAAGTTGAGCCTTAAAGAAATCAAAGTCGTACACCACCTTAAATGTATACCTGATCCCTCCTTTATAAATGTTGTAGTAAAAAGTCAATTTAGGTCACGGTGATGCAAGAAAACCAAGAGGAATCACAATTGCCATTGCACCAATAGGAATATTACTATATGAAGAACACTCATGATTCTTCTTTCTTTCTTTTTTGGATTTGATGTGTTTTGAAAAATGACTGAGTACCCGAATATGTAAGTTGGGACATACAAAATTTATAGAAACTAAATGGTCTCAAGATTGAAAATGTTTTTGTTAATTATGCAACTTTAATTCTAGCCAAATATATAATTTCATTAATTTTCATACCTTTCATGAAATGATTGGTGACACTTGGTGAATTCTAAACTCACTTGAAATTAAAGGTTTCCACAAATCCAAGAAAACCATGCAATAGAATATATATTAGAAGTGTTAAATTAATGTATTTGATTGAGTTTGTGTCCACACCAACTTAAGATTGATGACAACACCATGATAATTAGTGTTATTATTGTTAATTTGTTTCAAACCACACATTTCATTATTTATTATATGTTATTTTCAAACACATATTTATGTGCTAAATTTATGATTTCCACAAATACACATGTGAAAAAAATGTAATTATCTATTAGGAGAGAATAAGAGAATGGGGTGGAATCGCATAAAAGAAAATTTACTGACAATTATTCACAAAAAAATCCCAAATGTACTGTAACGCCCTGAATTTGGGCCTAGTAGGATTGGGCCTTGAGCATGGGATCGGTTAGAAGGCGGCTTGTAAATATTTAGTTGTGCATAAAAATAGCATAGATTGGTTGTTTGCTTTAATGTTTAAGTGAATTGGGAGTGTCTGGGAGTGCCTGAGAAGTCTTGGGTTCAAGCCTTAGCTTTTGCAAAATTGTTGATTTTGCTCGTAAGTGAATCTAGGCCTTTGCATGAAGGCTTTATAAATATTTGGGGTGGAAATGTGATGCAAGATGAGCTTGTGGTCCAGTGGTTGTGGTGTCATTAAGGTGGCAAGGGATCTTGAGTTTGAGGCACTCCCTGCTCAAAGGAGTATTTATTTTACTCCTTTGCTTAGCAAGTAGTGGAGTTTGAATCAAACACTGATGAGGAGAGTTTGAATTGGTCTTAGAGAAATTTGAGGAGGGATTTGGGGGAGATAATCTTGGAGGTTGGGAGAAAATCAAGAAAGGATTTGAATAATGAGGTATTCTAGTCGAATGAGGACTTGGTTTCTCAAGAATTTCGGCTAGGGAGAGTTGGGTTCATTTTTTTCGATTTTGGAGTGTTGATGTTGGTAGTTGGTGAATCTTTTCTTTCCATTTTGGTTTTAGACACTTTTGGGGAGCTGATTTTAGCTAAAGAGATTTAGGAGTCTCTTGTTTTAGTTTTTTTCTGCCTTTTTCTCAGTTAATCAATTGGACATTTGTTTTCTTAATTTCTTTGCTGTACCAAAACCGAATGATACCTCTCTTCTCTGCTATTTCCTAAACAATTGCTGCTTGTACTGATTCTCCCTTTCTTCTCCTCTTCTCTATCCTTTTCTTCTCTTCTTGTTTCTATTCTTAAACTCTAGCCGTATACATCTCCTCCCCCTTTCTATTCTCAATTTGACTGAACCAATCTCTCTCTCTCCCTATTTTCTTTTCGCTTTAGTTTTGATTTTAGTTTTGCTTTGGCCGAACACCAGCACCCTCCCTCTCAACTTCAGTTTTTGACTTGTGCGAATATTTTGTGGTCAAGTGGTGAATATTGATTCTTTGTAAATCTTCTCCTCCCTATTGGTAATCCTGTGCTTAACCTTGTTTTTTTATTACAGTTCAATGGCTAGGGATGAGTGGTACTAAGCCGATTGTCCCTTCTCTCTAGTTAACCTCGCGGTTCAGTAAGTATTCTCATTATCTTGCTCAAGTTATTCTTTGGGTAAGGGATGAAAAGGTTGGTTGATACAGGATCTCTGAGGTCGACTAATTAGTTTTTGGACAACAGTGTAGGTGGGTGATTTTCTATCAATCGATCAAGGCAAGTGGCAATTTTTCTGTGGATATGTATTATTAGGAAGGGGTTGTTTTAACTCTTTAGATAATTGTTAATGGTGTGTTATGATGGATTGTAGGTTTGGATGCTCAAGAGTTTTCGCAAAAGCTTGCAATCAGGTGTGTTTCCGTACCTAGTAAACGATAATAGGCGTAAAAGCCGTAGAAATGTGTGTATTAGTACCGTAATTGCTAATCGATCAAAAGCCAATAGAGTGTGTATGTTTTTCGCACGGTGTTAGCTGTAGTGGCAATTACTGAAATGCTAGAATGCCGAAAAGCTGAAAAGCCGAAAGATTGGGTTTTGGGGCCACATGATCGTGCGAACGCTCATGTGATCAATTGATCCCACGAATTGTGGGCACACGACGAGGAAAGCCACCATGAGCGATCTTATGGGCTTGGGCCAAAATGGGCCGTATGGGTCCGTGGGCCTGCGTAGGTGAACTTCACTATTAAGTGGGACGTAGATAGACTTGTCATGTCGCGTACATGACTTAGGTAGTTCTAGGCCACTTTGGGCTTAAATGGGCCATGTGGACCCAATAGATTCATAGGCCCCACATAAATGAAATCTGTGGTAAGTGACTAATAAGGAACTGGGCTATGCTGTACACATAGCCACATCTGATTTTGGGTTGAATGGGCCACACGGGTGTGTGGGCCCACTAAGGCTGAGTAATGGGCCATAGACCCATTTACACCGTTATGTTTGTTTAGGTTATTTAAGTCGCTCGAGGTGACGGTGGACCTTTTGTTGGGTCGAAATACCCCCAATTTATAAAATTACCAAAATAGCCCCAGTTTGTAAAACTACCGAAATACCTCCGGATTGTAAAATTACTGAAATACCCTCAGTTTGTAAAATTACTGAAATACCCCCAGATTGTAAAATTATCGAAATATCCCTATTTGTAAAATTATTGAAATACCCCAGATTGTAAAATTACTGAAATACCCCCAGTTTATAAAATTATCGAAATACCCCTAGTTTGTGAAATTACCGAAATACCCTTGTAGGGCAAAATAACTGTTTTGCCCTTATGGGTAGATGACTGACTTAGATTGTGAATTTAACTTACTTGACTATAGTCGTATGACTAATATGCTTTTAAAATATGTTTAAATAACTGTTACTGAGCATGACATACACAACATATTGCATAGGGTTGGGACATTGATATAGAGGAAGTTCTGATAGGGTCGCCCGGGTCGAATGAGATGACTGTGGATCCAGTATTGATCTGCTAAGGTCGCACGGGTCGCACGAGACGATTGTGGACCGACAGACGGCTTAAAGCCGCGTAATCTGATTATGGCTCTGTGCCAACCTAAATATGGCTCTGTGCCATCTTGATTATGGCTTTGTGCCAATCGTATTTACCTATGGCTATGCGCCTATCATATTTATTGATGACTCTGTGTCGATCATATTTACCTCTGGTTGTGTGCCGATTATATTACCGTCGCTGATGGCTATGTGCCAAACTTATTACAGTTACCGATTGCCTTGTGCCATCCTAATTATGGCTCTGTGCCTTCCTGATTATGGTTTATAACCATTCTGTTTATGGCTCTTGGCCATTCTATTTACGGGCAGCTTTGCTACGATTTTGGTTAGTACCGCAACCGGTGCTAACATTGGGAGTGTAGGGATGGCGTGGGTGATTTATTCCCCGTAGGTAGTGCAGGGTTGGACGGAGGCAAGTGCAGGGTTGGATGGGATGGGTTAGCATGCATCACACATTATACATATGGAACTATTTCTGATATGGGCTAGGCCCAATTGATTCTGATGAGGGCTGAGACCCAAGTGAAATTGTAATGGGCTTAGGCCTACACACATTGTTCTATTACTGTAATGGGCTCCGGCCTAGACTGATTCTGAATTCTGTCTATTTACTAACTGTTTTAATTTAAGAGGGGATTACACACTGAGTTTTCATAAACTCAACTCGTTTATTAACTGTACAGGTAATCCCCAACATTAGGAGGATCGGTGCTGCGAGGGACTAAGAGATGGCCACACAACTGCTATTGTTTTCGATTTTCTTTTAAGTTATCTACTTATAAGTACTTATATTTTGATCTGGGTTGTAATAAGGCCTCTTTTAATTTCAAGTTTTTAATTTGGGATTTTTAGTTTATTATGTTTTCTATCTGTTAAAAGTAGATCACGATTTTCCAAAATAATAACTATTTTTAAAACACTACACTTTCACAACTTAACTTTTAAACATCATGTTTTCGTAAATCAGTTACTTAAAAAAATTAGCTTCCGCAACTGAAAAGGAAATTTTGGGAATAAAACTTACGATATTTTCAATGAGTCCCGTTTTGAAAATAAACAATCGCAAATTGAGGTTTTTAAAGGAATGTCAGTTTTTTAAATGGGAAGAATTTTTTTTTTAAATATTAAGAAGGGTTTTCAATGAAAACATGGTTTTCAAAAAATAGTTCGATGTGATACACCAGATTCAGGCCTAACATCTAGGCTGGATTTGGGGTATTACATGTACTATGCTTGGGTACCAAACATTGTACGTAAAAATGGGAGGACACATGCATATAAAAATAGTGGTTTCAGCAAGGACGACTAATTGTGCAGTGGAGTGGTCGGACATACTTTGTGAGTTTAGGGGCCAATTTACCGGGTTTGAAAGGCATCATTTTGTCGACACCAAATTACTTGTTAGCACTCGGATTACCAAATGGAGTAACTTGTTGCCTTGGCTGATAATTGTAAGGTGGCTAGTGCCACCAATGGCATACAGGAATGAGTGATTGTAGTCATTGTTGACGACATGAATAAAACCAAATCGACACCTAGGCATCCTCTCTACCAATCCTTTAACTAAGTGGTTCAAAGAAACAGTGACCTGCATCTTCTCGTCGGCACTGTAGGAGTCACTTGCTCCGAACAACATCACCTGCATTTTTTTCATTGCAATTATACTATTTTGTATCACATGCATTTTTTTTTTCATTTCAATTATACTATTTTGTCACTCAAAAAATTTCTTCTCGTGCCTAGTTTAAAATAGAAAAAAAAAATCATTGTGGTTGGTAAAGTGGCAGTTAGAAATGGTAACGGAAATGGAACCTTAAAGGACATTGATAAGATCGTCGGCACAGTGGTGAAGGGAAAGATGGTTGAGCCAAACTTGGGTTGCTCCAAAAAGAGAGACCCCATCTCTATCGCTGGCACTCCGCAACCTAAGGTGGTTTTCACCATCCTTGATCTTACCACCCTTGGCGGGAATAATGTGATGGATATGGAGGCTATGGATAATGATGTTCTTCACAAATTGGATAGTAATACTGATCGGCTATTTAACATCATATTAATAACCTACAAGCGTACATTATCGAAACAAGTATAGTAGACAGATATGAGTCTATTCGATATCGATCCTACGAGGATGGTTGTCTTTTGTTTATCAATGTCAGTGCAATAAATGGATGGAAATGAGATAAATTGTGAGAGTAGGTCTCAAAGCAATAACTTGAAAACAGCAAGATAAAATATGATAATGATAAACTAGGATTCCTAACGTGAATATTCAATAGAATGCTAAGTGCTCACAAGGTATAAAAGGATAGGTAATTGTCAATGTATTAAATTGCAATGAATATCTTGCCAAGCTTAACTTCTGTATTTAATCTAAGACTTAAACATGCACATTAACCCTACCTTTCGATACTGGCAATAGAACACTATTAAGAACAAGTGGATTAAATTCCTCTAATCCTTAAGCAACTTCCGTTGTCATGCTTGTTAGCTTGAACTATCACTACACCTTCTAGTGTCAGTGACTGCAATAACACTTCCGTGCTAAAAACATTCAAACCCAAAGATTAAACAGTAGAAGCAAGATTGAATAAAATAACATTTAACCCAGAAATCATGTGTGCTTCCATACTAACATGAAATAGAAAGTAATCACCAGTGTTTAGAAAAGAAAAATAAAAGAAACAAGTGGAGAATAATATTCCTAGACAACTCAACTTGTGTAACACCCCAAACCCAACCTAGAAGTTATGGCCGAATCTGCCGATGTCACATGATAGTGTTTTCTGAAAAAGTGAGTTGTCGTCAAAAACAACTTTCCTATATCACCCCTTTACAATATTTTATGTTATTTCTAGGATGTGTCATTCATTTTCAAAACGTAATTCATTACCACAAAGTTATTCTCTTTCAAAATGTTATAAATTTCAAGACGTCCCTTATTGCGGAAGCTTTTCAAAATAGTTGCGTATTTGAGTGAATTTTGTTAAAACATTTGATTCTATTTGAAAACTCGATTATCCCTACTACTAGCAGTTACAAATCAAAACATTAAAAATCCCAAATTAAAATTTAAATCCAAAAGAGGACATTATTACAGTAAAATACCCTAACTAAAACTTTAAAAATCTAATTAAGTACGAAACAATGAAAAGGGTTGTGTGGCCACTACTGAGTTCTTCGCTACTTCGATCCGCCTAAGTCTGGGGATTCCTTGTACAGATAAAATAGAAGGGGTGAGTTTACATAAACTCAGTGTGTAATCCACAAGCAAACAAACAAATAGCATACAAATATTCATAGTCTGGGCCTAAGCCCTTTTTCAGTAACAGTATCAGTCTAGTTTGGGCCTTAGCCCATCTCAGTATAGTAACATTAACAGATATGCATTCACAAAAATCCTACCCAACCAGCCGCTACACTCCATCTCTGTCCAACTCTGCACTCCATGTGGGGATATAATCAACCCACCCATCCCTACACTCCAAGTAGTACTGAATGCGGCATTAGACAGTAGTTTGCAACTGAGCTGCCAGTAAATTAGGCTCGAGGCCTTTCATTGCACTTCCTCCGAACATCATAAACCCCTAACCCAATACAATGCAACATACAAATATGTCATGCCAAATCATGGTATTATACAAGTATTTGGTACAGGTTTAATAGCATGCTCAATATACAGTCCTACAGATATCTATATCGTATATGGATATAACAGTCATTCAGTCAACCAGGGGTCTAAATACGCTTACCAACCCTACAGTAGGTTCACAGTCATCTCGGACGACCCGTGCAACCTTAGCAACAAATAGTGAAAGTGGGTCCACATGCCCATGTTGTCAGCCTGTGTGGGCCCACACGTCGGTGTGGCCCACATGGTACAAAATGGCCTTGGTCATATGGATCATACAGTCTAGCCCAAATATTCCACATACCCATAAGGGCCCACATGTCTATGGGGCCCACATGGTCCAAATCAGTTTGGCCCATGAATCGCATATGACCAGCCCCGTCGATCACAATCCCGTGTTCGGTCACACAGCCTACCACATGGGCGACTGCACGCTCGTGTGGCGTTAACCACCATATTTTTTAATTTTTTGCCTATTTTCGATTTTGGAGTTGTGAGTACACACACTTGGTTCGTTTGTGACGTAACTTCAAAACCGCTAGCACCTATGATCGACAAACAAACCCCCCAATCAGTCCTAATTTATAGTTAATTTGAATCAAAGCATTGCCAAGAAATCGTTCAATCCATTCATTACTTACCTTCAAAATTGAGTAACTCCCAACTACAAATCCGAACAAGATAGATCACCACTCCTATAATTTGCTGCTGACCATTCTGAAAAAACCCAAAAATAACAACAATTCACATTCCATAACCAAGAGAAAAGAAAAGCTTTTCCCTAATTTTCACCAAATCATAGCCACCTTACCTACAAAATGAGTACAGCAGAACCACACCACTCCAATGCTAACCGAATCGCTCCAACCCTTAACCTTCATCAAAGAAACAGTCGATTGATTACCAAAAATCTATAACTACATTACACCACAGTTATGAAACTTACCAATGCAAGAACCAAATAGTTATGAAACCGGCAGCAACAAGGTAGGAGGGAAACGACAGAACCTAGAGAACAAAGAAAACAAAAAAAAAGAATAGAGAGGAAAAGAAAATAGCAGCCAAAACACAACAAGATTCGGCTAAGGAAAAGAAAAAAATGAAAAATGACAAACTTTAGGGAAAAAAAACTAGCGTCAAAAAAAAAGAAATTGGGAAAGTATGGGAACCGAATTTTTTTTTTGAAAAAGAAAACAATAACTAAAATTTAATCCATCATTTTCATCCTAAAAAATCGGCTACCACATCCCCACATCTCAAGCACTTAGTATTTAACTAAACTTCAAACACTTACATGGCACAAGCACAGAAATAACTCTTTTGATTGCGCAAGGACTCGAACTCCGAACCTCCTGCTCATAAGCACTCCCCTTAACCACCAGACTAGTAGGCTTATTCTGACATATTCTATCAATATTTATTTATAAGTCTATTGACTAAATATAGAGCTTTATTCACTTAAAACAAAAATTTTGCTCAAGACAAGGCTTGAATTAGGGACCTCTCACACACACCCAGAACACTTAACCCCTAAAACAGATGCACAATTGTGTCACACACATACGAAAATAATATATAAGGGATTTTCGGGCATTACAACTCTACCCCCTAAAAGAAAATTTCGGCCTCGAAATTTTACTTGATCAGAACAGATGAGGATACTACTGACCCATCGCATTCTTAGGCTCCTACGTGGCCTCTTCAAAGCTATGATTATGCCAAAGGACCTTAACCAGTGGGATGAATTTTCTTCTTAGAACCTTTACATCTCGTTCTAATATCTGGACTGGCTCTTCCTCAAAGGCCAGATCTAGCCTAACCTCGATCTCCTCAACTAGAACAATATGCGTGGGATCAAAGCGGTAACGCCTCAACATAAAGATGTGGAACATGTTGTGAATCTGATCTAACTCTGGAGGTAACTCTAACTGGTAGGCAACTGACCCCACTCGTTTCAGTATGCGGTAAGGCCCAATAAACCTAGGGCTCAACTTGCCCATACGTCTAAACCTCAGTACCTTCTTCCATGGCTAAACCTTGAGAAAAATGAAGTCCCCCACAAAATACTCAATCTCTCTATGCTTCAGATCCGTATAGAACTTCTATCTGTCTAATGCCGCTTTCAGTCGGTCCTAAATCAGTCTAACTTTAACCTCGGTATCAAAAACTAGTTCAGGGCTCAGAATACGCCGCTCGCCCAACTCAGTCCAACTTGAAGGTGTGCGACACCTACGACCATATAATGCCTCGTAAGGTGCCATCTGTATGCTAGACTGATAGCTTTTGTTATAAGCAAACTCTGCCAGTGGCAAGTAATCCTTCTAACTGCCTCGGAAATCAATCACGCAACTCCTTAACATGTCTTCCAGTATCTAAATCACCGTCTCTGACTGACCGTCCGTCTGAGGATGGAATGCAGTATTGAAGTCCAATCTTGTACCTAGTGCTTCATGTAAATTCTTCCAGAACTGAGATGTGAAATGAGGATCCCTATCAGATATTATTGAAATCGGTACCTCATGCAGTCTTACTATTTTAGACACATACAGTTTAACCAATTTTTACAGTGAGTAGTCAGCACGAACCGGTATGAAGTGGGCGGATTTGGTCAACTGATCCACGATGACCCATACTGAATCCTTCTTAGTGGGCGTTAGGGGCAACCCACTAACGAAGTCCATAGTCACTCTCTCCCACTTCCAAAGTGGAATCTTAGCTGGCTGGAACAATCCTTAAGGTAACTGATGCTTAGCCTTAACCTGCTGGCAAGTCAGACATTTACCCACAAAATCTGTAACCTCACACTTTAGACCTGGCCACCAGTATGACTCACGAAGTTCGCGGTACATCTTATTTCCACCAGGATGCGTAGCATAAGGGCTACTATGCGCCTCTCGTAGTATGGACTGCCTCAAATCAGTATCCTTTGGAACACAAATTTTCCCACGAAAATAGAGCACCCCTTCGCTATTCAGTCCAAAATCTACAGTATCACCACTCTCAACCTATCGAAATCGAAGACTCAGTAACTCATCCTCCATCTGTTTATAGTTAATCTACTCAATCCACGTCAGTTTAACCTGAAGTTTGGCCAATAGACTACCATCATCAAATAAACTGAGGCTAGCAAACGTCACCCTAAGATCAGTGATAGCCCGACGACTCAGTGCATCAGCCACCACATTAGCCTTACCAGGTGGTGCTCAATAGTACAGTCGTAGCCCTTAACTAGCTCAATCCATCTATGGTGCCTAAGATTCAGCTCCTCTTGGGTGAGGAGGTACTTGAGGCTCTTATGATCTGTATAGATGATACACTTTTCACTATATAGGTAATGCCTCTAGATTTTCAGTGCAAACATCACTGCACCAACTCCAAGTCGTGCGTCAGATAATTCGTCTCATAAGTCTTAGGCTGACGAGACGCATATGCTACCACCTTACCCTCTTGCATCAACACACATCCCAAACCAACATGTGATACATCACTGTAGATAATAAACTCTTTCCCAAACTCTGGCTGTATCAAGACGGAGGCCTCAGTTAATACGGTCTTGAGCTTTTCAAAGCTCTCTTGCTGCGCATCAGTCCAGTTAAACGACACACCCTTGCATAGCAACTTAGTCAAAGGTGCTGCAACCAGTGAAAGCCCCTTTACAAATCATCGATAATGCCCTGCCAGACCTAGAAGCCTGTGGATCTCAGATATATTCTTAGGCTACTTTCAATCCAAGACAGCCTCAATCTTTCAAGGATGGACTCTAATCCCCTCAGCAGAAATGACATGTCCCAAAAACATTGCTTCACGTAACCAAAACTCATATTTACTGAACTTGGCGTACAATTGTTTCTCTCATAAAATCTGTAGAACCACTCTGAGGTGTTCATCGTGCTCATCCTCAGTCTTCGAATACACCAGTATATCATCAATAAGTACCACCATGAACTGATCTAGATAGGGCTAGAACACTCGGTTCATCAGATCTATAAAAGCTACCGGTGCATTTGTCAGTCCAAATGGCATTACTTAGAACTCATAATGTCCATAATGAGTCCTAAACGCTGTCTTATACACATCAGCCTCCTTAACTCGCAACTATTGATACCCTGATCGAAGATCAATCTTAGAGAAAATCAAAGCTCCTCAGAACTGGTTGAACAGATCATCTATCCTCAGTAGGGGGTACTTATTCTTTATGGCCAGCTTATTCAGTTGTCGATAGTTGATACACATATGCATGGATCCATCCCTCTTTTTCATAAACAGAACTAGTACTCCCTACAGAGACACACTAGGGAGAATGAATCCACGATCTAGTAATTCTTGAATCTGAGCCTTAAGCTTTACATGCTTTTTCAGTGCCATTCTATAGGGAGCGATGGACACCGGAGCTGTACCAGGAAGGAGCTCAATCCCAAACTCTACTTCACGATTCGAAGGTAAACTAGGTAGCTCTTCAGGAAAAATGCCCGGAAATGTAACACCCCAAACTCGGCCTAGACATTATGGCTGAATCTGCGATGTCACATTAAAGTGTTTGTCGTAAAGTGTGATCTCGTTTGAAAAGCACAATCTTTATTTAGCCTTTTTGGGTGATCTAAAAGTTGATTTTAAAACTTGCATCATCATCAAAAAGTATATTCTTTAAAATGTTATTAATTTCAAAATCTCGTTTATAGCAGAAGCTTTTTAAAACAGTTGCGTACTTGAGTTTTACTTGTAAAACATTGTTTTCTTGTGGTAGCTCTTAAAACTGTTTATGTATTCATGGTATTTTTCAAAAACATTTATCTTTTGAAAACTCGCTTCCTACTGCTAGTAGATTCAAAGCAAAATAGATATAAATCTCCAAATTAAAAACTAAAAGTTTAAAGAGGCCTTATTACATAAAAATACCCAAATTAAGCTACTTATAAATTAAAAGACAAATATGGGAGCGTAAGCTGTTGTGTGGCCACCTTCGAGTCTCTTGCTGCAACAATCCGCCTAAGGATTACCTGTGCAGTTAACAGATGGGTGAGTTTACGAAAACTCAGTGTGTGAAATCCCATAATAGCAATCTATCAGAGTAAACACAATTTGGGCCTAAGCCCTTTCAGTCTCAGTTAGGGCCTTAGCCCATTTCATTAATAATAAGCGATGCGATATGATGTCGGTGTAGTAATAGTAAAATGATGTAGTAACAATGAATCGATGCGAACAAGAATGAAATGGTATGTAGATCCTACCCATCCAGGCTCTACACACCATCTCCGTATCAACCATACACACCATGTGGGGATAAAATCGACCCAACCATCCCTACACTCCAGAATTAGCACCGGTTGTGGAACTAAACAGTATTTGTAGCAGAGCTACCAGTATAATAGGCTTAGAGCCATCAATTATATGCAACAGAGCTACCAGTACAGTACACTTCCTCCAATCATATAAAAACCCGTATATCACATAGGGACAAAATAGTCATTTACCACATAAGGGCAAAATAGTCTTTTTACCACATAAGGTCAAAACAGTCATTTTACCTCATAAGGGCAAAACAATCATTTTACCTCATGAGGGAAAAATAGTCATTTAATTGATTAAGGGTCCAGGTACACTTACCGGCCCAACAGTAGGTACACAATCATCTTGGGCGACTCGTGTAACCTTAATAGTCAATCGGTGATAATGGGCCCACAGCCCATATTGTTGGCCCATGTAGGCCAACACACTCGTATGGCCCACATAGCCCAAAAATGGCATTAGCCGTGTGGTTTACACAACTTGGCCCATTATTTACCACACTTTTGTGCGATTTTCCCATGTGGGGCCCACAAGCCCATTGGGCCTACATGGCCCAGTCCGACCCAAAATGGCCCAATCTCATTTCAACCCATGAAAACGCTCATAGCTGTCTCATCGACCATATGGCCTGTCACATGGGCGGCCACACACCTGTGTGGTGTTGATAGCCCACTTTTCAGCTTTTCGGCTTTTCAGCTTTTGCCGTTTCCCATCTAATGGTAGTGTTATACACACCTATTATGAAAATGTAGCCATAACGCTTCCGAGATCAAAGCACCTATGATTCACAACAACCCTACCATCAGTTCATATTCATGGTTACTCCAAAACCATTGTATGGAACATGCTTTAACTGAATCATCGCTACTTACCAATCGAACAATCGCAGAACTCCTATTGTTCCAAACCAACGTATGCTCTTCAATGCTTCCACCTTCACATGAAACAGTTAACTGATTCATAAGAATCTATAATCCTACATAAATATATCTAGAACTTAAAGTACTTAGAACGGATAAAAGGATCACTTGCAGGGGAAGAGCAATCGGCCTAACACATTGATTATTGAAATCAAGCCCTTAGAACATTCGACAAACCATAGTGTTAAATGTCAGTCCTAAAGGTGGAATAAAGAATGAGTGAGAAGGATACATTTCCTGAGAAGAAGACTAACCAATATACAGCCAAGACCCAAGTCTAGAAGTCGTCTGAATTGAAAAAAGGGGTATTAAGTTTTAGCAAGAGAAACAACATGATTGAGAGGGAGAGAAACAAAGATTAGTAGGAGAAGAAGAACGGCCCCAAAAGCCAGAGGTATTCGGCCAAGAACTGTTCAACCAAGAGAAGAAAGAAATCAGAAAAGAAGTATTCAGCTTCAGAGAAGAGGAGAAGAAGAAGAAGAAGAAGATAGGTACTCAATTGGAACAATCGACCTTTACAATGTCAAGTAATCGGTTTGAAGCAAAGAAAGGAGAGTAAAATGTCACTTAGGTATTCTACCAAAAAGAGAAATCAAGAGACTGAGAAAATTTTTCAGGAGTATTGGACTAAAGCCAATAAAACAAAGGAAATGAGGCTGCCAACCCAAGATATTGAGAACGAAGTTGACACTCAGTTAGCTAACCCCAATTGGCACCCAAGGCAGAACCAATTTCAGCACCCAATTACCATAGCCAAATTTTGACCAAATGCACTCTACAGATTCAGTCAGCCTTCAACACACTAAACACCTCCCAAACCATCCTACTCAACCAAAACTCTAAGTGCCAGAGTTCAAACTCGACATGACTCTCTTCTCAATTCAAACTTGCTCGATTATCTCTTTAATTTCCTCCCATCCATAATCTCCAACAACCGAAATCTTCTATCTATCTCCTCAGATTCAACTGCAACAACTTCATTCAAAACTGTTCAAACCCTTGGTGTTTTGGTCAAACACAACTTCCTTCCATGGCCACCAGTAAAAATAAAACACTCCCTTGCGCATTGAAGTATTTAAACTTCAGACCTCATGAAACACTCCACACGCCACTTCCCCTAGACCAGTAGGCATTTTATGACATGTTTTAGCAACATTTAAATAAAAGCCTACTGCCTATAGACAATATTTATTCATTTAAAAATAAAACTTTTTACACCTGCCCAGGCTTGAACCCAGGACTTCCCAAACACTCCCAGAACACTTAGAACACTTAACCACTGAAGCAAATACACATTTGTGTCACTTTCCTGCACAATTAAATATTTATGTGCCGCCTCCTAACTATTTCCATGCTCAAGACCTAATACTTCTAGGCCTAAATTTAGGGCGTTACAGGAAAGTCCTTAACCGTCCTGATATCTTTAACCAAAAAATCCCCAGAATTTGAAACACTGATGTAGGCCAGATACGCCTCACATCCCTTACGAACTAAACGAACCAACTTTTCGGCCCTTAATGCAGAAATCACATTTGACAAGTAGTTTCAAAGCTCCCCAATTATGACTACCTCGCTATCCTCTGCAATTCTCAGTATAACCCTATTCGTGGCACAATCTAAGCTCACTCGGTGTTTAACCAAGCAGTCCATTCCCAATATCATATCAAATTCGTGAAAAGGCAATTCCACCAGGTCAGCCAGGAAGATAGCCCTTGAAACTCTAAAGGAATGTCTCTAAACAACTTATTTACCCTCACCGATTACCCCAGCGGACTCAGTACAGTGACCTCTCTCGTAGTGCTCTCAACCAATATACCCAAGTTTTTAGATACAGTACAAGCTATATTGGAGTGAGTAGATCCTATATCTATCAGTGCAGTATAAGGTACATTATAAATAAAGAATGTACTCATGATGACATCCGAAGTATCTCCCTCCTCTCGGTGACATGCAGCATATACTAAAGTCGGCTGGCTCGCCTCAGTATCTCCCTCCTCTCAGTGGCTGTTGAACTACTCTCAGTGGTGGTGTAGTACCCATGCCAGAAGCTTACATCATATCAGATATCCGCGGACAATCCCTAATACGGTGCTCCAAAGAACTGCACCTCAAACATGCTCCAGTCCTTTTCCAACACTCGCCCAGATGGTGTCTACCACAATCAGTACACGGCGGCTGTCTAGTAGTAGCAATAAGGGCTCCAACTCTGATGGCCCATCAACTCTGGCCTTTTTCTTATGCCTCTGAATAGAACTCGAGAGCTCCGAATCCCTCTTACTTCTACCACTCTCTCGATTCTGGCACTCAGTAACTTTACTTTCTTGGTGATCTTTGCCTTATCAACCAATGCAGCAAAATCTCACTCCCTCTGTGGAGCTATCAGAACCCTCAAATTATCCCTGAGGACATCCTCGAAGCTAACACATCGCTCGTACTCAACGGCCCCCATACCTCGAGCATAATGACTCAATCACAGAAATTCAGCCTCATACTCGGCCACTTATCTATCCCCTTGGGTCAAATTCAAGAACTCTCTCCTACAGGCATCCACATAACTGGCACCAAAATACTACTTGTAACAGCCCGATTTAGACCCTAGTCGGAATAGTGGTTTTGGGACCACAAATCTGAGTCAGCAAAATATTTTAACATTATCTTCTATGTTTAGAACATGATATGTGATATGTGTGAAAATTTTGTATGGAAATTTTATCATTTGTATGATCGATTTTATAAAAGGACTTAATCGTATAAAATGCAAAAAGTGACTTGCTATATGTTAAATGTGTCTATTTGTTATGGCTTATTAAAGAAAAATTCCTTATGTTGTTATTATGCCATTGATGTGGTTCATGGACATTAATGACCATCCATTAAGTGATTTTATAATGGTTTATTAAAGGTTAATTTGAAAACTATGTATTAATGATAATAAAATAAAACAAAAACAAAAGATGAGGGATATTCATCTTTGTTTTGCTGAAAGTTGAGAAGGAAACTGTTCATCCATGGTGTTTTAGGGTTCGACTATTACCAAGCTCAATTGTAAGTTCATTTTTGTTCGATTTTTAATGATGTCTATGTTTTTGTGATTGTTGTTATGTGTTCTAGCTACCCATGCTTAAATTTATAAAATTGTAACACCCCAAACCCAGCCCAGACGTTATGGCCAAATTAGGCGATGTCACATTAGAGTGTTTTTCGAAAACTTACTCTTGTTGATGAAAACCCGTTTGGAAATTTAAAGCCTCTTGCTAGATCTCAAATCATTCTAGCTTTTCATTATTCATTTTAAGTTGTCATTACTTTTTAAACTCTGTTTATTATGGAAGCATTTCAAAAGCATTGCGAAAATGTAGTGTTTTTAAAATAGTTATCATTTTGGAAAACTGCGTTCTTCGTTCAACAGATATAAATCATAATAACCAAAAACCCAAAATTAAAAATAATAAAATTATAGAGGCCTTATTACATAATTCAAAACCCAAAACAAAATCTAATAGCAAATAAAAGAAAAAAGAAGCAGTAGTGTGGCCATCTTCGAGTCCCTCGTAGCATCGATCCGCCTAGGGATTACCTGAACAGTTAAAACAAATGGGTGAGTTTATGAAAACTCAGTGTGTAATCCGAATATCAAACAAACACTGAATAACATAGTCTGGGCCTAAGCCTAGTTCGGTAATAGTCTGGGCCTGAGCCTATTGCAATAACAGTAACAGTGTAGGCCTTAGCCCAATGCAGTAACAATATAGTACAACAATGCATCCCAACCCAAACCAGCCAACACACCACTCCGTACCACCAACACACCGTTTGGGGACAAAGTTGACCCACCCAGCCAACACACTAAGATCGCAGTAAAGCTGCCAGTAATAGTAATGCAGCAAGGCTGCCAGTATCAATATATGGCACAAAGCCATGAGTAGCAGCACGAAGCCATCAATAGTGGTACAAAGCCATCAATAGTGGCACAAAGTCATCAATGGCAGCACAAAGCCATCAGTAGCGGCATAAAGCCATTAGTAGCGGCACAAAGCTATCAATAGCGGCACAAAGCCATTAGTAGCGGCACAAAGCCATCAATAATGGCACAAAGCCATCAATATCGCAACAATGCTGCCAGTATTAGTAACACAGCAAAGCTACCGGTAATAGGCTTTAAGCCATTAGTTGGTCCACAGTCGTCTTGTGCGACCCGTTTGACCATATCAGTACAGTACACTTCCTTCAAATTATATAACCCATCCCCATGGAAAATGTCATGTCATAAATCATACATAGATGCAAAAAGTCATACTCAGAAAGAACAGTCAAATCATAGCACAAATCAGTCATATACCCTCGAGTGGTAAAATAGTCATTTTACCGTATAAGGGTATTTCTGGCCATTTTACCTGCCTTGGGGTCTAGGTACTCTTATCGACCCATCAGAAGGTCTACAGTTACCTTGAGCGACTCATGTATCCTTAACGGTCCTAACACTGTAAATGGGCCCAGGGCCCGTTATGCGGCCCAAATAGGCCCACACGCCCGTGTGGCCGATCTAGCCCAAAATTTACCACGGCCATGTGAACTGTACAGTCCAATCCAGTAATTACCATATATTACGAAATTTATCTGTGTGGAGCCCACAAGCCCATTAGGCCCACAGGGCCTATTTTGGCCCATCGTAGCCTAGAACGACCCAAACCCATGAGAATGCTCACGGCGACCTCAACCGTCTTATGCCCATGATTGGGGGGGTTGGCTTACCACATGTTCGTTCGCACACCCATGTGGCCAAAAGGCCATTCTTTTGACTTTTTTAGCTTTTCGGCATTTGCCAATCTACAGTCTATACAGTGTTTGAATACACACCTATTATAGAGTTGTAAGTGAACCGCTTCTGAATTGGGAACCGATGATCAACCACAACCCCACCATCAGTCATATTTACAGTTAATCCAAAAACCAAAGCACTGCAGGAACTTTAAAATCCGTGCATTCTTCCCAAAGCTTCAACCTTCACACGAATAGTTAACCAAATCATCAAACTCCATAACCCCACTTAATTGTATCTAGGATTAAAGTACTTACCAATAGAGAAGGTACCACTTGCAGGGACAGGGTAATCAGCTAAGCACCCTAATTACAGAAATCGAGCCCCTAATAACAATCGTACGAACAACGAATTAAAAAGGTGCTAGATGAATACTACCCCATGGTAGGAAAGAGAGAAAGCAAACACTTGGCCTAGGAGATACCAAAAGTCGAATCTTTGAGAAAAAATTGAATGAGATTCGACTAAGGGGGAAAACAAACCATAGAACACTTACCCAACAAGTCAAAGGAATTTCGGTAGTATTTCAGCAAGAATCGACCAAGGGAATGATAAGAAAAGAAGGGAGAAAATAACTAGTCCTTGATAATTTCAGCTATCCAAAGACAGAGAGTAATCGATTTGGAGAACAGAGACGAAGAAGTGAACACTACTTAGGGTATTCGGCCAACAAAGAAAGATAGGGAATGATTCGGCCTGCCAAAGAACAAAGGAAGGAAGAATGATATCAGAAAAAGGAGTATTCGGCTTTAGAGAAGAGGGGACAATCGGCTAGGGGAAAGCTGATTGAGAGAAAGGGAGAAGAGAGGAGGGAATGTTCGGTTATGGCAAAGAAAATTAAAAGAATGAAAAGTGATGGAGAGACAAATGTAGATTCAACAAGGTATCAGTCGGTAGAGCATAGTCAAAGTAAATTAACACGAAGCGTCCCCAAATGATCAGAAGTAATTTTCGGTTACTAAACCAGCACAAACAAAAAAGAATGAAAAGAAGCAAAATGAGTCAACTACCAAAAAAGACAGCAAGCAATAGCCAAATTTGGCACTAAGTGCCTATGACCGATTTTGGCACAAGAAGAGTCCTATTTTCGGCAACCAACTCCCTCTTCCTTACTCCTTGATTCACTTCATGAAAAATTCCTAAATTTTCTCCTATTCACCAATTCAAACATTCAAAAAATCCCCTTTTTTACTCCCCAAATTCGGCCAACAACAATACTATTCAAACCAATTCAAATTCTTGGTGTTTCGGTCAAACACAACTTCCTCCCATCTCCTTTAGCAAAAAATAACCTCCTTTTGCTCAAGTAAGGATTCAAACCTCAGACCACTAGCATATACAACACGCCATTTACAACTAGATCAGCAGCCTATTTTCTATCATACTTTTCCAAATTAAACTTATAACCTTACTGGCCAAAGATAGGGGCTTTATCCTTAAAAATCAAAATTTTTGTGGAAGCCAAGGCTTGAACCCAGGACTTCCCAAACACTTCCAGAGCACACAACCACTAAGCCAAACACTTAATTATGTCACTTCCTTGCACAATTAAATATTTATGTGCACTCTTCTAACTACACCCACTCGAGACTAAAAAGTTTTAGGCACAAAATTTGAGGCGTTACAATTTAGCCCTCCTTAGAGAAATTTCTTCTTCAAAATTTCCCACTATCAAAACTGTTGCATAACCCAGACTACACCACTACGCTCTTGTTGCACACTCTGAACCCAATAACACTTTCACACTTTAACTTGAACTTGAAACCTCTTACATACACCTAAAACATCTAAACATTCGAGCAGATAGATATCACCCACATACAATTTCTATATCCCAAACGTCACACCCAAATAAAACATACCTGAGTTAAAAGTGACTTGGTAATCCCAAACCCGATGCTCCTTCGACCTGTATTTGAGACATGCTCCTGACTTCCTTCGGCATTCACCCAAATGATAACCTTTACAATGCTCACAAGCCGGTAAATTCAGACGTGTTTTAACACGTTTCATAGAATGAGGCTCTAGACTCAGAGAACTGTGATCTCTCTTCGTCTTACAATCCAAGCACCTAGCTTGAAGTATTTCACCAATCTCCTTAACTCTGGCCACAAACACTTCCTCTAGCACCTCCCTTACTAACCAAGTCAGTGCTTCAGTACCAAGCTTCGGGTTATCACTACCCGAAGTTGGCGAACTTACCTTAACCTCCGTCTCCTGAGCAATCTCATGATCTGGTGAAATAGGCAACCCCTTGCGACCTTGCTTACCTTCAGAATCTATATCAGTACTGTCATCAACTTAAAATCTACATATCCAGAACACACACAAAATAAATACAAAATCTAAATTCTAGTGTTTCCAATACAGCATAATGCCTAAAGAAGTCGCAGTATTTCTATTTACTGTATTTCAATGCAAACAAGCAATAGTTTTAGAATGACTTACAGGATTGGTGCGGAGATTCGATGTACCACGCATTCAACATATCCTTTCAAAGTAGTTCAAATCGTTTTAAAACAGTTCTTTTAAAATTTTAAAGTTTTGGAAAAAACCCAAATCCACAGTCGAGTTTTGCAACTTGGCTCTGATATCACTAAATGTAACACCCCAAACCCAGCCTAGAAGTTATGGCAGAATCAGGCGGTGTCACATTGGAGTGCTTTTTGAAAACTTACTTTTGTTGATGAAAACCCATTTGGAAATTTAAAGCCTCTTTGTTAGATCCCAAATCATTCTAGCTATTCGTTATTCATTTTAAATTGTCATTACTTTTTAAACTCTGTTTGTTGCGGAAGCATTTCCAAAGCATTACGAAAACGTAGTGTTTTTAAAATTGTTATCGTTTTGGAAAAATGCATTCTACGTTCAATAGATATAAATCATAATAACCAAAAACCCAAAATTTAAAAACAAGAAAATTAGAGAGGCCTTATTACATAATTCAAAACCCAAAACAAAATCTAATAGCAAATAAAAGAAAATAGAAGCAATTGTGTGGCCATCTCTGAGTCCCTCGCAGTACCGATTCGCCTAAGGATTACCTGAACAGTTAAAACAAGTGGGTTAGTTTACGAAAACTCAGCGTGTAATCCCAATATCAAACAAACAGTGAATAACATAGTCTGGGCCTAAGCCCAGTTTGGTAACAGTC
The DNA here is from genome assembly GCA_025698465.1 of Gossypium longicalyx. Classification (NCBI taxonomy): domain Eukaryota; kingdom Viridiplantae; phylum Streptophyta; class Magnoliopsida; order Malvales; family Malvaceae; genus Gossypium; species Gossypium longicalyx. The sequence goes on along the minus strand of CM046999.1, from coordinate 31,989,466 downwards.
TAGGCCTGAGCCCATTACAATAATAGTAACAGTGTAGGCCTTAGCCCAATACAGTAACAATACAGTACAACAATGCATCCCAACCCAAACCAGCCAACACACCACTCCGTACCACCAACACACCATGTGGGGACAAATTCGACCCACCCAACCAACACATCAGTATAGCAACAAAGCTACCAGTAATAATATCGCAGCAAAGCTGTTAGTAACAGTAACGCAGCAAGGTTGTAAGTATCAATATATGCCACAAAGCCATGAGTAGTAGGACGAAGCCATCAATAGTAGTACAAAGCCATCAATAGTCACACAAAGCCATCAATGGCGGCACAAAGCCATCAGTAGCAGCACAAAGCCATCAATTGTGGCACAAAGCCATCAATAGCGGTACAAAGCCATTAGTAGCGGCACAAAGCCATCAATAGTGGTACAAAGCCATCAATAACCCAGCAATGCTGCCAATATTAGTAACACAACAAAGCTTCCAGTAATAGGCTTTAAGCCATCAGTAGGTCCATAGTGATCTTGTGTGACCCGTGCAACCTTAGGTCCACAGTCGTCTTGTGCGACCCGTGTGACCATATCATTACAGTACACTTCCTCCAAATTATATAACCCATCCCCATGGAAAATGTCACGTCATAAATAATACATATATGCTGAAAGTCATACTCAGAAAGAACAGTCAAATCATAGCACAAATTAGTCATTTACCCTCGAGGGGTAAAATAGTCATTTTACCCTATATGGGTATTTTGGTCACTTTACGTGCTTTGGGGTCTAGGTACTCTTATTGACCCATTAGAAGGTCTACAGTCGCGTCGAGTGACTCATGTATCCTTAACGGTCCTAACAGTGTAAATGGGCCCAAGGCCCGTTATGCGGCCCAAATAGGCCTACACGCCCTTGTGGCCCATCCAGCCCAAAATTTACCACAGCCATGCAAACTGATATGAGCCACCTCGGGTGACTCGAGTCGTATTAGTGATTGCCCAATCGTCGACAAGAAGTTACGTTAGGTTTAGTTGAGTTAGGTTGGAGTTGGAATTTGTTTAGTGAATTTAGAACGAAGAAGTAAGAAAAAAGATGGTGTTGGTTTAGGTAGAATAGGCAATAAGGAGTGATAGTTTGGATTTAGGTTATGAAAAGGAGTAGTTGAATGAATTGGTTCAATTAGTTAAGATGAGTTAAATGAATGGTCGAAATGGTAAGAGTGGTATAAACGAAATGGTACGAATGAAATGGTATGAATGAAGTGGTATGAATAAATTGGTCGATGTAGGTACGATTTGGTAAAGAAGAAAGGGGTTTGAACTAATAAAGGTGCTTACAAGAACCAATACCAATATGGTATCAACCTGTTGTTTTTAAGCCCTTTTAGTTCGGTTTAGGATTGGTAAAGGAAACCTCGACCCACTATCTAACAAGATAGGAACCTCGGTATGTTTGAACGCCACACTACAGGTAGTGAGAAGTTTGGGTTCGACAAAGAAATTGGTTGACTCGACTAGAACACTAGAAAAGCCAATCGAATCTTTGAACGAAATGGAGAAAAAGTTGCCTCACAATTTTGACAACATAACATTCACAAAGAGTCAAAAAAGTTTTTTTACATGGAAAATTAACAAGTATTCATAGGCCTATAGTCTAGGTAGCCGAATGGCCTTTCAAACTTACAAATTAAGTAAAAGAAATTCTAGAAAGTTAATCCTTAATGTGCATGACTAAATTCAGCAATGGAACATGAATTGTGAGTGCTTCTTGCTTAAGAAATGACAAGTGAATGAATGAAGCTCCATGGGACACTTGCTAGGTTCGGCCTCCCTTGTTTAATGAAGCAATTGAGTGACAACCTTTAGCCAAAAACCATGAATTAAATGGTGATACTCCAAGGGCAAAAATAGGTGTGAATGCCACAACCTGAAGTGTCCATAGGTGTGAACATGGTGAACCCAAAAGACTTGTTGTGTGAACACAATGTGAACAGAATGTAGAGGTTCATGGAAGAAGTCATTCGGCCAACCATCTCATGCATGTATTATATCCCTTTGACCGAATAGTCACTTATTTAGATGAAGAGGTAGCACAACATACATGGCTCTTGGTCATTCATGAACCCTTGGAATCAATGCACCTTGCCATGCATGCATTTAACCGATTCATGCATCTTTAGTATCCATGCACCTTAGCCATCCATGCACCCTCCAAAAGTGATGTCTCTTCAAACCTCATGTGTCCATTGGTGTTCCTACACAAGACATGTGAACAAAAATTAATTCTAACCATGTGAAAATTTTGGCTAATGTGAACACAAGTAAAAAAATTAAATTTGGTTGTGACTAAATTTAATTAACATCAGTTAAGCATTTTAAGACATAATTAATACTACTAATATGAACCCAATTTATTATATAGAATATTAAATAACTTTTAATAGACTTATTAAATTTGAGTCAATAGTAAATAAATGAAGTCAAAGTTGGACTTTATGAGCTGAAGTTTAGCTCATGAGCTAAAATCGAGCTGGGCTTGGACTCGTGAGCTGGTGTGAGCTAGACTCGAGCTAGGGAACTGGAAATGAGATGAATTCCAAGCTAGTAAGCTAGTTTTGAGCTGAATGTGAGCTGGCTTGAGCTGGTGGTGAGCTCGGTAAGCTGAACTGGACTTGTAGGTAATTGTACGGTAAATTCAAAGAGCTGGGATAAGTTTTCTCGGAACGTCCTAATAGTGTTTCATCCCAAAGTTGAGCCACAAACGCTGGGATAGACTCTTTAAACACCTTGGCTCGAGCTCGAGTGACAGGACATTGAGGTAGCACTATGGAGTCCTTGCTCGAGCTAACTATTTCGTGGGGCGTGCTTGCATCATTCCCCCTCTTCAAAATGACTTGTCCTCAAGTAAGAATCTGCATCAAAAGGGGTTAAATCTGGAACGTTGAAAGTAGCAGTAACATTATAATCGTCGTGCAAATTAATTTTATATAAATTTTTATTTATTCGCTCTAGGATCTGAAAAGGGCCGTCTCCGCGAGGCAATAGCTTAGATTTACGTTGGGCTGGAAAGCGCTCCTTCCTTATATGAACCCAAACCCATTCTCTGGGTTCAAAAACTACTCATTTTTGGCCTTTGTTCGCAATACGAGTATAGGACTCGGTCCTAGCCTCAATATTCGCCTGCACCTTCCTATGTAAGTCCTTGACAAAGTCCGCCTTTTGCTTAGCATCTGCACGGACAAACTGATCAGTAGGCAAAGGCAATAAATCTAAAGGTGTCAAGGGATTAAACCTGTAGACAATTTCAAAAGGTGAAAACTTCGTCGCGGAATGGACAGAATGATTATACGCAAATTCAATATGTGGTAGACAGTCTTCCCACGACTTAATTTTTTTTTGAATGATGGCCTAGAGCAAAGTAGATAGGACTCTATTGACAACTTCCGTTCGGCCATCAATTTGGGGGTGGCAGGTGGTCGAAAATAGAAGTTTGGTCCCTAATTTTCCCCACAAGGACCTCCAAAAATGACTTAAAAATTTGGCATCTCGGTCTGACACAATCGTACAGGGAATGCCATGGTGTCTGACGATGTCCCTGAAAAACAAATTTGCAACATGAACAGCATCATCAGTCTTAGTACAAGCAATAAAATGAGACATTTTTGAGAATCTATCAACAACGAAAAAGATAGAGTCCTTCCCCGTTTTTGTGCGCGGAAGGCCATGGACAAAGTCCATAGAAATGTCAACCCGTGGTGCTGTAGGAATTGGCAATGGTGTGTATAAGCCATGGGGTTGAACCTTCGACTTAGCCTTTTTACAGGCTATACACCTTTTACAAACTCGCTCCATGTCCTTTCGCATCCGCAGCTAATAAAAATGTTCGTGAAGAGTGGCTAGCGTCTTGTTAACCCTGAAGTCTCCCATGAGACCACCGCTATGTGCTTCGCGCACTAAGAGGTCTCGAACAGATCCATAGGGAATGCAAAGTTTGCCTTCTCGAAATAGGTAGCCCTCGTACCTATAAAAAATTTCAAAAGAACCTTTCTCGCAAGCAACAAATATCTCACCAAAATTAGAATCGTTAACATAAGCATCTTTTAATAATGCAAAACCAAGAATTTTGGAATCTAAATACAATAATAAGGTATAACTTCTTGAGAGCGCATCAGCCACTATATTATCTTTACCTTTTTTGTATTTAATGACATACGGAAACGACTCAAGAAATTCGACCCATTTTGCCTGGCGGCGGTTCAATTTTTGCTGGCCTTTAATGTGTTTCAAGGTTTCATGATCGGAGTGAATAACAAACTCTTTTGGCCACAAGTAATGTTGCCACATCTCAAGGGCCCGTATAAGCGCGTACATCTATTTATCGTACACCGGGTAGTTGAGTACGACTCTGTTGATTTTTAGCTAAAGTAAGCCACAGGCGACCATCTTGTGTTAAAACAGCCCCGATTCCAACACCCGAAGCATCGCACTCGATCTTAAAAGTCTTCGAGAAATCTCGAAGGGAAAGCAAAGGTGCGTTAGTAAGACAATTTTTAATTTTAATAAATGAACTCTCTTACTCATCGTTCCAAATGAAAGAAGAATTTTTCTTAATAACACTCGTAAGTGGAGCAACAATAGTGCTAAAATTCGGAACAAATCGTTGGTAGAAGCTTGCTAGGCCATGGAAACTTCGGACTTACGAAACGCTCGTAGGCCTTGGCCAATCTTGTATGGCCTTAATCTTCTCTTGGTCTACCTCGAGACCATCCGCACTAACTAAAAAACCTAGAAAGACAGTTTTTTTTAGAACAAAAGAACATTTCTTTAAATTAGCTTATAACGTCTCTTTTCGCAAAACTTCCAAAATAGACTTGATGTGCCTTACATGATCTTTCATGGATTTGCTATAGATCAAAATATCGTAAAAATACACCACACAAAACTTACCGATGGAAGACCTTAATACATAGTTCATTAGTCTCATGAATGTACTTGGAGCGTTGGTAAGGCCAAAAGGCATAACCAACCATTCGTACAGCCCGTGCTTGGTCTTGAACGCCGTTTTCCATTCGTCTCCCTCTCGCATTCGAATTTGGTGGTAGACACTTTTCAAGTCGATTTTTGAGAATACTTTGGCTCCACTAAGTTCATCTAACATGTCATCTAAGCGAGGAATGAGATGACGGTATTTGATCATTATTTTGTTAATGGCTCGACAATCCACGCACATGCGCCATGTTCCATCCTTCTTCAGTACCAATAGTACGAGAACAGCACTGGGACTTAGGCTCTCACAGATGTAGCCTTTTTCCATCAATTCATGACTTGTCTTTCCAGTTCTTTGGTTTCCTCCGGATTGGCTCGGTAAGCAGGTCGATTTCGAATAACTGCTCCCGGCACAAAATCAATTTGATGCTCGATTCCACGAAGTGGTAGAAGTCCACTCGGGACTTCTTCCGGAAAGATGTCTTTGAATTCGTACAACAAAGACAAAACAGGAGAAGGTAGGATATCGGGTAATTCGTTAGTAGAAAATAATGCTTCCTTGTACAAAAGTACAAGAAAAGTTCAATTCATCGTCAATGCTTTTCTCACTTCACTTGTTTTTCAATTTTTTCAATTTGATGCATATACACTCATTTTTTCAATTTTCTCTTCTTTTTCTTCTTTTCCTTTATTGATTTTCTTTTCACTCTCTTTTTCCCAACTACCCTGAAATTCGAGGATGCAACATCACAACATATCCTGAAGAATCTGAATCATCCGCTCAGACTGACCGTCGGTCTGCGGGTGAAAAGCCGTACTAAAATTCAACTTTATACCCAAGGCTTCTTGTAACTTCTTCTAGAATCTTGAAGTAAACCTCGGGTCCCTGTCTGAAATAATTGACAGTTGTAGCCTATGTAATCTTACAATCTCAGATATGTACAAGTCGGCCAACTTATCAAGAGAGTAATTTGTTCTTACCGGAATAAAATGAGCTGACTTTATCAATTTATCCACCACAACCCATATAGCATCTTTCCTTTTCGGAGTCATTGGCAACCCTATCACGAAATCCATAGTAACTTTGTCCCACTTCCATTCGAGGACCATCACAAGCTGTAATAAACCTGAAGGTACTTGATGTTTAGCTTTAACTTGCTGACATATCAAGCATTTCGATAAAAATTCGGAGATGTCTCTTTTCATACTGCTCCACCAGTACATTTTCTTCAAATCATTGTACATCTTGGTACTTCCTGGATGAATAGACAATCAGCTGTTATGAGCCTCTTTCAAGATTTTTTGGATAAGTTCATCGTCTTTGGGTACACATACCCTATCTCTGAACATCAAACATCCATCAGGACCAACCCAAAAATCTGATTCAATGCCCTACTTGCATTGAGTTCTTTTAGCTTGCAGGTCATTATCATTAGTTTGAGCATCATAGATTTCCTGAAGAAATGTCGGCCTAGCCTCTAGCTCTGCCAAGACTGAACCATCATCAAGCAATGTTAATCAAGCATCCATGGCTCTCAGTGCAAACAAGGATTTTCTACTCAACGCGTCGGCGATCACATTCGCCTTTCCCGAGTGATAGTCAATGATCAGTTCATAATCTTTAATTAATTCCAACCACCTCCGTTGTCTCAAGTTCAATTCTTTTTGAGTCATCAAATACTTCAAACTCTTATGGTCAGTAAATACACGACAGATTTCACCATATAAATAATGCCTCAAGATTTTCAAGGCAAAGACAATGGCGGCGAGCTCTAAGTCATGTGTCGAATAGTTCTTCTCGTGTGGCTTCAACTACTGTGAAGTGTAGGCTATCACCTTGCCATCTTGCATGAGTACACCACCCAGACCATTCACGAATGCATCACTGTAGACCACAAACTCTTTTCCCGGCTCAGGCAATACTAGGACAAGAGCTTCAGTCAGCAATGCCTTTAACTTTTCAAAACCCTGCTGACACTTTTGTGTCCATTCAAACTTAACGTCTTTCCGTAGCAACCTCGTCATTGGAGTCACTATCATAGAGAATCCTTTCACAAATCTTCGGTAGTAACCGGCTAAGCCCAAAAAGCTTCTAACCTCGGTTACAATTTTTAGGCAATTTCCATTCAACAATAGCAAAGATCTTACTTGGATCTACTCAGATGCCTTCACCCGAAACAATATGACCTAAGAACCCAACTTCTTGGAGCCAAAACTCACTCTTGCTAAATGTAGCATACAGTTGTTTTTCCCGTAAGGTCTACAACACAGTTCTCAGGTGCTTCGCATGCTCTGTCTTGTCTTTAGAATAAATCAAGATGTCGTATATGAACACAATGACAAACTTATCCAAGTATGGCTGAAAGATCCTATTCATTAGGTCCATGAATACAGCCGGTGCGTTCGTTAACCCAAACGGCATAACAAGAAATTCTTAATGACCGTACCTCGTTCTGAAAGCTGTCTTAGGTGCATTCGATTCTTTAACTCGTAGCTGATAATAGCCGGACCTCAGATCTTTCTTAGAAAACACGGTGGCTCCTCTCAACTAGTCGAATAAATCATCGATCCTTGGCAAAGGATACTTATTCTTGATAGTCACCTTGTTCAGTTGTCAATAATCTATACATAGTCTCATTAAACCATCTTTCTTCTTTACAAACAATACGAGAGCACCCCAAGGTGAAAAACTTGGCCTTGCAAAACCTTTATTCGTCAGCTCTTGCAACTGTACTTTTAACTCTTTTAGCTCAGTTGGCGCCATCCTGTACGGAGCAATAGAAATGGGAGTTGTCCCTAGCACCAATTCAATACCAAACTCTATCTCTCTCTCAGGAGGTAATCCAGGTAATTTTTCTGGAAATACATCTAGATACTCACATACTATTGGCACAAACTCAATCTTCAACTCGGTTTCTCTAGTGTTCAATACAAAAGCAAGGTAGGGTTCGTACTCTTTCCTCATATATCTCTAAGCAACCATTGTCGTGATTACAACTGGCAGCGTACCCAATCTCTTGAACCAACATGTAGAATCTTACCATCTGGGCATTTCAATTTAATATGTTTGCTACCACAATTTACAATTACATCATGCAGGGATAACCAATCCATACTGAGTATTACATCAAACTCATCAAATGGTAACGACATAAGGTTAGCCAGAAAACATTGACCATGAATTGTCAAAGGACAATTCTTACAGACTTTATCAACCAGAACTGATTTGCCTAGTGGGTTTGACACTCTAATAATAAATTCCGTAAGTTCAATGGGTATGTTCATACTAGACACCAATCTCATGAAAATGTATGAATGCGTTGACCTCGGATATATTAAGCAATAACACATGTATTGAAAAGATAGAAAGTACCCGTGATAACGTCAGGAGCAGAGCCTTCCTCTCGAGCGTGTATTGCATACGTTCTTGACGGGGCTTAGGCCTCTGATTTGGCAGTGTCTTTGGCCGCAACTCGACTGCCATTGGCACTTCCAAGATACCTCAGAGGTCTACCTCATTCAGTAGGAGCACTCGACTTCGGGGCTACTTCCACTTCTTTTTCAATTCGCTCTAGGCAGTCCCTAAGAAAGTGGTCGAGAGAACCTGTAACACCCCAAACCTGGCCCAGATGTTATGATCGAATTCGGCATGTCACATTGTAGCGTTACTAGAATAGTCATGTTTTATCTAAATTCTTTCTTAGTGGTTAAAGAATATCCTCGTTATAGATTAAAGTGAATGGAAGCTGTGCACCAGGTAGGATGCCAGAAAAGAGGAGGTGAGTCAATTAGACTGCTTAAGTACCCAGCTCTCCACGGATCCAATCCTAGACATGCACACAACCATTGCCACACTTTAACTGAGTGATTGTTCAGGGAAAACCAATTTATTTAAAACCATTTGAAAAGATTGTTAATTTTGAAAACATTTTTGTTGCGGAAGCTTTGCTTTGCTGACACGTTATTTTGAAATCAAGTAACCTTTTTAAAACGCGCCCTAGAGCTATTCAATTTCAAACAATCAAAACAATATCACATCCAAGCTAACAAAACATACTAAGAAAAATTAAAAATAAATAAATTGGCCTTGTTACAACTTAAAAACCCAAAACAATTAAAGTAAGTAAGTGCTGATCAAAACACATGAAGAAAAGCGAATTTGCAGAACATGTGGCCACTCCGAATCCCTCACGGCTCCAAGTCCACTATGGTTGGGAATTTCCTGCATGGATGAAATTAAGGGGTGAGTTTGGAAAACTCAGTGTGTAAAGTAAGCCCAACCAGAGCCCAAATCAGTTCAAGCTTTACTGGGCCTAAGCCCTATTTAGAAATCAGAGTTAACAAGGCCTTAGCCCATATCAATATTAATCTGGGCCATAGCCCCTTACAGTATCAGAGTATATCGGGCCTAGCCCATATCAGTATCAATCTGGGTCGTAGCCCTATTACAAGTCGAGATATATTGAGTCTTGCCTATATTAACACAGTTGGGCCCATTTCAATACAGTTGGCCCATAACAAAACAGTCCCATATGATTAATGCATGATAACCCCCATCCAACCCTGCACTTGCCTCCGTCCATCCCTACACTTCCTGTGGGGAATAAATCACCCACGCCATCCCTACACTTACAGTGTTAGCACCAGTTGTGGCACTAACTATAATCCGCAGCAAAGCTACTTATATTAGAATATGTGGCACAGCCACCAGAACGGTTTCTTCCTCAATAATAAAACCCAGCCCCATGTAGTATGACATGTATGTAGAATATATATAATTAACAAGGCATGCTTCAGAAAGGCAGTCAGATTATAGTGTAAGAACAGTTATTTACCCTCGAGGGGCGTAATCGTAAACTTACCCTTTTAGGGGTATTACGGTAATTCTACCTTACAGAGGTATTTCAGTAATTTTATCAGTCTTTTTAGGGTTTCATGCTCATTACAGTTATTAACGTGTCTTCAGAATACTTATCAGACATTTTTATCGAAATGGGCCCGTTAGCCCATTACCCAATTTTGGCCCATCGAAGCCCAAATTCACCGAGGTGCACGAAATTGCGCACTTTGCAATCTTACTGTTGAAGTTACCAAAGTTATCAATACAAACAATCCCACGAGCGCTCGCACGCTTGCAAGTTCTCGAAATGCCGGCTTTTCGGCATTTCAGCTTTTCGACTTTTGCCGATCTAGTCTACTAGTGGGTGTCGTTTACACACCTGTTTTTCGATGAAACGTTGACGAGTTCCACATACGAGTTGCCTACAATCAGTTACTAACACGTTAAACTATGAATCCATAACAACCTATAAACAAATCCCCTTACCAATAATCGACCATTAACACCTTAGGCACTAAAGTTCTTACCTTTGCCGAAATATGGACTAGATCTAAATCTAGTCGTTCCAATTATCCAAGCCCTCGATCAGTAGCCTTTAATCCACACTAGAGCAAAACAAATCAAATAATACCACTAAACTCTTTTAGTTTAGTCAACAAGCACCCTTTGCATATAGGGGTTTTCAGCTTTTCTTTGAATCCCGAAATAAAGAATGGAAATAAGATTCCGAGTACTTACCACCAACGATGTACTTGTCAAGAGCGTTTCCAACACTTCCCCAATCTCAGATCCACAGTGAATCCAATCTTAAAATGTGAGTAGAGAATATAACTAGATATTAATTCCCGAATCACTATGACTGATGAAGGTTTCGGCTTCTAATGAAAGAATAGAGGATTCGACCACAAAGAAATTTGGCTAACAAGATGTGAGAGATATGGATAAAGAGGAGAGGAAGAGAAAAGAAAATAGAAGAGAGGAGATAACAGTAGAGATTCAGCTTTGAAGGAAATCAAGGAAGGAAGAGATGAGAAAAAGAAAGAGAGAAAAGAAGAAGAAAGAATTCAGCTTTAGGTAAAACGGCAAAATAAAATAATGAAAGCAACCAACATAATTCAGCCCCTAATGAACCTACACCTATTCGGCAACTAAACAATCGGTACACCCCCTACAAACTAAAAATACAAATTTACTACACCAAACTCTCCTAGCCGAATATGCAACTCCAAAGTACTACTTTCGGTACACCACTCCCTCTAATTCAAATCCCTTGAATTTCGCCCGTAGCAAAGTTTGAATTTCACTCAAACTCCTTCCACCGATTAGCAGCATCCTCATCCACTCCTTGCACCGCTTCAGCACGATGCCAAGGGAGTCCTGATCAGACCCCAACTTCTTCCCCACGCGTGCAGCAAAAACCCAACCTTCCGTGCGCGAGGTGAGGCTCGAACCCCAAACCTCCGTCCGCCCTTGCGCCTTCGCCCATGCTGCTGGCCACTGCACCACGCTTCTCTCTTTACTAATATAGGGTCACAATTAATTATAAACCGTACCTGCTGAAGCTCTGGTCTGCTTAAAAATAAAGGAGAATTTTGCCTTCCACAAGTTTCACTGTCCCCTGCATTCGAACTCGCGACCACTGGGTCTCCTTAGCGCACCGCTGCCACTGCGCCATGAGCACTCCTTGTTTTGGATTATGCTCGCAACTCTTCTTTACCCCTATTTTAACAGCAACCTGAATAAACAAAAAAAAACCATTTGCGCACGTCGTGCCTTGAACCCAGGCACCTCCTAGCGTGCTTAGCCACTGGGCCAGGTGCTTGTTTGTGCTAAAACTCAACCCAAATTATTAATAAGGCCTACTGCCCAGACTCCCTAAGGTAGCATAAAATTTAAATTTTTTTTTGCTAGAGCCTTGAATTGAACCCAAGCCTTTTCCCACACTATAAATCCACCGTAATTCACTTAGATCTTACACTAAATAATTAATAACAATATTGATAATAATTTCCCGTAAAAAGTTAAAACATCAATAATTCTATCTCTGGCCATCTTCTTTCCAAACCCAAGATTTCTAGGCCCAATTTTTTGGGGCGTTACAGAACCACATCTGAAACATGCACCGCTCTTCATTTGACACTCTCCGAAGTGAAATTTGTTACAGCTCTTACACTTTGGCTTTTGGTCATCTACACTCCCCACACTAGTCACCATCGGGGAGGAAGACTTCTGATTTCGTCGTTTGGAGCCTCTCGCTTTACCAGAATATCCTATAGATGAAGTGGAGCATTCATGTTGGCTCCTTGATTTCTTTGTGGCATATGGGAGCGTCTTACCGCTTGATCTCTTGCTCGAAACTCAAGCCTCTCTCTTCATTTGCTTCATTTCATTATTGAGCTCCTTGGCCTTCTTGGCCTGATCAGCTAATGCGACAAACTCCTGTATTTCAAGAATCCCAATTAACGACTTGATTTTTTCATTCAAACCTTCCTCGAAGCGTTTACACATTCCTGACTCGGTTTGAACCCATTCAATTGTATACTGATTTAGCCTTACAAACTCCCTTTCGTATTCTGCCACAGTCTTATTCCCTTATTTGAGTTCTAGGAACTCCTTTTGCTTCGAGTCTAAGAACCTTTGACTGATATATTTCTTCTTAAACCCTTCTTAGAAGAATTCCTAAGTGATATTTTCCTTTGGTACCACTTAAGATACGGTCTTCCACCAATGGTACGCAGTGTCCTTCAGGAGAGACACGGTACACTTTAAGCACTCCTCAGGTGCGGAAGACAACTCATCTAATCCCATGTAGTATTCTCGAGCCAGAACTCAGCTCTTTTAGCATCATCTTCGATTTTGGCTCTGAATTCCTCAGCCCCATACATTCTAAGCTTATCTACTGTGGCCTTTCCAATTCTTACCAGTGGCATACCTCGTGACAAATCCTCATCAGGTTGGTTAGGGGGCAGGGGAGGTTGTGGTATGTTGAGGCGATTCATCAGATAATCTCCAAACCATTCATCCATCATATTAAAGAAAGCGACTCGGGACTCTTCCCAGCCTTCAGACATAAACCTTCTACTACTACTAGACACAACTCGTTGTACGAAAGCTACAGCATGGCTCTTGGCTCCCTTGGACTCATCTTGTGCTTGATTAGAAGACATTACTATAATCCAAAACAATTTAAATAGTTAGGAGATATCACACTATCAACGTTCATAGAATGTTATGTGTAGCGAACCTCAATACTCTCTACGATAGTCCTAGAACCCACTAAACTATAGCTCTAATACCACTAATGTATCACCCCTCACTCGTATCCGGCACCGGGACATGACTCGAGGTGTTACCGAGTTTAAACTTTCACGACATACAAATCCGGTTTACCAAATTTCCCCCAAAGTTTAAAACTTTACACACACATACATACAATCCCTTATACAGGCCCTCGAGGCCTAAAACATACATCAGAACAGTTCAGGACAAAACCAAAAATATTCGATAGATTCTGGGCAACTTAAAGATTGTCTTGCCTTGGAGAGTCACACGCCCATGTGGTGGGGCCATGTGGTCTCACACGTCTGTGCCCTCAGCCCGTATGGCTCTCTCTTTATGACATCAATATACATCTAAGGACACACGGCCAAGACACATGCCCGTGTGTCTAGCCCGTGTACTATACTGACTTAATATTTTAAGTGCAGGGGACGCACAGCCATACCACACACCCATGGAGGCAAGCCGTGTGTCACACACAGCACGCCCGTGTGTCTACCCGTGTGGACCTTGTTAGGCTATTTTCCAAGCCTTTGAGCACCCTGTATCAACCAAACATACTTATAGGTTACTTTAATACATGTTAAGGCCAAATTATAAACTTATACAAAACTTTGATTAACCTCATTACATGTAAACCTCGTGTCATTGGTTTCATACATGCTAGGTTAATTCCCATCTTGCATTTAGGGATTTCCATGTCTCTTTGACATATTTAAGATTGGATCGTTCTTATAACTCATTGCCAATTAAAACCAAGCCAGTGCATATGAACATAAACATGCATAGATTTGTAGGTCATAGCCTACTTCAAAATGAGCCAATTCCCGTGGCCATATACAAAATGATATGTATATTTTTACATGCCTTTATCTTGACAAATCAAATGACACATATAACCAAATATTCAAAAGTTCTATACATGCCATTGAACAAAACATAAGTGTTTGTATACCAAAGCTGAGCTAGTTGATAGTGTGTTGATTCTCCAACCGTCTTCTAATCTTTGAGAGTACTCGAGCTCTGTAAGATAGGGAAAAGAGAGGGGTAAGCATTTACATGCTTAGTAAGCCCGAATAACTGGAAAGTAAACTTACTAATTAATTAGCATAAAGCCATATTATGCATTAGAATCAATAAGCATGGTAATGGTATTCCTATCACATGCACTCAATCAACAAGTTAGTCACAATAATAATGTACCATGTAATTTGTCTTCGATGAGCTCATCATCCAATATTTTCTTTTTGTACATATATCTCATATTAATCCCGTTAAGTTTCTAGGAAATCTCGATGGATTATCCATTAACCGTCAATTCATAAGAATGATCGTTTCAGGTATGCACTCCCACGAACCTCGCATTTTACAGTGAGATTACCAGTCCAGGCTAAATCCCCCATATTGTAAACTCATATGGTGATGTCGGGATTACCAGTCCAAGCTAAATCCCTTTTTGCGACAATCACCCTTACTGAGTTCGGATTTGAATTGCTAGTCTAGGCTAAATTCGGACCCTAATCGGATTGCCCGTCTAGGCTAAATCCATAATGTACAAATATTCTTCGGGAGGCTCGATCACTCAAGGAACGCCCGTCCGGGCTAGATATTTCTATATTTGAGATCAACGGATTATCCGTCCTAGCTAAATCCTTTCTGCAACATATGCAGGATCTCAATATCACATGCAACATGGTTCATGCATCGAACTTCCTTTCCAACCTCAACAGGAACATTTTTCAACATGTCATTGTTAAGAATTCTTTTCATATATTTTCATGCTATCATCAAATGCAATTACCATACATTCTTAAATCATGCGTTTAGGCATATTACGAGTTTACTTCAAGTTATCCGAACTTACCTGGTACTCGTCTCGGTATTGTGTTTCGATTATTCTGAAACCTTTCGTTTTCCTCGATCGACCTCCGAAATTTGTTCCTCGGGGTCTATAACAATAAAGACAAATTATTAATAACTCACATTGTACCTTTTTGAGCCTAGATTTCACCCCCGATCCAAATGGCCATTTTGCCCCTAACCTTTCACATTTTTACGATTTAGTCCCTAGGCTCGTTTAATGAAACACATCCAATTTCTACCTTACCCAAGCCTAACCGAATATTTTTCCCTCCTATGGCAGCCCACATTTCTCCATTATTTCTCATTTCTACTACACATTTTACACCTTTTCAAAAAGGTCATTATAAGTATTTTTCATGAAAATCACCTTGGAAAAGATGCTTAACACACATCCAACTTTCATATCCCTCCATGAATCATCAAAATACAAGTAACTCTTGCATGGGTAAATTTCTAAACATGAAACCTTGCATGAAATATGGGTAGAAATAGAGAGAGTAAGCTACCGGGATTTCAAAAAATACAAAGAACATTAAAAACGGGGCTTGAGAGCACTTACTATTGAGCTTGAAAAGCTTGGAAACCCTAGCTATGGAGACTCGTTAATTTTTGGCTGAATGAGGGAGATGAATGGTTGATTTTTGCCTTCTTTTTCCTATTTTATTTCTTAAACCCTTAAGCCCTTTCTTTAGAATTTCATCCATACAAGCTCATTTTTGTCCAAAAACTTAGAAATTGGGCAAATTGCTCTCCAAGACCTTCTAATTTATAATCTAAAGCAATTTCATACAAATTGCTTCTAGAATCCAAGTTTTATAATTTATTCAATTTGGTCCTTATTTTCCAATTGGACACCTTACTCAAAGAATTTCTTCATGAAACTTTTACACATGCATATTGTCATATTCTAGATCTCATAATAATCATAAAATAAATATTTTTATTTCATATTTGTGGTCCTGAAACCACTATTCTGACTAGGCCCTATTTCGGGATGTTACACTTATCAACCCAAATGTCATGATATTTGTACCATAAGTATTCCTAAGGTTCAACAGGCTTTCATCACTTCAAATCCTTGTCCAAAAACATCAATAATATTCACAAATACAAATATACAATTCATGCAACATTAAATGTTAAATACATAATAAAATGTTGTATCAATTACACACAAACTTACCTCGGTACAAAAATGTTGCTAACTATTCGATTTAGTCCACAACCTTGTTCTTCCCTCGGTTTAGGTCCGGACTTCATTTTTCTTGATTTATAATAACAATTTCACTTATTTAATTATCACGTTACTCAAATCAGTCCATAAATCGTACTTTGGAAAAATTACAATTTACCCCTAAACTTTCACATATTTACATTTTTGTTGATGTCAACCCTCTTTCAAATCTGGAATAAGATTATATATAATAGAACTATTGGAATTATTAATCAACAAAGCTTTGAACCATACTAAAGCTACAACTATCAGATACATTAAAATCATAGTGCCATAATAAAGTCAACATCTCAATCGTACAGATAGATAATGTCCCAGCTATTAGTAATGCATTTTGAAAATAAGAGAAATTCGAATATGATTTCAACAGAAACCAGTGTAGAAACACAACCTCTATGAATCTGATAACCATACCACTATACTCCCATGGTCAAACTAGAAATTTTCATCGTATTAGATATTGTAACACCCCCTAACCCGTATCTGACGCTGGAATAAGGTTATGAGGCATTATGGGATAATACACTTTATTCATGAACATTTATACATTCATAATA
This sequence comes from Gossypium longicalyx, assembly GCA_025698465.1. Classification (NCBI taxonomy): domain Eukaryota; kingdom Viridiplantae; phylum Streptophyta; class Magnoliopsida; order Malvales; family Malvaceae; genus Gossypium; species Gossypium longicalyx. The sequence continues at coordinate 31,972,714 of CM046999.1, read as the reverse complement.
AAAAATCCATACAAATCATGCACAATGTCCCTTATAAGGCTCTACGAGACCATAACATGCTTAGAAGTGGTTCGGGACTAACCGATAACATTTATAAACTTAAAGAATCATAGAAACTTTTCCAATATTAAAGGGTCACACGCCAGTGTGAATAGGCCATGTGCCTCACACGGCCACCAGACACGCCCGTTGCGCAGACCATATGAAAATAGGGTGTACATACTGACTTGTGCCACACGATCGGAGACACGCCCGTGTGCCTTGGCCGTGGGAAAACTAACTTGGATCACACGGCCGACAACACGCACATGTGCTAGCCCGTTTGCCACACATGGCCAGTAGACGCGCCCGTGTATCTATGCCGTGCCAAACCTGTAGGGTATACTGACTTTAATTTGAAGGCTACTCCAGGGGACACACAACCGTGTAACATGATCGTGTGTCGCACATGGTTGAGACACACACCCGTGTCTTTGCCCGTGTGGACAAAAATAGGCCATTTGCAAAGCTAACTTTCCTCCCTTCATTCATGCACACATAGCAACCAAATTGGTACCATTTCAACACATATTTTAGCAACCAAAACATGCCAATTTATACATATATCATGCTATCTATCAACAATCATTTCAACTATTCAATTCCATATTCAAAAACATACCAATTCATCACAACTTACATATCTTCTAAGTGCATTTTCTCACCTTTCTATCAACCAAATTATACTTCTCAAACATTAATACATCAACTAATAACTAACCAAAAGAGCATCCATACAACCATTTCAAGCAAGCCAACACTTAGGACATTATATACATCACATATATCATTCATCAAACATGTAACGCCCCAATTTTCGGGACTTCTGTGAATTTTGGGCGAATTTCAGAAGATCTGTGTTTTGACTGCTTGGCGTAGATCTAAGTATGTTAGTAGGCCTCTAGAAGGCCCAAGTTTAAGATAAAATCCAGAAGTTTTAGATAATTTTAATTCTTAGGCGAAAAGGGGTTCTGGTAAGTTGGGCTTTTACGTTTTAATGGGTTAAATAAGCCACAAGAAGTCATGTGGAAAAGTGGCATGTGATGCCACTAGGGTGCTAAAAAAGTAGCGTATGGATGACTAGGGAGGGCTAAGGTTCAAGTTACAAGGTAAGCAAATTATAGTATTAATTTTTATGTATAGAAAGGGGATGTGATGGAACTCAACAGGAACTCTGCTGGGAAGAGTTTGAGCTGCTCAGGAGATCGAGTAAGGAGGGGATAAGGGAGAAGATTTAGGAACTAATTAGGGAGTGTAGTATTGGCTGAATGGTGGACTCTTGAGGAGCAAGAGTTAGCCAGCCAAGGGTTTCTATAGTGGGCAAAATTCGGCTAGGTCTATTGATAGTTGTAATTTCGGCATTTGGGAAAAAGTTATGCCGTTTCTGATCATTCTTCCTCTTCTTCTCTTTTTCTCTTCTTCTCTCTTCTCCTATTCTATTTTCTTCTTCTTTTCCTCTATAGCCGAATCTTTCTACCATTGTACTCAACTCCACTTCCTTACCATTTGTTCCTAAGCCTTATAGCCGATTGCCATAAAAGCTGAAATCCCGAAAGCCTGTTTTTCTTCTGTGCCGATTTCTTCTAGCCAAACCCTTTGATTCGTCTCCATCTTTTTGGCTGATTCTCTCATCCTCGGAACCCCAAAGTCCTGTCGACAAAACCACCATAGAACCCTAATATTTCATCTTTCTCTTCACTATTTTAAAAAGTCGAAAACCCCATAGTCTTAGGGGCATAGCCGAATCTTTAGACCTTTAAAGATTTGATTTCTGCTAACATTTGAGGGTTTAGATCTGCATCAGAATTGTATAGGAACTAAAGTCAAATCGTTGACTGAAGGAACCGGTGGTAAGTTTTCGAATCTATTCTTTATTTTGGGTTTTAGAAAAGCCGAAACCCCTAAAGGCTTAGGGAGGCTGTCGATTTGGCCCTATGGCTCTAAGGGTTGTGACAATTGTTTTATTATGATGTTAGTGTGATCTAGAGGCTGCTGGTCGAAGGCTTGGACAAGTGGAATGACTGGATCTAAACCTAGTCGCTAGTTTCGGCAAAGGTAGGATCTCTAGTGTCTAAAGTGTTAATGGACGACTGCTGGTAAGGAGATTTGTGTACAAGTTGTTATGAATTCATAGTTAACGTATTAGTAATTGACTGTAGGCAACTCGTGTGTGGAACTCATCAGCATTTTGTCGCAAGCAGGTGTGTAGCTGACACCCTCTCATAGACTAGATTGGCAAAAGCTGAAAAGCTGAAATACCGAAAGACCAGTATGTTGTGAACTTGCGAGTGTGCGAATGCTCGTGAGGTAGATCGATTAACGTATTTGGTAAACTATAGTGGTAAGACTGCAGAGTGCACGATTTTATGCCTTTCGATATTTTTGGGGCTTAATGGGCAAAAATTGGGATAATGGGCCAACGGGACCAATTCGGTAAGAACACTTGGTAAGTGTTTCTGTTAGTACGTGAATGGTGGAAATATGCATGAAAACCCCAAAATAGATTAATTACTAGAATACCCTTAAGTATGAAAATTATCGCTATACCCCTAGGTGTAAAATGACCATTATACCCCTAGGGTTAATTTGACTGAAAAGCATGATGATCTGATTCTGTATGATGTATGCCATGATTTGTATATCTGTTGCATGGGGACATGGGTTATATTTATGGAGGAAGCGTCCTGGTGGCTATGCCACAATTATTTGTTCTGGTGGCTCTATCCACAAATATCTGTATCTGGTGACTCTATCACACTATCTGTTCTGGCATCAATGCTGCAAATTTTGTGGCGTGTAGCGGCTGGGTGGGTCGAGTAGTCTCCCCACATGGTGTAAGGATGGTACGGGGGTGTATACGGTTGGATATGGTTGGGTTTCTGCATAAACATGTAATTTCTATTCTGTTCTGTTATGGGCCTATGGGCTTCATTCTGAAATCTGTTCTGGGCTGAGGCCAATTTAATTATTTCTGTGGTTTGAACTGGTTTAGACTATGGTTGGGTTATTTTACACACTGAGTTTCCCAAACTCACCCTTTATTTTCATCCACGCAGGTAATCCCCAACCATAGTGGGTTTGGAGCTGTGAGGGATTCACAGTGGCCACTCGTTCTGCAAATTTGGTTTTCTTCTGGTGAATTAGACATCTTTTTATTTACTTTTATGATTTGGGTTTTGAGTTGTAATAAGGCCGCTTTAATGATTTGTAAATGGTTTTAATAGGTTCTACTAGAATAGGTATGATATTATCTTAATCGCTGAAACTGATTAGCTTTAAGGCGCGTTTTCAAATACAGTAACTAATTTTAAAATATCATGACAACAAAGCAAAACTTCTGCAACGAAAATGTTTTCCAAAATTAATCACTTTTCCTTAAACTGGACTTAATTGAATTGGTTTCCTAGGAAAATACACTAAGTTAAGGTGTGGCAATGGTGGTGTGCATGTCTAGGATTGGATCCGAAGGGAGCTTGGTACTTAAGTAGTCTGATGGGCTCACCTCCTCTTTTCCGATTTCCTACCTGGTGCACAGCTTCCATTCACTTTAAACCATAATGAAATCATCCTTTGAACACTAAGCCCGATTTTTTGGACTAAATATAGAAAATGTTTTTGCGCCTCGATGTGGCACGTCGGATCCGATCATAACGTCTAGGCCGGGTTTGGGGTGTTACAAAACATATAATTCAAGCCAACTTAAATGGCCATATTCCACCATTTACAGGCCAATTCTCATGGCTATAATCACAACTCAAAATATACCAAGATGACAATAACCTATACATGCCATATACCATATATACAAAGCTTCAAAAGTACCAACGAGATGATCGATAGTGTGATGATGGCTCCTGATGATCCCTGATGTCTGAGCTAGCTTCGATAATCTATAAAACATGGAAGAACACACAAAGTAAGCTTTAAAAGCTTAGTAAGCCATACAAAAATAAATCATCTTATGAATCAATATCATTTCCATCAATTAAGCAAGATATGAATGAGCACATTTAAATACACATTTAAGTTCACAAACCTTTCTCATTGTACACATATTCAATACCATAATTGAATTCATCAAATGCTTTTTGTTTTAATACTCATATAAATCTCTACGTACCAGAGTAGTTTAACTCATTCACACCTTCTTTCTCGACTTAACTTTTCCCATTGAACCATTCAAAATTGGTAAGGATACTCATAAATCACATAAGCTTGAACAATATCATATCCTAGATATGGTCTTACATGTTATCACATATCGACGCCACTATCCTAGACAGGGTCTTACACGAAACCGATTAATGATGCTGATGTCCCAAACATGGTTTTACACGTAATGTCAATACAATGCCAATGTCCCAGACATGGTCTTACATGTAATCACATCTCGGTAACATAATGTCATGGCATTCGTATTCTATACTATTCCTAAGGTTCGTACGGGACTTTTTGATATCGAAACTTTATTGTTTCTTGCTCGTATTTGCTCATTCCAGATTCATAACAATTCAATAGTAAGTAAACACATAAAATTCAATTTAAAGACATTTATTTGCATATGAACTTACCTCGTAGTTGGAATAGATGAATCGAATCGATTACTCGATAACTTTCGATTTCCCCTGATCTAGATCCGATTTCTTTCTTTCAGGATCTATACATATTCAAAATTAATCTATTGAATCACCAATTCAAACAATTTCAACCACAAACACATAATTTAGCTAATTTGTACTTTGGCCCTAAACTTTTATATTTCTTACAATTTAGTCCTTATGTCACAAAATCACAAATTACACAATTTCTTTCTAATTTCATGCTAGCCAAATTTCCATAGTATACATATTAGCCCATATTTATCATTTATTCACACATTTAACCACATATTTTCACATTTTCTCCATTAAATCCCTAATTGACATTTTTGTCAAAAATCACTTTACAAAACATGTGTACATCAAACACTAAGCTTGCATAATTCATCATCAAACATCATAAAACTCATGGATTCATCAATGGAATTTCACAAAATCTTCAACAATTTTAGAAATTAGGGTATGAGCTAGCTAGTACTCAAAGTAACGATCACAAAAACATAGAAATTATCAAAAACCGAGTAAAGTACATACCTTAATCAAATATTCAAAGAGCCGAACCCTAGATGAGTGTAAAATGGTGTTTTTCACTTGAAAAAATCGACTAAAGCGTGAAATATGGACAAAATCAAATTTGGTTATAGTTTTATTAACTTAATTATCAAATTTCAAATTTACCCTTAATGAAAACATTATAAAATCTCCTAATATATGCCCATTTATGTCCATTACAACTATCAATGGTTTAATAACAACATAAGGACCTTTCACTTAATAAGCCATAGGAAATAGACACCTTTATCATATAGAATGCAACCTTTTCATTTTACGCGATTTAGTCCTTTTATCAAATTGAGCTATTAAACGATAAAATTAGCTCACAAAATTTTCACACATATATATTCACATGCTGTAGACATCAAAAATAATATTAAAATAATTCTTTGACCTCAAATTTGTGTTCTCAAAACCAATGTTCTGATTTAGCTAAAATTCAGGCTGTTACAAATATAGTCATCTTCGTCAAAAGAATATCTCTTGTAGACAATCACATAGAATCATAATAAAATCGAGGTAGCGAAATCATAAAATGTTGAGCTATACAGAATTTCTAGAAATTACAACCCATATAGAATGATAAAGATCCCAATGATATCCCAAAAATTTTCCAGAAGGAAGAACAACACTCATAAACACTGAAATCAACGGTGACAGAAGCAATATAATCTTTATGTATATTCAACCGAATAATAATCAGTAGAAACAGAGTACTAGGAATCATACCGATTTTACCGTTGACTTTTCTATCAACACAATGGAACAGAATACTAGATAAAAATAGAGCAATGCCGATCATAAACCATATAGACCATAATGCTTTCGTCTAACAGTATGTTTAGCTAACGTTCTCATACGATAAGAACTCCTAAAGAAATTAAACAGTCACATATACTTTTGAGAATAAATGTACACCTAGAATGCCCAGAAGAAACCATAGTAACTGCTCGACTATAACCACTGCACTCAGCTATCATTTCAATTCAAACATTATTCCACTTTCTAATTCTATCATCACTGATTTCACATTATCCATCACTAATAGAAATCAATTCAGAAGAACTTCCAGTTAATACATTCTTTAGATATCATACCTGAATATGTTGTTTCATCAAAGTCAACTTCTTCTTTAACAGTGACATTGTATAATCCAAATAGCCTTCAAAACGATCCGATATCTCTTCTAATACTGTCTCTACTTGCTGATTCATTCTCTTATCTGATCATAGTACTAATCCTTCAATCACGAAACTCTGTAATTCCACACTTGTAAGCTTACTTCATTTATATAATACAAATTTCATTACAATACTTTACTGATGAGGGAGGCGAGGGTTGTAAAGCCTCAAATTTAACTCTTACATATACATGCACATATTGTAACATTTATTGTTAACATATTATTACAATCTATCATTCGTACCTTTATGGGTTTCAATTCATGACATATACATCTTTACTCAATATTGGAGTATCACTTTCATTACTATCAAAATTAGCTCGGTCGAAAAGCATATCTATCTAATTAAAACAATTTCGTCAGAGTCGGGAGATACCACACTATCACAGGTTAAATATGGCATGTATAACTAGACTCACATATGCTATGTTAGTCCTAGAATCGACTAAGTTGTAGCTCTGATACCAATAAAATGTAACACCCCTAACCCGTATTCGTCGCCAAAATAGGGTTACAAGGAATTACCGATCATCACAACATACAACATACATTTTCACATACACATCAATCAAATATAATCTAGATGTCCCTTATAAGGCTCTACGAGACCTTAAAACATGCTTAGAAGTGGTTCGGGACTAAACCGATAACATTTACAAATTTTGGAAAACTTAAAAAATTTTCATGCATACAAGTTTCACACACCCGTGTGAACAGGCTGTGTACCTCACACGGCCACCAGACACGCCCGTTTCACAGGCAGTGTAAAAACAGGGCATACATACTGACTTGTACCACACGGCTGGAGACACGCCCGTGTGCCTTGGCCGTGGGAAAACTAGAGGGGTTATTGACTTGGGTCACACGGCCAACCACACACCCATGTGCCAGCCCGTGTACCACACACGGCTAGTAGACACGCCTGTGTGTCTAGGCCGTGCCAAACTTGTAGGGTATACAGACTTAATTCGAAGGGCTACCCCAGGGGGCACACGGTCGTGTACCAAGGCCATGTATCACACACGGTCAAGCCACACACCCATGTGCTTGGCCGTGTGGGGCGAAAATAGGCTTGTTTTAAGCCACTTTTCTTCACCTATATTCAATCACCTTAAAGCATACATATAACACCTTACTCACATCCAATTTCACAGCCAAAACAACCATTTCAAAACCAAGCATTCATATACTCAAATCAATACCATTTGTACATTCAAACACATACCAGACTAACATGATTCATTCCTCATTACTCACCTATTCAATCATATACCAAAGTACATATCATACTCATCAATACGACCTAGTTCAATACGCATTTTTACTACCATCAATCACATACAAAGCTTGATAAATCATCTATTAGCCTTTCCTTTATCAAGTCTAAAATCATGCTTTTCGTAGGTAAATACTCAACATATACCAAATGACCAAATGATCATCTTGAACCATCACCAAACATACCAAATTATACCATTACACAAGGCAAATTGCATATCAAACATAAGTCATTAATAAGTCATATAAAATGGCCAAATACATCACCAAAACCTTTATCAAAAAGACTCAAGCCTATACATGCCATATAACCAAAATCACAAAGCTCATATGTACCAAACCATAGCTGGATAGTGTGATGAGATCTCCGACGACTTCCAACCCGAGCAAGCCTTCGAAACTCTATAAACATAGAAAATAAAACAAAGTAAGCTATAAAGCTTAGTAAGCTCGTATGGTGATAAAATCATATTATTAAATAACTGCATTTAAAACCATTATTCAAAACATGATATAATTCATATGATTACACCATTCTATCTCGAATTCATGCACGTAGTTAATTAAGATTTTCATGAGTTTATTCATTCGAAACACATTTGGTTTGAATACTTCTTATCAATTTATTCACGTCTTCATATTCATAAGCAATAATATATCTAAACTTTACTCAATTCAATTAGCATCGCCTTTTTTTTAGCCAAGTATATTATGTGAAATATCATCAAATAACAATATTTTACACACTATGTGACATATGTATATTTAGTTAAAACAACTATAACTTATATCTCACATATCATTCAATTCATACCTTATTATAGCCAAATAAACACATTTTGGCATGGAACATACTTATACATAATTCTTTCTCATTTCATATACATGATACACTAAAAACTAACCAAATTACCTTTATTTGATTCTCATATAAGTTCTATACAAACTTGTATCACTTAATTCAATTGTACTTTCCTTCTTGTCTTGATTATGCCCGTTGAACCCTTCAGAATTTCTAAGGATACTCAGATATCACATAAAGCTCATACAAATCCATATCCTAGATATGGTCTTACATGTTATCACATATTGATGCCACTATCCCAGACAGGGTCTTACATAAAATCGAATAACGATGCCAGTATCCCAAACATGGTCTTACACGTAATCACAATACAATGCCAATGTCCCAGACATAGTCTTACATGTAATCACACCTCGGTAATCCTAGTGTCATGACATTCGTATCCTATGCTATTCTTAAGGTTTGTACGAGACTTTCAGATATTGTAACTTCGTCGATTCTTGCTTGTATTTGCTCGTTCAACATTCGTAGCAATTCAATGATAATGAAACATATATAATTAAATTCAATTCAATAATAAATAAACATTTATAACACAATGTACATACGTTTATTAGTAGACGAACTTACCTCGTTCGCTGTAATGACGAATTAGGTCGACTAATCCGATACTTTATTTTCCCCCGTTCTAGATCTGAATCTCATTTTTCTCAATCTATATAATAACAAAATTTACTTATTTAATCATTAATTCATTCAATTTAACACAATTTACACATTTTGACAAAATTACACTTTTGCTCCTATTAATTCACATTTTTACAATTTAGTCCTTATTAAATAAAATTTCAAATTCATGCAATCAAGGACAAACCCATGCTAGCCAAATTTTACCCATGCTACTAGCAGTCCATATTTTCCAAATAATCACACTTTCAACCACATAATTTTAATAATTCACAATTTAGTCCAAAATTCATGTTACAAAACTTGTATATCTAACAACAATAATTTATTTTCTATCATAAATTATCAAAATATTCACTTAATCAACAATGGTAAAATTCACATACTTTAACGGTTTAGAAATTGGAGGTATGGGCTAGCTAGATTAAGCTGCAACGATCTCAAAAACGTAGGAATCATTAAAAACGGAATGAAAACTGTAGCTTGATGAGCTACCTAAGCTTGGCCGAATGGAATGTTTACCAATGGCTATTTCTTCTTATTTTTGGTGGAGAAGAAACATTAAAGATTATAGAAATAAAATTTTATTTTATTTATCTATTATAACTTTAATAACCATTTTACTAAACCAACCTTTAACTAACATTAAAAATCCACCTTATACATAAAATTTCTTCATGAAATTTTCACACAATCATGCAAACACATCATAAACCTCAAAATAATCTTAAAATAATTATTTTCATTTCGGATTTGTGGTCTTGAAATTGCTATTCTAACTAGAACCTAATTCAGGATGTTACATATGAGGTTCAAGTCGAGTTAATTTTAGAATTTTGTTAAGCCCCTTATTTGAACCCTTTACATAGGATTTATTATTTAAGTCTAATTTTGTGTATTCTGTGTTAAGAATGAGCTTATTGGTTCACTGGTTAAGCATTTGTCTACTTTCTGGTTTCGTGTTCGAGCTACTGTGTACGCAACAAGGATTTTTATTTTGTATTTTTTTGAAAAACTGATTTGAAATTTAAATGTTTTCCCTCTTCTGTCAAATTGACATTCTTTCTCATCTTTTTTCAATTATGGTTTTTCTTCTTTTCCTTTCTTCCTTTTTCATTCATGTTTGCCTTAATTCTCTTTTTGTCTGATCATCTGAGTTAAATTCCTTCGTTAGATTGCATTATCGCTGGTTTTGGTGTACTTCACGATAAACTGAATCGACTTTTGTAAAGTTTGTTATTGTGCGATTTGGGGTTCTTTGAAACCTTAAAGTTTGATAATTCATTATGCGTTGTGTTTTGATGGGTTAAGAGGGGATTCAAAGGACACCTAACACCTTCCGTTTACTTAGAAACTGAACGATTTTGGAGAGTCCGCAGTAAGTACTTTTTCACTGTTTGTGTAGTGAGCTGGAAGTTTTGATAATGTTTGATTGTCGTTACCTACGTGTTTTGCAAAAGTGGTTAAATTGAAAGTTTGAAACTCATTTTAGGCTTGGAATTTTCAATTGAGTGCCTCTACAGCATCGGATAGCAGGTGGGTACCGAAACCAATCTTTTTTCTATGATTTTCTTCACCAGAACTACGGGCTATTAATGGCACACAAGTGGCCATACGGACTTGTGTACTGGCCGTGTAAGCTACATGACCATGTAGGAGACCAAGTGGTAGGTTGTGTAACTCCTTGACATCGAGTTTATGATCACACAGGCAAACCATACGGGGTGTGTATTAGGCCATGTGTGGGTAATGAGGTGCATAAGTCACATGGGTAAGATACACGGGCTTGTGTCCAGGCCATGTAACTCACTGAGTTTATATTAGAGGCACACGAGTGAGACATATCAACATGTGTCCAGGTCGTGTAACTCATTAAGTTCCTATTAGAGATACACAGGTGAGACACACGGGCGTGTGTCTAGGCTGTTATATATGAGACACATAGGCAGGGCACATGGGCGTGTGCCAGGCCATGTGGATGTGTGAACTTGATTTTTAAATCTCTTCTAGTGCGGTAGTTGACGTGCAAGGTGAGATAAGCCGTTATTTGAACTGAACTGGGTGTTTGAATCTATCTATCATGAATGTTATTTGATTTTAGACAAGGGTATGAGATAGATATTCAGTATTTTGTATGTTAAAGTTTGTGACTGTCTTACTACCACGTTATGTATAAATATGACTGATATTTGTTCTGAAACTACATGTAAGGAGGTTATGATATGGAAGGAGAATTTTTGTATTGAATCAATAGTCTAGCTATCTGTATGTTCTATTATTTTTGCAGTGAGACTGTAAAGATTACAACGTGTCATACCGACATTATGAGGTATGTAGGGATGGGCGGGTGTAATATACCTGCTGATGTGTACAAGAGGAAATGAAGATAGTGTGTAGTGGTTGGACTAGGGAAATTGCATCTGTATCTGTACCAACATGATATCTGTATCTGTTGATATGTTTGTGTTATAAGTGCATTTGTAATTGATCTGTTGTCTTTCCAATCTATTTTGTATTTGAATCTACTTCAGGGTATCACTTGAATAATGATGCTGAACTGTATTTGAACGCTCAATATCATCCAAATATATATAATATAGTTCAATTATGTTTTACTCTTTGTTGCAAAATTCTAACTATCCGTATGAATTTCAGGAAATGCATAGGACTAAAGGGTCATTAGATGGGGAGCTCGGTCATCTATAAGACTTACTATATTATATGTGTGTGAAAAACTATAACTTTGAATTCATATTACAAAAACTCTAGGATTTAATCATGTTTTGGACATTGAATGTTTTTTAACTTAATGTTATTAAATGACTTCCTCTAAGTATGATTATGGTCTGGTAAGACATTGTGACACTCTTAACTTAGTCTTTCCATCTAGGTCAGGTTTAGGGTGTTACATATGCATCTATTTCATTGAGAGGAAAATCCTTACGAATTCTTACTTGAGAACATAAGAAAGAAAACCCATGGATAATTTCCATAACGTGCCTTGAACCAATAATTACAAATAAGCCAGATCTCGAGAACTGAGGTAGGATACGACGGTCCTCCAAATTTGTCTGCTTGATTAAGATGAGTTGATTTCTTTATTAACTCGTAATGAGAGTCTTCTTTATGAATCTACTGATATGTTTCGTAAAGCATGAATCCATAGACTGAGGTTTGAAACAAGAATCCATGAGGATCATAATCCAAAGTTGAGTCCATTAACAAGTCACTAATAGCAATCCGCATCGAGGATTTAACCGAGATCCCATTCATAGTGGTCCACTTATAGAAACAAATAACATGCAAGTGGATTCTTAAGAGCGAATCCACTATTTGCGGTATCATACATATGAAATCATCCTGACGAACTAGCATATCTTTCATATATGGACTCACATAAAAAGATAGTTCGTACATTTAGTTTTGCACATAGTCATAGATTACAAGAGAATTGACTCATTCCTGGCGGACTTATCTCATGGATCTCATATTTGTGGAGACATAGACAAAAAACCATATATACGGATTCATGTACTTGATTTTATCTCGCAGGTCTCCACTAGATTATGCCATCTAGGCACATCTAGCAAATTTGTAAACGCAAACTGTCTTGCAAGCCTCATTGGATCTTGGCATGGCCATGGACTGCATCCATTCATACGTCCTAGAAAGAGCTCTCTAGGCCGTGTCCTCCACACAGTTGAGACACACGGTCATGTCTCTGCCCGTGTGTTTACTACCATGCAAACTAACCTAAAATTTTAGGAGCAGGGGACACACGGCCAGGCAACACGCCTATGGGGGTTGACCGTGTGTCACACACGACCTAGACACATGCCCATGTGTCTACCTATGTGGACCTTTTTAGGGCTATTTTCCAAGCCTTTGGTCACCCTCTAAAATCCATACACACTTATAGACCTCAATGGTATGTAAGATGGCCTTATTATACTCTTAAAAAACCTTGGCATAACTCATTGCATGTTAGGCTCATCTCATCAGCTTAGTACATGCTAAATATCCTTTTTGGATGAGGGATTAACATAGCACATTTTACATTTAGGCCATATTATAACCATATACAATTATATGCTATGTGCACTCTCAAATTATTAGGTCCCATTTCAAGCAACCATCCATGATAAACCTTATAATCATATCTCATGAAATATTTAAACATAAACATGCATCATTAGTAGGTTTACAACCTACATCAATATGAGTTATATCTCATGGCCATATACAAAAGAATAGGTATACCATTTATGTCCTTACATTGGCTAGCCAAATGACATATACAACAAAATAACCAAAAACCCTATACATGCCATTAAAAAAATAAAAGTATCTATATACCAAAGCAGAACAAGTCGATAGTATGTTGATTCTCCAACCGTCTTTTAATCTTCACGAGTCCACGAGCTCTGTAAGATAGGGAAAAGAGAAGGGGGTAAGAATTTATATGCTTAGTAAGTCCGGATAACTGGAAAGTAAACTTATCGGTTAATTAGCATACAACCATATTAGGCAATGATTCCAACAAGCATGAAATAGTTCCTTATCACATGCACTCAATCATCAAGTTAGTCTCATAGCAATGCATCACATCATTAGTCTTAGATTAGCTCATCAATTCAATATTTCCATCTCTATTTCTCATGTTAATCCTGTTGAATTTCTCAGAAATCTCGATGGATAGCCCAATTATCGTCAAGTCATACAAGTGATCATCACAAGTACGCACTCCCGTGAACCTTACATCTTACGGCAGGATTACCAGTCCATGCTAAATCCCCTATAGTAATAACTCAGACAACAATGTCGAAATTGGCAGTCTAGGCTAAATCCCTTTTAATGACAATTGCTCTCTTAAGCTCGGATCTGAATTGTCAATCCAGGCTAAATTCATCCTCATTCGGATTACCCACCGGGCTAAATTCTTAATGCACCCATATTCTTCGAGAGGCTCGATCACTCAAGGAACACCCGTTCGGGCTAGATCCTTCCTATTTTGAGATCATCGGATTACCTGTCTAGGCTAAATCCTTTTTTGCAACACATGCAGGATCTCGTGTCATGTAAGCCATAATTTATCCATCGGATTTCCCTTCTTATTTTACCCGGGACATTTATCATCTTTTCATTTACACTAGCACATTTCATGGATTGTCATGCAATGAATATCTAAATTTTCATACATTCAAGAACGTGCACATTTAAGTATATTAAGAGTTTACTTCAGGTTATACGAACTTACCTGGTAGTCGTTTCGGATTAGTATCTCAGTTATTCCAAAACCTTTCGTTGTCCACGGTCGACCTCTAGAATTGGATCCTCGGGGCCTATATCATTAAAAATAAATTTTTAATACCTTACATTATTCAATTTCGTCTAAAACTCACCCTAGGAAAAAATGACCATTTTGCCCCTAACCTTTCACATTTTTACAAATTAATCCTTAGGCTCGTATGATAAAATGGATGAAATTCCTTGGATACCCAAGCCTAGCCAAATATTTTTCATACTTATAGCAGCCCACAATTTTCCCTCATTTCACATTTTTCTACCCATTTTTACAACTTTTACAAAATGGTCCTTTAAGCCATTTACATGAAAAACTACCTAGTAAAAGTTGTTTACCATCCTTTAAACTTTCATATTCATCCATAAATCATCAAAACACAAGCATCTCATGCATGATTAATTTTCTAAACATGAACCTTAGCTTGAGATATGGGTAGAAATAGAAAGAGCATGTTACGAGGATCTCAAAAATACGAAGAACATTAAAAACGGGGCTAGGATTGACTTACTATCAAGCTTGAAATGTTGGAAAACCCTAGCTATGGAGAGCATGAAATTTTCGACAACTATGGAGAATAAATGGATGATTTTTGCTTGATTTTCCCTTTTTATTTCATTTATTACCGAATGACCAAAATGCCCTTCCTTACTAGCCTTTCTAAATTTTCCATGCATGCCCATTTTTGTCCAAAAACTAAGAAATTGGGAAAATTACTCTTTAAGGACCTCTAATAAATAATCCAAAGCAATTTCATACAAATTTCTTCTAGAACCCAAGTTTTGCAATTTATTCAATTTGGTCCCTAATTTCCAATTGGACACCTTATACTTAGAAATTCTTCATGAAACTTTAGCACATGCATATTTTTGTATTCTAGACCTTGTAATAATCATAAGACAAATATTTTAACATCAGATTTTTGGTTCTGAAACCACTATTTCGACTAAGCCTTATTTCAAGATGTTACACGTATGTTAATAAGCTTTGTTAAAATTGGATTTTAAATGCTTTAGTTTATGCATTAATTGTGTAATCGACTTTACGGACACATTTGGCAACGTTCTAGCAAGCGATAAATCCCAATCGAACCTTAGGAATAGATTAGGATACAAGTGACATGTCACTAGGGTTCTATGTTATGTGATCCGGGTGCTGGTCTTGCACGTCCTACCAGTGGCTAAGTATACCGGCATATGTTGCGGTTACTTGACAGCTTGTGTGAGCAGCACCAGGTAGCTACGTCTTGATTGACAGCTTGTGTGAGTAGGCCCATTGATGGCTCGAGAGCGAGCATATATGTGTTATGAGATAGAGGTTGCAATGGCTACATATGTGACACCTTGTATGTAAGATTTCCTAAGTATCTGACATTATTATTCTGAGTGGTTTATTGGGTATGTCAACGATGAGAATAAGTATGAATTATTATGAGATGGTACAGGTATGTATATAAAGCTTATGATTATTAAATTCATGAAATGATGATTTCAAGGTAAGTTTGTGATGGAACGAATTATGGTTATGAGATTATGGTGAATTGCATTATCTTATATTACATTACTTGAATGTTAAATGTATGGTAGGATTTGCTTATTTCTTTCATACGAGCTTACTAAGCCGTATAGCTTACTCCATTTTACTTTCCATGTTTTATAGTGTCATTAAGCTAGCTCGGATTGGAGATCGTCAGAGATCGCATCAAACTATCAAACTGTCATTTTGGGTATCGATGATCTTAGTATTTTGAGTATATGGCATGTATAGGGACTTGGTCATTTTGTTATATTTGTCATCATGATTTTAGCCAAATGTATTGGCTTGTAATTGTCAAAGGCTTGATTTGGTATTTGGCCATGTAAATTGGCTCATTTTGGTTAAATTGGTTGTAAGCTGAAGTATATTCATACATGTGCAAATATCTCCTTTATGATGTGGTCTATATATAATTGGTGAATGGTTGAATGTGACTTAATGGTTTTTTTTGTTGAATGGTTGAGATTGGCTCATTGGTATGCTAGGTAATCTAAGAAAAATTATGCATGATAAAAGTATTTGTGTTGTTACTTGCGGATGTGAGTTTGGTATGATTTGGTTTGGTAGAAAATGATGTTGTAAGTATGGTATATGTGATAATGAAATGATATGTTCTAACCTTGATTATGAATATTTTGGTTGCCTAAGTATACCATGATTTATGCTATTGAACTTGTGTGTGAATAGGTGTAAATGAGGGTGACAAAGGGCTTCGTAAATAGCTTTTATTTTTTCCACACGGGTAGACACATGAACGTGTGTCTAGACGTGTGTGACACACAGCCTATCCCATGGGAATGTGTTTTGGTCGTATTCCCCCTACACCTTAATTTTGAGAAATAGAATGCTCAGAATTGAGCACACAGGCAGAGACACGAGCGTGTATCTCAGCCATGTGAGGGGCATGGCCTCAAGCACAAGTGTGTGTCCCAACTGTGTGAAGTCTACACCTATTTTATGAAAATTAAATTAACCACACAGCCTAGCACACGGGCATGTGACTTGGCCGTGTGACTTCAATTTGTTCATTCTTTACAAAATAGAGAGTTACACGGGTTAGGGACACGGGCATGTGTGACCACACGGCTTGCCCACACGGGCGTGTCCCAAACTACATGGGCGTGTGACCACTGTACATAGCAAAAATTTTCTAAGTTTCGTAAAAATTTCTTAAGTTCTCAGTTTAGTCCTGAACCACTTCCAAAGCATATTTTGGGCCTCGTAGCCTCGTATTAGGGACTTTATGATTGAATACAAATGGTTTTTAATTTGGTTGGAATTTATGACTTGGAATTGTATGTTTGCTTGCGGTGTAAGTCCGGTAATGCCTCGTATCCCATTTCAGTGTTGAATACGGGTAAAGGGTGTTACAACTCTAGAATATGAAAGTTGTCCCTAAACAAGTGCTAAATGAGCCTATTAATAGAATTAGGGTAGCCTTCATCCTCAACATAGCTTTGTTGATGTTCTCATGTTTAATTTCCATTGTGCAGACCAAAATGCCCTTAACTCATAATTAATCCTATACAGGGTCGGTGTCGCGACACCCTAGTGTTGGTGTCGCGACATCGAAGGTAGTATACATAGCTCAAGGGTAACTTCATGGTGTGTCACGACATCCCATGGCTGTGCCGCGACACCAAAGGCAATAAAGCAATTTTGGCATTCTGCTCCCTATGTTGAGACAATGAGCTCCTTGTGTTACGACATAGTGACTAGCTTTGAGTTCCTACGTGTAACACACTTAACCAGTCTCCGTCATTGAATTAGGGTTACAAAGTATTACGATAGTTAACGAATTCAATAACAATCTAAAACAATTCAAAATTTAATTTAAATATAAAATGTTTATAACCAATTATTATCCACAACATATATACGAATAAATGTCCTAAATCAAGCTTACCAAACCTTGAAAACAATTTGAAAACAATTAGGGACTAATTTGAAACAAAACAGAAAAATGTGGAAAAAAACTAAAAACAGAGGTCACACGGCCGTGTGACAGAGCCCAGACTGTGTGGCTCAAATACATGGTTGTGTGCCCAATCCATGTAACAACCTGATGCCATGTATCTCAAGGTCACATGATCGTATCGCCAAGCTGTGTAACAACCTAATGCCTTGTGGGAAAATCCTACACCAAAATTAAATAGGCCACATGGCCGTATGGAGTGGCCGTGTGTGACACATGACCGTTTGACAGCCGGTGTCCCAAGCCATGTGCACCTAAAATAACTTCTCAAACAAGACAAATTATCAACCATTTCTTAGGTACTAAGCCAAACCATTTTCAACCATTTTCACACATTCAAAACACATTCAAATATTCCTAAAACATACCAAAACATTCAACCTAAGTGTCTAACCAAAATGCCCTCATTGACACCACAAATCAAACACCAATCTAAATTCACATTCAATGATCACAAGTTTCTATCTTATAAACATGTCAAACATACCAATTCATCCATTTCATTCACATTCATTTTACCATACCTCAAACCACATCAAAACCAAACTTTCATGAGAATGAATCACACCATTTATATACACATAAGCATACCAAACTAAAAGTACCTATTAATAAGCACATTTACCATATTTCCAAAACAAACATAGCACAACATAGTTATTTGCATATGACCTTTAAACTCCTAGTACATGTTATTTATAACCAAACCAAATTGATTAAACTTCTACTAAGTTGAAAAACAAATAGTGTGCACTCCAACTTGAACATCCAACTGACCTTGACTTCTGATGACCTACGAAGAATGAAATACAATAGACATAAGCAATCAATACCTAGTAAGCTCGTATATAACATAAACTCAAACTTACCAAATAGGATTCAACTAACAATTCATGCATAAAATTCATTAAATAGCTCGTAAGCTCATTTGTCTCCAAAGCACACCACAAGCCTCACAAGGTTAGTGAATTCACAATTAAGAAAATTATAACCATATAATATTCATAAATATCATATATAACCCAATCATCTCACATTTCATACCAAGAATCCATTTCATAAGTTAAATTTCATATAACTAATTCATATAACTCATTCATATATCATTTTATACTCGATAAACCACAGTGAAATAACATTGGATACAAGGGAAAATGCCCATATGAGCTGTAACTGTAAATTCTCACATGAGTTATGGGTTAGGATGTTAGGCTACATGATGCTACTCACACAAGCTGTGCAGAATCCTCAACAAATGTTGGACCTTAGCCATCGGTGGGACATCCAAGACCAGCACCCGAAACTATAATAACCCTAATGGCATGTCATTTGTATCTTAAGAAATTAGCCGATTCAAACGAGCCATTTCATATCCAAATCATTGTTTACACATTATTTCATTACAAGTACTTATCCATATAATTTCTCATTTACAATCTTAACCTTCAATTTAGCTAACATTATAATTTAATCCAATTCACTAATTATTACATAACAAACATTTTAAACTATTCATAACACAAATATTAATCACAATTTCACCCAAAATAGTAGTTAATAAGATTAATCAATATACGAACTTAACTAAACAAAAACGATTATGAATACGATGACGAAGAGTATTCCACTAATTTAGCTTTTCCTTAGTTTAAGTCTGATTGATTTGTTGCTTGATCTAAATAATAATTTTCATTCAATTTGTCAATTCAAACAACTTAAATAATCAACCTTATGCTTATAAACCATTTTATTATCAATTTACAAAATTACCCCAACATGTTACCCTTTATGTAATTTAGTCCCTAAACTTGAAACTTACAAATTAATCACATTTAACCACAACCCATGCTACCCAAATTTCTTAGGGTCTCTCTACAGCTCATATTTATCATGATTTCTCAAAATTTTCATGAAGTTTTACCATTTAAACAACTTAGTCCTTTAACATTAGAATCACTAAAAACTACTTTACAAAATAGTCCTATTTAACAGCCAAAATTAATAATCTATCATCAAACTTCAAAAACACCTCAAAATTTTCAATGACATAATCTATAACATTTAACAACTTTACAAATTAACCCCCAGGTTAGCTAGATTAAGCTAAAACGAATTCAAAAACATCAAAATTAATAAAAATGACTCAATTTATATACTATGCATGCATTTGAAGCTTGGTTGATTCTAAAGCTATTATCAATTGTTATTTTCGGTTCAAACAAATAAAGGAAGAAGATGATAGCATTTTTTAACTATTTTTATGTTTTTATTTAATTAATTACTAAATTTCCCTTGAGAAATAACTTAATAATTAACAAAAAATGTCCATAACCATCCACTATCTATCTATATGGTATAATTACAACTTAAGTCCATCAATTCATATTTCTATCACAAATTAACACATTTAGTAATAGAAACTAGATTTTGTAGCTTTTACGAATTAGTCCTTTTTACTTAATTAACTATCTAAACATTAAAATTTTCTAACCAAATTTTAATACGATCTTGTAATAATCCTATAAATAATAAATAATGAAATATTGGCCCATTTGTCGGAATAGTGGTCCCAAAACCACATTTTTTGACACCATTCAAAATAATTTCTTACACTACATCTTTAAATCGTTTCTTTCACACTTACTAAGCACGTTAGCTCATCTTTAGGCCTCTTTCGACCCCTAAGGTCAATAAAAGACTCAGAATACACTTTTAATTGAATTTAAACTAAAATATAAAAACTTGACCAAAACATGATAAAAATACTTGTATTCAAGCTCCTAAAGTACCAAAACTAGTTTAATCTGCTACACCAAATTATGACAGATCAAACTCCCCCACACTTAAGTCATTGCTTGTACTCAATAAAAGCAAAAAAAATAAAAAATTTAAATGAAAACCCTTGAGAAAATATAGTACAAGGATTGAATTTGGCGTATGTAACTCGGTATTTTCATATTTACACATAATCCTAACATGATATATAAATAACTTATCACTTTTAATATCAAACACCGTTCATTATATTACAAAGTACACAAGCATTAAGTTTTTCAAATATATGAATCCATCAATAAAATATACAGGTACTTTGATTATCCTATCAGAATACAAACAGTAGTTATTAAGATTGCTTAATATAATGTCGATTTATAAATAAGCCTACCTAGATCACATAGGGCTTTTCAGCTTGTAACGTTCTGAGGCTTAGAATAGGTATGGAATTCAAGAACAGGAAGCATCAAAATGTATCTTTTCTTTTTGGTGTTTGTTCCAAACCCTGATTTATTTTCGTTGAAGCTTCGTGTATTGCATGTATAGTGTGTCCCCTATGATACTTTTGGATAGCTTCATAAATTGTTCAGTGGTTGTCATTGGAACTTCAGCTCATTTGCACAAGGTCGTTACTAAGTGAGGGAAGAAAACCCCGACTTTTTGGCAACTAATGCATCATTTAATATAGCGATAGATCCATGTCTTGATGCACACCTATTTTTTTTACTTGAAAGTTCGTCTATCATCTTAAAGGTTGTTCTAAATTCCTTTATGCAAGTGGATCTTTTCACTTGCACTTCATACACAAAAAAAAAAAAGAGAAAAAGAGAGATTGTAGCAAAATAAAGAGCAAAGAGAAGAGAATAAAATTTAGGATCTAAGGTTTAAAAAGGTTTTTGAGAGGATTTTGATACTAATGAAGATTAAGGCTAATTGAGATTTTTTTTAAGATTAAAAAATAAGTTAAATCGCTGGGTTGCACAACGAGTCAAGTTAACCCTGTAAAAGATTGTAGCATTGTTGCGATATCGTGACATATGGGTTCCATGTTGCGGCATCCCTGGAATGATAGCGAAGTCGTGACATCGGGGTTCATGTAGCGATACACTTTGAAATTTTTAGCCCTAATGTAGATTGATTGCTTCGTCGTGACACAGAAGTGTTGTGTTACAAAATCAAGCTTAATTGCTCGATCACTTGAACATGTGATCGGTGTTGTGACACAAAGAATCCATGTTGTGGCACTGACTCTATTTTGGCCCCTCTTTTGGAGTTTCAAAGTGTTTGGTAAAAACTTTAAACAATTTTAAAAAAATCCAAAATAAATGAGTCCTGATGTACTTCCCCCCATGCCTTAAAGCATACATTACCCTTATAGTAAAATGATTAAGGTGCAAACAAGAAAACTTCCCCGAGAAGGTCGAATCCTTGTTGTTGTATTGACATTGATATTCGTTTGCTCTAAATACTATGACAAGAAAGATAAAATATGCAATATAATATAAAGGAAAAGAAATTAATAAATAGAATAGAATAAAATAAACACTAAAGTAAGAAACATAACAAAACTTAAAACAAAATATAGAAGTTCTTTAAAAATCGAGACGATCCGTGTTGCCACTATAGAAGAATCTCCAACTAGTTCTTGAAACCTTAATCCAACGTTTGTTTTTATGTCGATCTATATGAACCAACCACTTTGGTCAATTCCAATTATTTTTCCTTATTTTTGACTGACATGACATCCATATTGTGAGCCATTTAACACAAAATCTGAGCTAACCTCAAATTATTTTCTAGAGTATTATTGCCTCAAGCTTCTGCCTCTCCCTATTGCATGAGACTTTGGTGCTACCATTATCGAATGAGAATAAACCAAACTCGTTGACCTTTTCAGCTACCATGTAACACCCCAAACCCAGCCCAAACATTATGGCCGGATCAGTATGTCACATTGAAGTGTTTTATCAAAAACCTTATTTTCATTGAAAACCCTTCAAAGGAGAATATTATGTAACTTTTAGTTGCGGAAGCTTTAGTTAAAACTGATGATCTATGAAAACTTGTCATTTTTAAATTAAGTTTCAGAAACGTAGTATTAAAAACAGTTATGGTTTAGGAAAACCATGTTTTACTTCTAGCAAGTATAAAGCATAAAAATAATAATAATCCTAGTTTGAAAATGATATCCATCGAATAGGCCTTATTACAATCCGAACTGGAATAACTTAAAATACTAGAAATGATATGCTTTGAAAAAACAAGTCCAAGTCGTCTTGCTAGTTGGCCACCTCAGAGTCCTTCCAACCAAACCACCTACTGAGGATCACCTAAGAAAAATAAAAGAGGGGGTGAGTTTTCAAAAACTCAGTGTGTACAACCCTCAAAAAGTATTAAGCAATCATCAATCACCATAATAGCATACATGGAATGCTGTGTAAGCCATCCCAATAATCCAACCGCTATACATCAACTCCGTCCCCCGGTACATATCATGTGGGGATATAAATATCGACCCACCCATCCAATACACATCAATGGTAGCCCGGTTGCGATACTACCTTCATTGCAGCAAAGCTGCTAATCATATATTGGGCTTAATAACCATCGGTGGATCCACGGTCGTCAAGAAACCATGCTATCCTCATATACTTCCTCCCTTCCATAATTCTTAACCCCTATACAACCTAAACAGGATATCATATGAATACAGCAGGTATACATGTAACATCCATAAGTCTTATATTCAACACATAGGGGTATTTTAGTCATTTTCACCCTTAGGGCATTTCAATAATTTCTCTTTATTTTGGGTTTATTACTTACCTTGGCCCGTTATCAAGCCCATGTTGGCTAAAGTGAACAGATACTACGCACCAGGTAGGATTCCAGAGAAGAGGAGGTGAGTCATTAAGACTGCATAAGTACCAAGCTCTCCCTAGATCCAATCCTAGACATGCATATACCCATTGCCACACCTTAACCATATGACTCGTCCATGGTCGCAATTAATTATTTATTTAAGTTTTATGTATGTTTAAGCAGTTATTAGATACTAGGCCCAAAACCCCTTACAAAGCCCAAACAAGTCTACATACCTGCATACCCACTAGGCCCAATCTCATTCATATGGCCCATCAGGCCCAATCACATTCATATTGCCTATCAGCCTATCAGGCCCAATCATATTCACATGGCCAATCAGGCCCAATCACATTCATAGTCATGCAATCATATTTTTTTCATCACGTAGTATCAAATCGCCAACTTTTGCCTATTATGAGCCCTACAGCCCATCCGGCCGATTTAGCCAATTCTGGCCCAGTTGGCCAAAACACGGCCTAAGACCATGAGATCACTCATGGGGCCTCTAATAACGTATCGGTCCCCCCTTACGAGTGTTCACGCACTCGCAAGACTACCGTAGCCAAACTTTTAGCTTTTTGCATTTTGGCTTCTCGACATTTCGGCTTTTTGACATTTTGGGATTTGCCGATCTATTATGTGTGTGCAGTGTATGTACACACCTGGTACTAGAACGTGCTGTGATCTCCTTAGCCACGAACCTACAAACGATGTCAGTCAATGATTAATCACACACTTATCAAATACGATCACCAAAACCCGAAAATCTTACCTTTGCCTTTCCTTGAACGATAAGCCTTAACAGCCCTTCCTTGATCACTAATCACGAGTATTCCTTAAATTTGCACCCATCTTTATCATTAAAACTCAAACACAAGTGACTCGCAATCATCTTAAGTCACTCTTAAATCATCCATGGCCATTCGACCAACCTTAACCAATAAGAGGAATACTTACCCAAAACCCCAAAACGTCTAAGGAGCAATTCAGCAGAGATCTAAACTCCGAGATTCGATACTAATCCCCTACCAAAACCAATTTAGAAAAGGTGAGGGAGAGAAGAAATTGGTACTAGAAAAACTGACTGAAAGAGTAAGCACTTACACAAGAATCAGCCGGAGTAGAGAGTGTAGTGGCGACACAGAGGTTCTTCAGCAAAAAGGGTATTCGGCTTTTGAGATTTCTATGGTGAAAGGGGTTATTCGGCACAAAGAATAAGAAGTAGGACTTGTTTAAAACCAAAGGTGAATCAAAAGAGAATTTGAGTAGAGAAAGAATGGAAAATTGGCACAAAATCAAAGAGGAAGAACAAGGGATTTCAGCTTTTAGATCTTTGGAGAGAAAAGTGGTTTCGATAACAAGAGAGGAAGAATTCGGCATTAGCCTAGAATCCCCACAATTGGCTCCTATATATAGACTATAATCGAATTTTCTATCCCCAAATTCCCAATTCGGCTCCACTTCTCTACACCCCTCATCTCCTAACTTTTCTCCCTGCTAACTCCTTAATCCCTTCCTTAAATTTCTCCTCTGATCACTCCCTTCAGAGTTCACATCCAATGCCACCACTGGCCATTCATTAAGCAAAAATAAGTCCTTCTTTTGATAAAAGAGGGATTCAAACCCCAAACCTCCTTGCCATGCATGTGACGCCACCTCTAAGCCCGACATGGGACGCTACTTGCCACTCCAATTCCTCCTTCATTTATTTAAAAACCAAACTACTTGCCATCAAAGTTCTTTTAATTACTCAACTATAATTTCCTTCACCCTAAAGTTCGAACTCAAAACTTAACCAAGGCCTATTATCACATAAATAACACTTGACTAGGAATATTAAACACACTTTTTATCAAAACCGAAAAAAAAGTTTAAGATTTTTGGGGCGTTACAACTCTACCCCCTAAAAGAAATTTCATCCTCAAAATTTTACCTAATCCAAACAGTTGAGAATGTTGATGTCGCATCGCTTCCTCAAATTCCCAAGTAGCCTCCTTGGCCTTGTGATTACGCCAAAACACTTTGACTAATGGGACGGACTTCCTTCTCAGTACCTTAACATCACATCCAATTATTTGTATGGGATTTTCCTCGAAAGTTAGGTCTGGCCTAACCTCGATCTCCTCAATTGACACAACATGTGAAAGATTCGAGCGATATCGTCTTAGCATGGACACATGAAACACATCGTGGATTTGGCTGAGTTCAGAAGGTAATTCTAGCTGATAAGCAACTGGCCCAATCCGCCTCACAACCCAATATGGCCCAATGAACCTTGGGCTTAGCTTTCCCTTCCGTCCAAACCATAATACCTTCTTCCACGGAGAGACCTTAAGAAAAACTAAGTCTCCCTTGCATACTCTATCTCTCGATGCTTAAGGTCAGCATACAACTTCTGCCTATCCGAGGCCTCCTTCAACTGATCCCGAATCAATCTTACCTTACCCTCAGTATCTGCTACTAACTCAGGGCTTCAAACTCTCCGTTCGCCCAATTCCGTCCAACATGTTGGAGTTCGACACCTTCGCCCATACAGTGCTTCATACGAAGCCATCCCAACACTTGCTTGATAACTATTATTTTACGCAAATTCGGCTAATGGCAAAAAGTCTTCCCAGCTACCTCATAACTCAATTACACATCCCCTTAATATATCTTCCAAAACTTGGATCACCCTTTCCGACTGTCCATCAGTTTGAGGGTGAAATGTCGTACTGAAGTTCAACCTAGTACCCAACGCCTCGTGTAGCTTCTTTCAAAATTGCAAAGTGAAATGTGGGTCCCTATCAGATATTATGGAAACTGGCACTCCATGCAATCTTATAATCTCCACCACATACAACCTAGCCAACTTTTGTAACAAGTAATCGGTGCGGACCGGTATAAAATGGGTAGACTTGGTTAACCGATCCACTATAACCCATATCGAGTCTTTCTTAGTAGGCGTCATGGGTAGCCCACTAACAAAGTCTATATTAATCCTTTCCCACTTCCAAAGTGGAATCATTACTGGTTGAAGCAATCCTGAAGGCAACTGATGTTTCGCCTTCACCTTTTGACAAATTAAGAATTTACTTACGAACTCCATAACCTCACGCTTAAGTCCATGCCACCAATAAAGCTCATGCAAATTCTGATACATCTTGTTTTCGCCAGGATGCATAGCATAGATACTGCTATGTGCTTCCCATAGAATAAACTGCCTTAGATCATCGTCCTTTGGTATACACATTCTCCCACTGAAACACAACACTCCTTCACTATTTATCCCAAAGTCTGACGTCTCCCCATTTTCTACTTGTCTAAAACGAGCACCCAAAGTCTCATCCACTAACTGCTTACTCTTTATCTGCTCGACCCACACTGGCTTTACTTGAAGCTCAACCAATAAGCTACCATTATCCAACAAGCTTAAACGGGCGAGCATAGCCGTCAAGTCTGACTTAACCCTATGACTCAACGCGTCGGCTACCACATTTGCTTTGCTAGGGTGGTATTCAATAGTACAATCATAATCCTTCAATAATTCCATCCACTTATGCTTCCTAAGATTAAGCTCATTTTAGGTAAGGAGATACTTCAAACTCTTATGATCCAAATAAATTATGCACTTCTCTCCGTATAAGTAATGCCTCCATATTTTTAGTGCGAAAACCACCACAGCTAGTTCCAAGTCATGGGTTGGGTAATTCACCTCGTGAGTTTTAAGCTGACGTGATGAATACACAACCACCTTTCCTTCCTACATCAATACACAGCCTAATCCCACATGCGACGCGTCACTATAAATCATTAACTCCTTTCCAGGCTCTGGCTGTATCAACACAGGGACCTCAGTTAAATCCTTCTTAAGCTTTCCAAAACTCTCTTGTTGCTTGTCCGTCCACTCAAACGGTACCCCCTTCCTCAACAACTTAGTTAAAGGAGTAGCAATTAACGAAAAGCCCTCAACAAATCACCTATAGTACCCTGCCAAGCCCAAAAAACTTCGAACTTCAGACGCTGACTTAGGTGTTTTCCAGTCTAACACTGCTTCAATTTTTCGGGGATCCACCTTAATCCCCTCAGCTGACACCACATGTCTTAGAAAAGTAATCTCCCTTAGCCAAAATTTGCACTTACTGAATTTGGCATACAGCTGCTTCTCCCTCAAAATCTGCAATACAATCCTTAAGTGTGCATCATGCTCATCCTCATTTCTTAAGTACACTAAGATGTCATCTATAAAAACCACCATGAACCGATCCAGGTAGGATTGCAAGACCTGATTCATGAGATCCATGAAAGCGGCAGGTGCGTTCGTCAACTCGAATGGCATCACCAAGAACTCGTAGTGCCCATAATGAGTTTTGAAAGCTTTTTTATGAACATCTGCCTTTTTAACCCTCAATTGGTGATACCCCGAACGCAGATCAATCTTCGAGAAAACAAAAGCTCCCCTAAACTGATCAAAAAGATCATAGATTCTCGACAAAGGGTACTTGTTTTTAATAGTTAATTTGTTCAACTACCGGTAGCCGATGCACATTCGTAACGTCCCATCTTTCTTTTTTACGAATAACACCGGTGCTCCCCACAGAGACACACTTGGTCGGATGAATCCTCAATCCAGCAATTCCTGAATCTGTGCCTTAAGTTCTACCAACTCCTTCGGTGCCATCCAATAACGAGTGATGGACACTGGAGCCGTACCAGGTAACAAATCGATTCCAAATTCTACTTCTCTGTTGGGTGGCAATGCTGGCAGCTCATTAGGAAAAAATTAGGAAATTCCCTAACTATTCTCAACTCCTTAATAGTAGGGCTCTTAACCTCCGTATCGCTAATATAAGCCAAATGGGCTTCGCATCCCTTTCATACCAACTTCTCAACCCTTAGTGCTGAAATCACATTCGACAGATAATTCTGACGTTCACCAATCACCACCACCTCCTTATCCTCCGCCGTTCTTAACACTATTCGCTTTGCAGTGCAATCCAAGGTTGCTCGGTGTTTCACCAGCCAATCCATACCCAATATTAAATCAAACTCCCTAAATGACAGTTCCATCAAATTCGCTAAAAAGGTAACCCCTTAGGCTACTAAGGGTACCTCTCTAAACAACTTATTTACTCCCACTGATTGACCTAACGGACTTATCACGGTAATCTCATTTGCAGTAATTTCAAACATATCACCCAAAGGTTCATTCATATTGCATGCAACATATGAATGCATTGATCCAATATCAATCAATGCAGTGTAAGGTAACTCATGTATAAAGAACATATCCGTTATCACATCTGGGGCATCCCCGTCTTCTCGGCGACGAGCAGCATAAACCAAAGCAGGCTGCCTCGCCTCAGCATGGCCTGCATTTCTGCCTGGTGCTCCACGTCTATGTCCATTGTCGTTATCACCCCTGGCCTGCCCACGGCCCCTTGGCGGTGGCTGAACACCACCTCGACCCAGGACTGGCACCTGACCTGGCATTCTAGGGCAACTCTTGATCCTATGCTCCATATATCCACGAGCTAGACAAGCTCCCGTCCTTTTCCAACACTCACCTACATGACTTTTCTCACAATCAACACAAAGTGGCACCATTGGATTAACAGCAGGGGGCTCTACTCTAACTGGCCCATTAATTCTGGCCCTAGCCCTAGGCCTCTGTCGAGCACCAGAAGTCTAAGCCTCCATTTTATTCTTACCCCTTTCTTTTTCCCGATTTAGGCACTCAATGCGCTTTACCTCCTCTGCTATCTTTTCTTTCTACCAACTCCGACAAAACTCACTCCCTTTGTAGAGATATCAATACTCTTAGGCTATCCCTAAGACTATCCCCAAACCTAACACAACGCTCATAGTCCGTTGCCACTATAACTCTTACATACCTACTAAGGTGTAGAAATTTCGCCTCATACTCTGCCACAGATTTGTTTCCCTGGGTCAAGTTTAGGAACTCTTTCCTTCTAGCATCCACATAACTCATACCCACATACTTCCCTTGAAACGCAGTTTTGAAGATCTCCCAAGTGACCTGCTCAGCTTGCGTGCCCACTTTCACTGTCAGCTACCACTGGTAAGCTTCTTCCCTAAGCAGTGACACTGCCCCTTTCAAATTTTGTTCAGGTGAACAGTCCAAGTCCTCCATTATCCTTTCAGTGGACTCCAACCAGTATTCAGCCACGTTAAGAGCCACACCAACCACGCCCTTAAAGATCTTAGCCCCATTTGATCGAAGTCACTCCAAAATTGACCCCCGATTTCCCGTGCCATTTTTGGGCCCTGCGACCCTTTCCAAAATCCTCAGCATTGCCTGCAACAATGCATCATCCCCCGCGGCCTGACCATACGGTCAATTCTTAGCCATGGGTGAGGCCAGAGCCTCTCCTACTCCAACATTGGGCATATGACCTGATGCCGACGATTCAGCCCTAACACTTCTGGGGCCTCGGCCACTGCCTCTTGCACCACTTCTAGCACTCATTGTTGATTCACGTATTATCTGGATTAGAAATTTTATGAAGTTTTAGTTAGTTCCACTAATTAAGCCGATGTCTTATGAAAGTATTAAGAAGAAAGTTGTTTTTGTAAATCCTCTACAATTTCAACGTCCTACGGGCTTTAATTTCACTCCAACTAAAAGCCTCAGTATATTCATCTAAAGTAGCCCACTAACAATCTACAGTCTATCAAATTAAACAAGCTTAACAATAAAAGAACTTACTTGGTTCAACGTTGAAGACTCAGTGTGCCGCACAGCAAGATTTTTTTCCAAGACATTGCGATTTAAAAAAAATTTAAAACAAACCCAAATAATAAACAGCCCGAGTTTTGCAACTTGGCTCTGATACAACTAAATGTAACACCTTAAACCCAGCCCAGACATTATGGTCGGATCCAGCATGTCATATTGAAGTGTTTTATCGAAAACCTTGTTTTTATTAAAAACCCTTCAAAATAGAATATTATGTAACTTTCAGTTGCGGAAGCTTTAGTTAAAACAGATGATCTATTAAAACCTGTCATTTTTAAATTAGGTTGCGGAAACGTAGTATTAAAAACAATTATGGTTTAGGAAAACCATGTTCTACTTCTAGCAAGTATAAAGCATAAAAATAATAATAAACCTAGTTTGAAAAAGATAACCATCGAATAGGCCTTATTACAATCTGAACTGAAATAACTTAAAATACTAGAAATGATATGCTTTGAAAAATAAGTCCAAGTCATCTTGCTAGTTGGCCACCTCGGAGTCCCTCCAACCATCGAACTACCTACTTAGGATCACTTAAGAAAAATAAAAGAGGGGGTGAGTTTCCAAAAACTCACTGTGTACAACCCTCAAAGAGTATTAAGCAATCATCAATGACCATAATATCATACATGCAATGCTGTGCAACCAACCCCAATAATCCAACCGCTATACACCAACTCCGTCCCCCGGTACACATCATGTGGGGATATAAATATTGACCCACCCATCCGATACACATCAATGGTAGCCCGGTTGCGATACTACCTTCATTGCAGCAAAGCTGCTAATTATATATTGGGCTTAATAGCCATCGGTGGATCCACGATCGTCAAGCAACCATGCGATCCTCATATACTTCCTCCGTTCCATAACTCCCAACCCATATACAACCTAAATAAGATATCATATGAATGCAACAGGTATACATGTAACATCCATAAGTCTTATATTCAACACACAGGGGTATTTTAGTCATTTTTCACCCTTAGGGGCATTTCAGTAGTTTCTCTTTATTATGGGTTTATTACTTACATTGGCCCGTTAACAAGCCCTCGTTGGCTAAAGTAAACAGATACTACGCACCAGGTAGGATTCCAGAGAAGAGGAGGTGAGTCATTAAGACCGCTTAAGTACCAAGCTCTCCCTAGATCCAATCCTAGACATGCATATACCCATTGCCACGATCGTAATTAATTATTTATTTAAGTTTTATGTTTGTTTAAGAAGTTATTAGATACTAGGCCCAAAACCCCTTACAAAGCCCAAACAGGTTTACATACCTGCATATGGCCCACTAGTCCCAATCACATTCATATGGCCCGTCAGGTCCAATCACATTCATATGGCCCATCTGTCCCAATCACATTCACATGGCCCATCAGGCCCAATCACATTCATATGGCCTATTAGGCCCAATCACATTCATAGTCATGCAATCATATACTTTTTCATCACTTAGTATCAAATCACTAGCTTTTGCCTATTATGGGCCCTACAGCCCATCGGGCCCATTTAGCCCATTCTGGCCCGATTGGCCAAAACACGGCCCAGGACCCTGAGATTGCTCATGGGGCCTCTGATAACATATTGGTCCCCCTTATGAGTGTTCACGCACTCGCAAGACTACCGTAGCCAAACTTTCAGCTTTTCAGCATTTTAGCTTTTCGGCATTTTGACTTTTCAGCATTTCAAGATTTGCCGATCTATTATGTCTGTGCAGTGTATGTACACACCTGGTACTAGAACGTGCTATGACCTCCTTAGCCACGAACTTACAAATGATTTCACTTAATGATTAATCACACACTTATCAAATACGATCACCAGAACCTAAAAATCTTACCTTTGCCTTACCTTGAACGACAAGCCTTAACAGCCCCTCCTTGATCACTAATCACAAGTATTCCTTAAATCTGCACCCTTCTTTATCTTTAAAACCCAAACACAAGTGACTCGCAATCATCTTAAGTCACTCTTAAATCATCCATGGCCATTCGGCCAACCTTAACCAATAAGAGGAATACTTACCCAAAACCCCAAAACGTCTAAGGAGCAATTTGGTAGAGATCTGAACTCTGAGATTCGATACTAATCCCCTACCAAAATCAATTTAGAAAAGGTGAAGGAGAGAAGAAATTGGTACTAGGAAAACTGACTGAAAGAGCAAACACTTACACAAGAATCGGCCGAAGTAGAGAGTGTATTGGCAACACAGAGGGTCTTTAGCAAAAAGGGTATTCGGCTTTTGAGATTTCTATGGTGAAAGGGGTTATTTGGTACAAAGAATAAGAAGTAGGAATTTTTTAAAACCAAAGATGAATCAAAAGAGAATTTGTGTAACCCTCCGAATTTGGGCTTAGAATTATTGGGCCTTAAGCATGGGTCCGTATAGAGGTTGTATATAAGTATTTAATTGTGCAAGGAAATGACACAATTAAATATCTACTTTGGTGGTTAATGACTCTGAGTAGTGTTGGAGAAATCTTGGGTTCAAACCTGGGCTTTAGTAAAAATTTTGGAATTAAGTGAATAAAACCCTGGATTCTTGGATAAAGGCCTTTTAAATTATTGTGTTAAATAAATGACACAAGGAAGCATGTGGTCTAGTGGTTGTGGCATCATTAAGGTTGCAAGGGAGCTTGGGTTCAAGTCTTGGCTCTTACAATTCATTTTGGTTTTTCTCTTAAGTGAATCTAGACGCTGGTACATATGTCTTAAAGTTAATTATGGACGTTTTTATCACAGAAAGAGCTTGTGGTGGAGTGGCAAGGTGGCGTGTTGTGTAACTGTGAGGTCTGAGGTTCAAGTCTTGGAATGTGCAGTAGAGTATTTATTTTGCTATTTGAGCTATGTAGGAGGTGGAGTTGGACTAGAACTCTGTGGTTGAAGTGGTCATAAGAATGAGGAATTTTCCTAATGGTTAGAAGCAATCCCACATCGGGAAGCTAACATGAGAATTAGTGAGAAGCTGGCTCTAAATAGAGCGAACCAAATGTGTTGGGGATTAAGATTCAATGTAGGATGTGCCAAGGTAGGTAATCGTGGACTGCGACGCGTTCTCATAAACAGGTGTGTATTTCGCATTACTCGAGCTGTAGAACGGCAAATGCCGGAATACCGAAATGTCAGTCACACGATGATGGCAGCCACACGAGCGTGCAAGCACAATTGTGGGAGCTTTGACGTGATGGTTGAGGCCATCATGAGTGCTCTGTGGGCTTAGGTTGCTATGGGCCATGTGGGCCCAATTGGCCCAAGTGGATAAATTGTATGATTGTGTAGTAAATACTGGATTGGACTATATGAATCTCATATCTGTAGGCTAGTATTACTGAAATACCCTTGTCGGGTACAAGTACTGAAATGCTCCTGGAGGATAAAATTACTGAAATGCCCCTGGTTTGTAAAATTATGAAAATATCCCTGATTTGTGAAATTATCGAAATACCCTCGACCTGTAAAATTACTAAAATACCCTCGACCTATAAAATTACCGAAATACCCTCAATTTGTAAAATTACCAAAATATCCCTAATTTGGAAAATTACTGAAATACCCCTAATATACAAAATTACAGAAATACCCCTAATTTACAAAATTACAAAAATACCCTTAACTTTTAAAATTTACAGAAATACCATTGATTTGCAAAATTATCGAAACACCCTTGGTTTGTAGATTTACCAAAACACCCTTGTAGGGTGAAATGACTAAAATACCACTAATAGGTAAAAAGATTGTTCTGCCCCTCTAGGGTATATGACTCACTGATAATATAATTTGATTGATTTGACTATGTTTTGACTAAGAATGTATGCCTGTGATTGGACTGTTGTGACTGTATTTCTATGATTTTGTATGACGTGTGTATATTTGCTGCATTCATATGATATTATGTTGCACATAGGTGGGGATTATGAAATGGAGGAAGATATTGAGAATCGCATGGTTGCTTGACGACCATGGATCCACTGATTGAGGATCGCATGGTTGCTTGACGACCGTGGATCCACTGGTGGCTTTTAAGCCCGATATATGATTATTGACGACTTTGTGTCGATCATATTTACCCAAGGCTGTGTACCGACTATATTACCATCGCTGATAGCTATGTGCCTAACATGATACAGCTACTGATGGCTTAAAGCCAATTATTATGATTATGGCTTTGTGCCAACCTACATATCGCTTCGTGCCAACCTAATTATGGCTGTGTGCCAAACGAATTTGCCTAAGGCTATGTGCCAATATATGATTATTGACGACTCTATGTCGATCACATTTACCTAGGGCTATGTGCCTACCATAATGCAGTTATCGATGGCTTTGTGCCATTGTGCCATTCTGCTTACGGCTTTCAGCCATCCTGTTATTTAGCAGCTTACTGCAATGAAGGTAGTACCATAACCGGGCTACCATTGATGTGTATCGGATGGGTGGGTTGATATTTATATCCTCACATGATGTGTACCGGGGGACGGAATTGATGTGTATCAGTTGGATGGGATGGGTTAGCATACATTTTTGCATTATGCATATGGTTTGATTCTGACAAGGGCTGAGACCCAAGTGATGCTGATTTGAGCTTAGGCCCACTTGATTCTATAAAAGGGCACAAGCTCAGTTTGATTTTATTTTTGTATGTCTTACTGACGGTTACCTATTTTAGTTTAGGAGGGGATTACACACTGAGTTTTCGTAAACTCACCCCATTTATTAACTGTGCAGGTAATCCCCAGCGTTAGGTGGTTCGGTGCTGCGAGGGACTCGGAGATGGCCCCACACACTGCTTATGTTTTCAGATTTGTTTATTTATTATTGCGTATTTCTTTTTAATTGGCTTGTAATAAGGCCTCTCTTAATTTTGGTTTTTATTTTATTTTGGAATTTTATTTACTATGTTTTATAATGGTTAGAAGTAGATCGCGGTTTTTCCAAAACAACAACTGTTTTCAAAAAACTACGTTTTCACAACTTATCTTTTAAACATCACGTTTTCGTAAATCGGTTGCTTTTAAAATTAGCTTCTGCAAAGTAAAAAGGAATTTTGGAAATAAAATTAAGAAGTTTTCAATGTACTACGTTTTAAATAAGAAGGGTTTCTAATGAAAACATGGTTTTTGAAAAACACTTCAATGTGACACGCCATATTCAGATCTAACTTCTGGGCCGAGTTTGGGGTGTTACAAATTGAGTAGAGAAAGAATGGAAAATCGGCACAAAATAAAAGAGGAAGAACAAGGGATTTCAAATTTTAGATCTTTGGAGAGAAAAGTGTTTTCGGTAACATAGAGAGGAAGAATTCGACATTAGCCTAGAATCCCCACAATCGGCTCCTGTATATAGACTATAACCAAATTTTCTATCCCAAAATTCCCAATTCGGCTCCACTTCTCTACACCCCTCATCTCTTAAATTTTCTCACTAATAACTCCTTAATCCATTCCTTAAATTTCTCCTCTGATCACTCCCTTCAGAGTTCACATCCAACGCCACCACTGGCCATTCATTGAACAAAAATAAATCCTTCTTTTGAGCAAAGAGGGATTTGAACCCCAAACCTCCTTGCCATGCATGTGACGCCACCTCTAAGCCCCACATGGGACGCTACTTGCCACTCTAACATAAGACTCCTTGTGTCCAATTCCTCCTTCATTTATTTAACAACCAAACTACTTACCATCAAGGTTCTTTTAATTATTCAACTATAATTTCCTTAACCCTAAAGTTTGAAATCAAAACTTAACCAAGGTCTATTATCAGATAAATAACACTTGACTAGGAATATTAAGCACACTTTTTATCAAAACTGAAAAAAAAAGTTAGGGATTTTTGGGGCGTTACATGGCACCTTCTTTGCTATGACCAAAAAGTGTATTATCTCTTTTACACTTTCATTCAAGATTAGTTTAAGCTCCATGTTAGTGTTTAGTTTATCTTTCACTTCTACATTCAAAGTTAGATCTGCTGCTACGTCAATTAGATCAAAGACTGTTTCAACTACGTTCAAATTATCCACATGATATTTAGTTACATGATCTTCAGTTACAAGCTCAAGTTGAATCTCATTATGGTCATCAATAATACAAGGGTTCTCATGATTCGAGCTGTAAACGTTAGACATGTCCTCTTTCCTTAGAGGCAGCACTACATATATTTCTTGTATCATTTTCATCATTTGTGCCATCACGTCTAACATGTTTCATAATACCTCAGATTTGCCCGTCCTAGTAGTTTCACATAAAGGCATCTCATATGAATCATTGGTCAGGTTGTAATATAGTTTTTAAAAGGGAATAGGTGAGTAGTCCGAGGATCGTACCTAAGGGAGGCGAGTACTAAATTAACTCTAACCTAAAAATAAGTAGATCTAATTAGTAATTTAAATAAATAATATTATGATAAAACATAAATAGAATATTTTTGGGTTTTTATAATAAAGAAAATAAAAATAGCGAAAATAAAGTGAACTTCGGGTGAATGTGCAACAGCCGGTTTTAGCTAAATCAGAATAGTGGTTTCAAGACCACAAATATGAGGTCATAAAATTATTTTAATAATATTTGTTGTGTTTATAGCATGTGAATTTATATGTGTGAAAATTTCATGAGTTAATTTTATTGTTTAATAGCTCAATTTGAGAAAAGGACCTAATCGCGTAAAATGCAAAAGTTGTATTCTAATGAAAAAGGTGTTTATTTGCTATGGCTTATTACATTAAAGGTCCTTATGTTGTAATTGGTCCATTGATAGTGGAGATGGACATAAATGGCCTTGAATTATGTGATTTAAAATGTTTTAATTAAGGGATAAATTGGTAAATTGGTTTTTAAGTTAATATTAATAAAACAAAATCAAATTTTCTATCATCTGCTATCATCCCTAGCTGAAAATCAAAAGAAAATAAAGCCAATAAGTTTTTTTAGGGTTCAGCCACTTTATAGCTTGATTAAAGTACGGTTTTAGCTCAGTTTTTGATGATTTTTATGTTTTTATGATCGTTGCTTTGAGTTCTAGCTAACCTGTACCCTAATTTTTGAATTGGTTGATGAATTTGTGAGTTTCCATTGATTAATGCTTGTGCTTTGTGATAGATGATGATGAAAAATGAATAATTGTTGATAGATTTTAATGTTTTGTAAAGTGATTTTTGACAAAAATGTCAAATAAAGATTAAATTGTGAAAAGTGTAAATTGAGGGGTTGAAATGTGAAATAAAAGAAAATTATGGGCTGTTAGGGGCACTATGGTAATTCGGCCAAGCATGGGTTAAATTGAATTTTGTGAATTTCGTGTATTTGTGAAAATAGACTAAATTGTATAGATGTGAAAGTTTAGGGACTAAAATGCAAAATGCTCAAATGTATATTTTTGGATGAAATTGAATTAATAGGTGATTAAATGAGTTAATTTTGAATACATATAGATCCAGAAAAGAGGAACTCAAATTTAGATCGAGGCAAGAACAAAGTACTCGATTAATCGGCTAGTTTCATTGTTTTTACGATCGAAGTAAGTTCGTAGGTGTCAATTTTGTTATAAATGAATGTTATATGCTTTGATATTGCATAAAATGTGTTTATGAGATTGTGGATAATGTTTGAATTGTGAATATGATTATATAGAAGTGTTCGACAATGAAATCGACAAGCGAAACTTCCTGGTTAAACCACAAGTACAGTTATGATGGTAATGAAATGTCATTAAGTTAATGCATTGACATCGGGCCATGATATTGGAACTTTGGGTGCGAATAATACCTTAATTTGGCTATGGGCCATGGTATAGGTATTTATCGATTGTGATCCTTGAGTATTTGATTTTTATTCTAAATGATTAAATGGTTAAAAGAATGGCTTGTTTGAAAAAGAGGTTAGTATGAAGTGGTACAGGTATGTACGGAACCTATTTGAGCATTACAATGAGTAAGTTCAATGAGATGTTAATGAATCGTGTTTTGAGACATGATAGGAAGGTTTGTGTAAATGAGATGTTGTTTTGGTAATGTGTATATTATAAAATTGTATTTATTTGCTAAATTGAATTGCTTAACTATGAACTTACTAAGCTACGAAGCTTACTCTGTGTGTAACTCCCCGAATTTTGGGCTTAGAAGTTTTTAATCTCGAGTGGGTCTAGTTAGGAGACTGGACATAAATATTTAATTGTGTAAGGAAAGTGACACAATTGAGTGTTTGGCTTAGTGGTTGTGTGCTCTAGAAGTGTTTAGGAAGTCATGGGTTCAAGTCCTGGCTTCCACAAAATTTTGGTTTTTAAGGATAAAACCCTTATCTTTGGTCAGTAGGGTTATAAATTAAATTTGGTAAGGTATGAAAAAAAGAGCCTATTAATCTAGTGGATGTGACGTGTAGATGTTTCTCTTAAGATCTAAGGTTCAAGTCATGGCAAGGTAAAAGAGTATTTATTTTGCTCTCTTGCTACGTGAGAAGTAGACTACAACGTAGAATTTGAACAGGTCAAAGAGAAGTGGGTGGAGTAAATCAAGGAGGATTTCATGGGGGAATTGTGGAGGAGTTTGAAAAAGAGTCAAATTAGAAGGTTAAGAGATTGTAGGAGTGGATTATGGGAGGTTGAGGGGAGTGTTAGTGGTTGGTCGAATATAGGTC
The DNA here is from genome assembly GCA_025698465.1 of Gossypium longicalyx. NCBI lineage: Eukaryota > Viridiplantae > Streptophyta > Magnoliopsida > Malvales > Malvaceae > Gossypium > Gossypium longicalyx. The sequence goes on along the minus strand of CM046999.1, from coordinate 31,933,750 downwards.
TCCCCATTGTGCAAATTCGGTCATAGGACCTCTTTTCCCTTAATGCCGAAAGTGTGCTCTTAGTGCTCTCCATTTCAGTCCCTTGGTGATTGTTTTGTTTTTGTCAGAGGCCGACTACTTCTTAGACCATTAGGGTATTTTATTTTTGGTGACTTTTCTTTTGATTTTCTATCCTTTCTATCGTGCTCATTCTTGTGCCTTGGACTAAAAATCTCTTCTTCCTTACTCTTTTGAGCAGTACATGTATATCCCTCTTCTCTTTTCATCTTTATTCTTTCGAGTTCTAGTCAAGTGTTTCTCTTATGGTGTAAACCATTCACATCTACTCTTCCCTCATTTCAGTTTATTTTCAGGTCTCTCCTCCTCCCAAGTTTGCGGATCAACAGAGTATTTCTCCTCTTTTCTTTTATCTTGTTTTCAGCTAGTGAGGGTTCTCTGGCATTTGGTAAGTTCTCATGATTCCCTTTTTGCTTCTCTCTATTGTTAGAATCTTCCCTCTTAAACACTTCTTTCTTTCTGTTGTTGTTGATAGAGGAAGCGATTGTTACATTTCGGCTCTGCCATTTTTTGTATTTCCTGCAAGTTGGTAGTTGTGGTCGATTGTTCTTTTCCTCCTAAGTTGGATTCTGCAATTTGGTAAGTGGTTTTCATCTAGTTCAATTATCCAGTTGTTGATGGATGACTATTTTATGGAATCCAGATACCCCCTAAGGCCTATGATTGGTCTTTTGCAAACGGGTTCAGCAAGTAAACCATATTGGCGGATTTATTCAAGTGAGGGGTAGGTTTGGACAAGTTTTTTTATGGGGATTTTGGATAGATTGATTAACGTATGTTTAACTGAATCTCGTGAATGAATGTAGGCTAGAGAACTTGCAGATCTTTCACACATTTCGTAACAGGTCTGTATTCACACACTAAATAGACTGTAGATCGGCAATAGCCGAAAAGCTAAAATGCTGAAAAGTTAAAAAGCTGAAAGAATGAGCTTTTGACCACATGGGTGTGCGAACACTCATGTGGTAGGCCAAGCCCACGAATCATGGGTGTAAGACTATAGAGGCCACCATGGGCGTTCTCATGGGCTTCGACTATTTTGGGTCTCGATGGGGTCTAGGATGAGAATGTATGCTTGAGCAAAAATTTCATGGAGAACTTCTATGCCTAAAATGCTCAATTTGACATTAGGGACCAAATTGCAAGATATGTAAAACTTGAGTTCTAGAAGCTTTTAGCATGAAATTGAGTTGGATTATAAATTAGAGGTTCTCAAATAGTAATTTCACCAAGTTCTAAAAATTTGAACAAAAATGGGCATGCATGGGTAAAATTTTAAAGAAAGGACTTAAGGCCATTTTGGTCATTTGGTTAATTAAAGAATAAAAAGGTAAAAATCAAGCAAAAATGTTGTCCATCTTCTTCATGGTATGCCGAAAATTCAAGAGGCTCCATATGTAACGCCCCCACGCCCGAGACCGTCACCGGAGTCGAGTATGAGGTGTTACTAAACTTAATTTAACATTTTAAGAACTTTAGATTATTTGTTTCTACATTCACAGCTTTTTAGCTACTTGCGTTACAGTCACAAGAAAAATCATATCTCGAGTTACGAAACTCGAAATCAAGATCCGTAAATTTTCCCTGAATCTAGACTCATATTCCTATCTACTAATTTTTTTATAAAATTTTTGGTTGGGCCAATTAGTACAGTTTATTAGTTAAAGTTACCCCTGTTTCAGGGCTTGACTGGTCTGACCTCTGTTTACTACGAACCACTTTTGTCTCTGTATAAAATTCATATAAATATGAGATTTATTTCTTCTGAAACTAGACTAAATAAGGATTCTGAGAATATAAAATACACCACCTAATTATATCTGTACAATTTATGGTGAATTTCTAAAGTTGGAACAGGGGATTCAGAAACTGCTCTGACCCTATTTCACTAAAATTCAAATATCTTCCAACATATAACTCCTTTATCCGTTTCATTTATTTCATGTGAAACTAGACACAATAAGCTTCAATTTTATATTTAATTCATCATGTAATTCAATTCCTATGATTTTTAGTAAATTTTCAAACTCACGTCAGTGTTGCTGTAATATTCTGTTTATGGCAAATTTCATCCTTTTATGAATTTTCATGAACTAGGTAACTTATTAACTTTCCATAACATCAAACATATTCTAAACTAACCATTTCCATAATTTATCATTATCAAGCACTTCCTCAACCATTTCATCACCATACCATAAGATCATTTACAAAAAATAAGTATTTTGCTATACATGCCATACTTAAATTTACAAGCCATTTTACGAAAAGTTCTTCTTCCGGATAGTGTGATGATCCTCCGACCAATCCCGACTCTGAGCTGGCTTGTCCAAAACTACAATGAGTAAGAAAGAGAGGGTAAGCATAAATGCTTAGTAAGTTCATATGCAAATAATAAGTAACATAACAAAGCAATCATACCAAACAACATTAGCATGGTATCACCAAAACATAAATCTCATTTCTAATCATCTTTCATCATTTTACTACCTTATCGTTATTGTATCAATACTCAACCCGAGGGTTAAGTACATACCTGTCCAAGTATCCATTTCACATCACTTACCGATACGTCTCTTTTCATCTCAAGTATTCCTTCATTTGAGTAGAACTTTATCCGTTGAACTCATCGGAATATAATTCGGATACGTAGGAAGTTTGCACATAAGTGCCACATATGTAGCCAAGCTACCATGTAACCCGCCCTTAAGCGAACTCGGACTCAACTCAACGAGCTCGGGCGTTCGCATCCATAATGAACTCGGACTCAACTCAACGAGTTCGGATGCCTAGTTACATCTCACGAACTCGGACTCAACTCAACGAGTTCGAACATTCGCATCCATAAGTGAACTCGGACTCAACTCAACGAGTTCGGATGCTCAACCATCCTAGTGACATGTCACTTGTATCCTAATCTATTCCTAAGGTTCAAACGGGATTTTCCTCGAACACATATCCTTGCCGTCTTCCGTAGAATGCCGAAATCAATACTCGGTAACAATTTATATTCAACAAATAACTCACATAATTTGCATTTTATTCAAAATTAACCACAAAACATATATTTCATGATAAAAATCAGCATATCATATAATTAACATCAATGACTTAAAAATCACAATTATGTTACATTATTTACACATGAACTTACCTTGGTACCAAAATACAAAGGTTTTGCAATTTAATCCACAATCTTTTCTTTTCCTCGATTGGAGTCGTTTCCACGTCTTTCTTGATCTAAAATAACACATTTAACTTATTTATCACTCACATTATCAAATTAACCCTTAATTCAAATTTTGACAAAATTACAATTTTACCCCTAAACTTTTGCATATTTACATTTTTGCCCCTAAGTTCGGGATTAAACTTTATTCCTTATTCTTATGTTTTACAACATGCTGATCACTTTTCCCTTCTATGGCAACATCAAATTCTCACTCTAACATGTACTTGTGACTATTAGGTATTTTTACTTGATTAAGCCCTTTTACTCGTTTTTGCTTAAAGTCGAGTAGTACAAGTTTTCTAACATAATTTAAAACCTCATATTCTATCATAAAACATCAAAATACACAAATTTCACCTATGGGTATTTTTCCAAATATAAACCCTAGGTTAAATTATTGCTAACATAAGCTAAATCGAACTCACGGGATCTCAAAAACATAAAAATCATTAAAAAAAGGGCTTGGAATCACTTACTATGAAGCTTGAAAATTGAAGAAACCCTAGCTATGGAGACATGGAGCATTCGGCAGCAACTAATGGGAAGATGACTATTTTGTGTCATTTTTCCCATTTTATTTCATTAATTATCCAAATGACCAAAATGCCCTTAATGCCTTTCTTTGAAAATTTTCATGTACAAGCCCATTTTTGTCCAAAATTTTAGAAATTGGTCAAATTGCTATTTAAGACCTCCTAATTAATATTTCAAAGCAATTTCATACTAAAAACTTCTAGAATGCAAGTTTTGCAACTTATTCGATTTAGCCCCTAACTTCAAATTAAGCATTTTATGCATGGAATTTCTTCACAAAATTTTCACACAATCATGCAATCATATCATAAACCTCAAAATAATTATAAAATAATTATTTCTATCTCATATTTGTGGTCACGAAACCACTATTCCGATTAGGCCCTAATTCGGGATATTACAACTCTCCCCCCTTTAAGGATTTTCGTCCTCGAAAATCTTACCATAAATGAGATGTGGGTATTGATTTCTCATAGTTTCTTCGGATTCCCATGTAGCTTCTTCTACTCCATGCTTTTGCCACAACACCTTTACAAGTGCAATATTTTTATTCCTTAGTTGTTTGACCTCTCGAGCTAAAATCTTAATCGGTTCTTCTTCATAGGTCATATCTCGGTTGTAGTTCAATTTACGCTTGGTGAAACCACATGTGAAGGATCCGAACGATACCGACGTAACATAGATACGTGGAACACATCATGAATCTTCTCTAATTCAGGTGGTAAAGCTAGCCGATATGCTACCGGTCCAACTTTTTCAATTATCTCATACGGCCCAATAAAACGTGGACTTAATTTGCCCTTTCGTCCAAATCTGAGAACCTTTTTCCACGGAGACACCTTTAAAAATACTTTATCACCAACTTGAAATTCAATGTCCTTTCGTTTTAAATCTGCATAAGATTTCTGTCTATCTGAAGCAGCTTTCAAACAATCTCGAATTACCTTCACTTTTTCTTCAGTTTCTTTTATTAGATCAACTCCATAAATCTGATTTTCCTTGAGTTCAGTCCAATACAAAGGCGTTCGACACTTACGACCATACAATGCTTCATAAGGTGCCAATTTCAAGCTCGTCTGATAACTATTATTGTAAGCAAATTCTACCAACGGTAAGTATTTTTCCCAACTTCCTTGAAATTCCAATACACAACATCTGAGCATATCTTCAAGAATCTGAATTACTCTCTCTGATTGTCCATCAGTCTATGGATGAAAAGCGATGTGAAATTTAACTTTGTACCTAACGCGTCTTGCAATTTTTGCCAAAACCGCGAGGTAAACCTTGGATCTCTATCTGAAATGATCGACAATGGTATTCCATGTAGTCTAACAATTTCTCTAACATACAATTCAGCCAACTTGTTGAGAGAATAATCCGTGACGTCTCGGGATAAAATGAGCCGACTTAGTTAGTCATCAACTATTACCCGATGGCATCTTTCTTTCACCGGAGTTAATGGCAATCCTGAAACAAAATCCATAGTAATCCGATCCCATTTCCATTCAGAACCATAATAGGTGAAGTAATCCCAAGGCACTTGGTGTTCAGCTTTCACCGTTGACAAATCAAGCATTTGGACACAAACTCGATATATCCTTTTTCATTCCATTCCACCAATACATTTTCTTCAAGTCATTATACATTTTCGTACTACCGGATGAATCGAGAAACAACCACTATGTGCTTCTGTAGGATCTTTTGAATCAATTCCTCATTCTTTGGTACACAAATCCGATCTTTAAACATTAAGCACCCATCGAAACCGATTCTCAAATCGACTCAGTATCAACTTCACACCGCTTTCTTTTGGCTTGCAAATCTTGATCATCTTTCTGAGCTTCAGAGATCTCTTGTAAAACATTGGTTTTGCTATTAACTCTGCTAGAATCGAACCATCATCGACATTTTCAACCGAGTGTTCATAACTCTCAATGCAAACAACAACTTTCTCGCTCAAAGCATCATCTACTACATTCGCTTTTCCGGATGATAATCAATAACAAGCTCGTAATCTTTCAGTAACTCCAACCATCTTCGCTATCTTAAATTCAAGTCTTTTTGTGACATCAAATACTTAAGACTTTTATGGTCGGTATATACCCGGCACTTTTCACCATACAAATAATGTTGCCAAATTTTCAAAGCAAACACCACCGCAGCCAATTCTAAATCGTGAGTAGGATAATTCCTCTCATGAGGTTTTAACTGCCTCGAAGCATAAGCCACCACTTTTCCTTCTTGCATAAGCACACACCCCAAACCATTTAGAGAAGCATCACTATACACCACAAATTCTTTACCTGATTCGGGCTGTACTAACACTGGTGCCTCTCATAATAACTTTTTCAATTCTTCAAAACTCTGTGACATTCTTCCATCCATTCAAATTTAACATCCTTTCGAGTAGTCTCAGTTATAGGAGCAGCAATTATAGAAAATCCATTTACAAACCGTCGATAATACCCAGCTAGCCCCAAGAAACTTCTAACTTCGCCATTTCTCGGTGGTTTCCAATCAACAATAGCTGAAATTTTACTAGGATCAACCCGTATACCATCACCAAACAATATGACCCAAAAATCCAACTTCCCTGAGCCACAATTCACTTTTACTAAACTTAGCATACAGTTTGCTTATCTCTCAAAGTTTGCAAAACTATCCTCAAATGCTCAAAGATGCTCTGTCTCATCTTTTGAATAAATTAAAATATCATCTATAAACACCACAACAAATTTGTCCAAGTATGGTCGAATATGCGATTCATTAAATCCATAAAAAGCAGAGCATTTGTCAACCCGAATGGCATAACTAAAAATTCATAATGACCGTACTTTGTTCTAAAAGCGAGTTTTAGGCACATCCGACTCTTTTACCCGCGCTTGATAATATCCAGATCTCAAATCAATCTTTGAAAACCATGTCGCTCCTTTTAGCTGATCAAACAAATCATCAATTCTTGGCAACGGATACTTGTTTTTAATTGTCACCTTGTTTAACTCACGATAATCAACACACAATCTCATAGAACCATCCTTCTTTTTCACAAATAACACGGAGCACCCCAAGGTGAAAAACTCGATCTCACAAAGCCTTTATCAGTCAACTCTTGCAATCGCGACTTTAATTCCGTCAACTCTGCTGGTGCCATTCTATACGGAGCAATCGAAATCGAGTCTGTTCCTGTATCAAATCAATACCAAATTCTACTTCCCTAACTGAGGCAAACCCGACAATTCTTACCGAAATACGTCCGCAAATTCACACACAACCAAAGACTCGATTCAACTTTCTTTTCAACTTCTTTTGTATTAATTACATACGCCAAATAAGCTTCATAACCCTTTCTCAAATATCTTTGAGCCAACATTGAAGAAATCACACTAGGCAATGACTCGATTTATCCGATTCAACCCGCAGATGTTTCACCATTTTCACACTTTAATTCTATAACTTTTTCTTTGCAATTTATTTTAGCATCATGCAATGTCAACCAATCCATGCCCAAAATAACATCAAACTCATCAAACGGCAACAACATCAAGTCGGCGGAAAGTAATGATCCCGAATCATTAAAGGACATTTCTTACATACTTTATCAACAATCACACATTTGCCTAACGGATTCGACACTCTAATCATAAATTCTGTGTTCTCAACAGTATATATTCATACTAGACACCAATTTCATGCACACATATGAATGAGTAGAACCGGGATCAATCAAAGCAATAACATTAACATTATAGAGAAAAATGTACCGGTAATCACATCAAAGCGAGGAAGCATCTTCGCGTGCTTTAATAGCATAAGTTCTAGCCGGAGCCCTTCCTTCAGTCTAACTGTGCATCTCTCGACTACATTCTTACCGCTTGCTTCGCTCCCAGCTTTTCTTAGATATCTTCCTCTCGAATCCGCCCCACTTGTTTTTGTATTCTCAAATTTTTCTTTTTCAGCTCTCTCGCGATCTCTAATAAAATGATCCGGAGAACCACATCGAAAACATTCATTTGCTCTGCACGGACCAAAATGATTTCTACCACACACCGCACTCGGTTTAACAAATCTCGGATTTCCTACACTTTGTCAAGTAGTGCGGGACTTAGAATCCACATTTTGCTTCTTATAGTTTCCATATGATTGCCCAAATGAAGTTTGAGAACGAGGATTCATATTTCTTGACTTTCCAGTTCTTTGTGAGAATGAATTGCTCATCGGTCTTTTCTTCCAACTTCTAGTCTCGATCTACGCCTTTTTCTTCTCTTTAAGTAATTCTTCACCTTACAAGCTCGATCAACCAATACTACCATTTCTTTTAATTCAAGAATTCCAACAAATACTTTGATGTCTTCATTGAGCCCGTCTTCAAATCGTCGGCACATCTTGGCCTCTGTAGGAACATACTCTCCGGCATATTTACTTAATCGAACAAACTCTCTTTCATATTCTCAGAACCATCATATTACCTTGCTTCAGCTTCAAGAAATTCTTTACGCTTCTCGATCCATAAATCTTTCACTAATATATTTCTTCCAAACTCTTCTTGAAAGAATTCCCATGTTACTCTCTCTTTACCACCACCAAATCAAGTCTTCCACCAATTGTAAGTTGAATCCTCAACAAAGATATAGCGATTTTCAAACATTCTTCAGTGTACAAGATAATTCATCAAATACCCGAATAGAATTTTCAAGCCAAAACTCGCTTTCTCGGCATCATCATCAATATTTGCTTTAAATTCTTCGGCCCCTTGTTTGCATGGATTCTCATCAACCGGATTTCTATGAAATTTCATCGATCCATACCTTGAGGCATCCGGGTGCAGGTTGAGGAATTGGGGAGGTGGGGAGGTTGTACATTTGGGTTCGTGACGAACGAACTCGATGTACCATGCACTCATCATTTGGAGAAAGGCTTCTCGACCCCTTTCTCCTCCTCCCCGACCAACAATGGGAGGTGGATTTTCACGGCGCTGCTCCTTCACCGGAGCTGGCGCATTACTCTCTACTTCATCTCGCCACACTGGATCGGGATCCATTTACTATAAAAAAATCATTGAAAAAGGTCGAAAGTCGTCACACTATCACAATTTATACATATGGCATGTATAGCAAAATCCGTACATACAACACGCAGTCCAGAGAACCGACTAAACCTGCTCGATACCACTAAATGTAACGTCCCCACGCCCGAGACCATCACCGGAGTCGAGTATGAGGTGTTACTAAACTTAATTTAACATTTTAAGAACTTTAGATTATTTGTTTCTACATTCACAGCTTTTTAGCTACTTGCGTTACAGTCACAAGAAAAATCATATATCGAGTTACGAAACTCAAAATCAAGATCCGTAAATTTTCCCTGAATCTACTAATTTTTTTCTAAAATTTTTGGTTGGGCCAATTAGTACAGTTTATTAGTTAAAGTTACCCCTGTTTCAGGGCTTGACTGGTCTGACCTCTGTTTACTACGAACCACTTTTGTCTCTGTATAAAATTCATATAAATATGAGATTTATTTCTTCTGAAACTAGACTAAATAAGGATTCTGAGAATATAAAATACACCACCTAATTATATCTGTACAATTTATGGTGAATTTCTAAAGTTGGAACAGGGGATTCAGAAACTGCTCTGACCCTATTTCACTAAAATTCAAATATCTTCCAACATATAACTCCTTTATCCGTTTCATTTATTTCATGTGAAACTAGACACAATAAGCTTCAATTTTATATTTAATTCATCATGTAATTCAATTCCTATGATTTTTAGTAAATTTTCAAACTCACGTCAGTGTTGCTGTAATATTCTGTTTATGGCAAATTTCATCCTTTTTATGAATTTTCATGAACTAGGTAACTTATTAACTTTCCATAACATCAAACATATTCTAAACTAACCATTTCCATAATTTATCATTATCAAGCACTTCCTCAACCATTTCATCACCATACCATAAGATCATTTACAAAAAATAAGTATTTTGCTATACATGCCATACTTAAATTTACAAGCCATTTTACCGAAAAGTTCTTCCGGATAGTGTGACTGATCCTCCGACCAATCCCGACTCCTGAGCTGGCTTGTCCAAAACTACAATGAGTAAGAAAGAGAGGGTAAGCATAAATGCTTAGTAAGTTCATATGCAAATAATAAGTAACATAACAAAGCAATCATACCAAACAACATTAGCATGGTATCACCAAAACATAAATCTCATTTCTAATCATCTTTCATCATTTTACTACCTTATCGTTATTGTATCAATACTCAACCCGAGGGTTAAGTACATACCTGTCCGAAGTATCCATTTCACATCACTTACCGATACGTCTCTTTTCATCTCAAGTATTCCTTCATTTGAGTAGAACTTTATCCGTTGAACTCATCGGAATATAATTCGGATACGTAGGAAGTTTGCACATAAGTGCCACATATGTAGCCAAGCTACCATGTAACCCGCCCTTAAGCGAACTCGGACTCAACTTAACGAGCTCGGGCGTTCGCATCCATAATGAACTCGGACTCAACTCAACGAGTTCGGATGCCTAGTTACATCTCACGAACTCGGACTCAACTCAACGAGTTCGAACATTCGCATCCATAAGTGAACTCGGACTCAACTCAACGAGTTCGGATGCTCAACCATCCTAGTGACATGTCACTTGTATCCTAATCTATTCCTAAGGTTCAAACGGGATTTTCCTCGAACACATATCCTTGCCGTCTTCCGTAGAATGCCAAATCAATACTTTCGGTAACAATTTATATTCAACAAATAACTCACATAATTTGCATTTTATTCAAAATTAACCACAAAACATATATTTCATGATAAAAATTAGCATATCATATAATTAACATCAATGACTTAAAAATCACAATTATGTTACATTATTTACACATGAACTTACCTTGGTACCAAAATACAAAGGTTTTGCAATTTAATCCACAATCTTTTCTTTTCCTCGATTGGAGTCGTTTCCACGTCTTTCTTGATCTAAAATAACACATTTAACTTATTTATCACTCACATTATCAAATTAACCCTTAATTCAAATTTTGACAAAATTACAATTTTACCCCTAAACTTTTGCATATTTACATTTTTGCCCCTAAGTTCGGGATTAAACTTTATTCCTTATTCTTATGTTTTACAACATGCTGATCACTTTTCCCTTCTATGGCAACATCAAATTCTCACTCTAACATGTACTTGTGACTATTAGGTATTTTTACTGATTAAGCCCTTTTACTCGTTTTTGCTTAAAATCGAGTAGTACAAGTTTTCTAACATAATTTAAAACCTCATATTCTATCATAAAACATCAAAATACACAAATTTCACCTATGGGTATTTTTCCAAATATAAACCCTAGGTTAAATTATTGCTAACATAAGCTAAATCGAGCTACCGGGATCTCAAAAACATAAAAATCATTAAAAACGGGGCTTGGAATCACTTACTATGAAGCTTGAAAATTGAAGAAACCCTAGCTATGGAGACATGGAGCATTCGGCAGCAACTAATGGGGAAGATGACTATTTTGTGTCATTTTTCCCATTTTATTTCATTAATTATCCAAATGACCAAAATGCCCTTAATGCCTTTCTTTGAAAATTTTCATGTACAAGCCCATTTTTGTCCAAAATTTTAGAAATTGGTCAAATTGCTATTTAAGACCTCCTAATTAATATTTCAAAGCAATTTCATACTAAAAACTTCTAGAATGCAAGTTTTGCAACTTATTCGATTTAGCCCCTAACTTCAAATTAAGCATTTTATGCATGGAATTTCTTCACAAAATTTTCACACAATCATGCAATCATATCATAAACCTCAAAATAATTATAAAATAATTATTTCTATCTCGGATTTGTGGTCACGAAACCACTATTCTGATTAGGCCCTAATTCGGGATATTACACCATAGCTAGGTTTTTCAACATTTAAAGCTTGATTGTAAGTGCTCCCTAGCCCCGTTTCTTATGTTCTTTATATTTTTGAGATACTTGAAGCATGTTTTAGCCATTTCTACCCTTATTTTAAGCTAGGGTTCATGTTCAAAAACTTACCCATGTGTGACATGTTTGTATTTTGGCATTTAATGGAGGAATATAAAGGTTTGATGTATGATAAACATCTTTTGTCAAGTAGTTTTCCATGAAAACACTTAAAAAGGACCAAGTTGCAAAAGATGTAAAAGTGGGTAGTAGAAAAGTGAAATAAAGGAAAATGTGGGTTGTTATAAGTTAGAATATAATTTGGCTAGGCTTGGAAAGTCAAGGGAATGCATGTATTTCATTATACGAGCCTAGGGACTAAAATGTAAAAAAAAGTGTAAAGTTAGGGGTAAATAGGTAATTTTGCCATAAAGTGAGTTTTCGGGTTGAAATTGAAGAATGTGAGGAATTAATAATTGAACTTGTTTATATAGACTCAGAAAGACCAATTTCAGAAGTAGATCGTGGAAAGAAAAAAGTTTTGGAATAGTCAAAATTTAAACCCGAGACATCATCGAGGTAAGTTCGTGTAACCTAATTGGATGTTTATGCATGTTGACTTTAATTGTTGTGTTGAATTGAATGTGAAATGCATAAATAATGGATTGTATGAAAATGCCTATAATTACGAAATTGATTGAAAAATGGGTTAGAATCCGTTTAAATATGGAATTTCGATGGATAGGTCACTTCTCATGAGAAATGGGATCCTGCATGTGTTGCAGAAAAGATTTAGCCCTGACGGGTAATTCATTGATCTCATTATGGAAAGGATTTAGCCCAGATGGGTAATCCTAAAATGAGCCTATTGAACCTACATTTCAATTAGGATTTAGCCTGGACTGATAATTCTAGTTGACTGGATTTAGCCTGGACTGGTAATCCAGATTAGACTCTGTAGGGTATTCTTTGTCATGTAAAGGAATTAGCCTAGACTGGTATCCGACAAAGCCCTTAGAGTACATGGAATAGCTAGAATTTAGCCTGGCTGGTAATTTTACTGTAAAAGATGTAGCTTGAGAGTGTACCGAATAGGGTACTACTGGATATGAATTGAAGGTTAATAAAATAGTACACATAGAGCGTACTAAGTGATGAAATATCCATCAGGAATTTAAGGATTAACTGGATAAAATATTTGTAAATAACATGAAAAATACGAATTTGAATATGTATATGATGTGATGAGCTTATCTATGGATCTTGAAAATTTATGTTACTAACTTGTTCATTGAGTTCATGTGTTTAGGAAAATTATTTATAATTTATGGGTAACATGGCTTATTGTGATTCTGTGTTAAAATGACCAATAAGTTTACTTTCCTTTATACGAACTTACTAAGCATGTAATGCTTACCCCCCTTTTTACTTTTCCCTATCTTATAGAGCTCTTGGACTCGTGAAGGTTGGAGAATAGTGGGAGTTTGATCGCACTATTAGCAATCTTGTTTTGGGTATAAAAGAACTATTCATTTTGATATAATGGCACGTATAAGGTAACTTATCTTTTGGTTATATGTGTCATTTAAATTAGCCAAGTGTAATGGCTCATGATGGTTGACGAATTATTTTGTATATGGCCATGAGATATGGCTTATATTTTACTACTAGGTTGTAACCCTTATTAATCATGTATGCATACAATGTGGTCATGTTGATGTGGTTGCTTATGAATGATGGATGTAAGGTATGGCATATTTATTTGGTGAATGCTCCATGATCAATGAGTATGACCACAACAATATTATAAAACTGCAAAGTTGGAAAGAAGGATATAAAAACCTAGAGGTTATGAATTGGTATGAAAAGATTAGGAAATGCATGTAAAAATCGAGATACTACATGAAGGTTTTAGGGATATAATTTAATCATGGATTTGGATATTGGAGTATTTTAAATGTAATTTGTTGTATGCTGAAAACATGTATAAATGAGTGAGTTTTTAAAGGGTGGCAAGAAGGCTTGGAAAATAGCCTTGAAATTGTCCACACGGATAGACACACGGGTGTGTGTCTAGGCCATGTGTGACACACGGTTTGCCCCATGGGCGTGTGATCCAGTCGTGTGTCCCCTGCACCCTAATTTTATAATTCAAAATGCCCAATAGTAAACACACGAGCTAAGACACAGGCATGTGTCTTAGCCGTGTGAGAGACACGGCCTAACCACATAGGCATGTACTCTGGCCGTGTGAAGTTTGCACCATTTTTATGAAAAATCATTTAATTTTATTTGGCCACATGGGCGTGTGACATGGCTGTGTGACCTTATTTTGGTGCTGACGTCATAGTCAGAGAGTTGCACGGCTTGAGGACACGGGCGTGTCAAGAGCACAGGGGCGTGTCCCTTTTTCACACGGGTGTGTGATTCTACATTTAAGAAAATTTCCCAAGTTTCTCTAAAGTTTTTAGTTTAGTCCCTAATTATTTCTGATGTATGTTTTGGAACTCGTAGGTCCATACAAGGGATGTCTCGCAAATGTTTGAATTTCTTTTGAATTAAAAGAAAATTTATAGCCCAGTTTTGTTTCAACAATTGTATGTATGTCCAGTAATGCCTCGTACTCTGTCCTGACCTCAGGTACGGGTACGGGGTGTTACAATATTATGTCAGCATCGGGTATTCAAGCTAATCTTAGCAAGATTTCTATGATAATGGATTAGAAGCCTTTGAGAAATGTATCCAAACTCTGCAGCTTTCTAGGACTACCTGGTTACTATAGATGATTTGTGAAAGGCTTTTCAATGATTGTGACTCCGTTGACGAGATTACTTCAGAAAGATGTTAAGTTTGAGTGGTCAGACAAGTGCCAGAAAAGTTTTGATCAGTTGAAAGCTTTATTGACTGAAGCTCCAGTGTTAGTACAGCCATAATCGGGTAAAGAATTCGTAATTTATAGTGATGCATCATTGAATGGTCTGGGCTGTGTTTTGACGTAGGAAGGCAAAGTCATAGCTTATGCCTGGAGATAGTTGAAGCTACATGAAAAGAATTACCTGACGGACGATTTAAAGTTAGCAGCCATTGTGTTTTGTGTTGACGATTTGGCGCCATTATCTGTTTGGTGAGAAATGCCATGTTTATTCAGATCACAAGAGTTTGAAATATTTGATGACACAAAAAGATTTGAATTTGCAATAGCGGAGATGGCTAGAATTGCTAAAAGATTACGAACTAGTAGTAGACTACCATTTGGGAAAAGCAAATGTTGTTGCTGATGCATTAAGCCGAAAATATTTGTTTGCTCTGCATACAATGAATACTCAGTTGGTTTTTTCTGACGACAACTTGATTGTAGTTGAGTTGAAAGCAAGAGCATTATTTTTACAGCAGATTTGTGAGGCTCAGAAAGTTGATAATGAAATGTTGCAAAACGAGCTCAATGTGATTTGAACCCTGATTCAGAATTTCAAGTTGATGTTGATGATTGTTTGAGATTCAGAGGCCGAATATGTGTTTTGAGGAATTCAAAGTTGATTCAGACGATTTTGAACGAAGCACATAGTAGTCGTTTATCTGCTTATCCGGAAAGTACGAAAATGTACAATAACTTGAAACAACTTTATTGGTGGCATGGTATGAAACGTGATATTTCAAAATTTGTTTCGAAATGTTTGATTCGTCAGCAAGTTAAAGCTGAGCATCAAGTGTCGTCTGGTTTATTACAGCCAATTATGATTCCCGAGTGGAAATGGGATAAAGTGACTATGGATTTTGTGTCAAGATTACCTCTATCTCCGAGTAAGAAAGATGCAATCTAGGTTGCTCATTTCATTTTGGTACGAAAAGACTACTCACTTGAAAAGTTAGTTGAGTTGTACATCTTCGAGGTTGTGAGATTATACGGAGTACCTATTTCTATTATTTCGGATAAAGATCCGAGGATCACATCGAGGTTTTGGAAGAAATTGCAAGATGCATTGGGAACAAAACTACATTTTAGTACTGCGTTTAACCCACAGACGGATGGTCAATCCGAACGGGTTATACAAATACTCGAGGATATGTTGAGATGTTGTGTTCTTGAGTTCGAAGGTACATGGGAAAAACATTTGTCATTGATTGAATTTGTGTACAATAATAGCTTTCAATTGAGTATAAAAATAAGATTCACGGGGTTGATCTAATTAGAGAGACTGAAGAGAAAGTAAAAGTAATTTGTGATAGTCTGAAAGCAGCTTCGGATAGTCAAAAATCTTACGGACTTGAAATGGAAAGATATTGAGTTTCAGATCGGGGATATAGTGTTTTTGAATGTGTCACCGTGAAATAAAATACTTCGATTCGATCGTAAAGGCAAATTGAGTCTGAAATTCATCGAGCCATATGAAATTATTGAGTGATTTAGACCAGTGGCTTATCGGCTAGCATTATCGTCTGAGTTAGAAAAAGATTCATAACGTATTTCATGTATCAATGCTTCGACGATATAGATCTGATCTTTTACATGTTATTTCCCCAACTAAAGTTGAGATTCAGTCAGATTTATCATATAGTGAAAAACCGATCCGAATTCTAGCTCGCGAGATCAAAGAGCTGAGAAATAAGAATATCGCGTTAGTAAAAGTGTTATGGCATCGACATGGGGTAGAAGAAGCTACGTGGGAAATCGAGGATGTTATGAGAAAGCATTATCCAAACCTATTCGCTAGTAAGATTTTCGAGGACGAAAATCCCTAAGGGGAGAGAGTTGTAATAGCTCGATTTTGGCTAAATAAAATTAGTGGTTTCAGGACCACAAATATGAGGTCATAAAATTATTTTAATATTATTTTTTTGTGTTTATAGCATGTGAATATATGTGTGTGAAAATTTCGTGAGTTAATTTTATCGTTTAATAGCTCAATTTGAGAAAAGGACCTAATCGCGTAAAATGCAGAAGTTGCATTCTATATGAAAAAGGTGTTTATTTGCTATGGCTTATTAAAGGTCCTTATGTTGTAATTGGTCCATTGATAGTGGAGATGGACATAAATGGCCTTGAATTATGTGATTTAAAATGTTTTAATTAAGGGATAAATTGGTAAATTGGTTTTTAAGTTAATATTAATAAAACAAAATCAAATTTTCTATCATCTTCTATCATCCCTAGCTGAAAATCAAAAGAAAAGAAAGCCAAGAAGTTGTTTTTAGGGTTCAACCATTTCATAGCTTGATTAAGGTACGGTTTTAGCTCGATTTTTTATGATTTTTATGTTTTTGTGATTGTTGCTTTGAGTTCTAGCTAACCCGTACACTAATTTTTGAATTGGTTGATGAATTTGGGAGTTTCCATTGATGAATGCTTGGATTTTTGATAGATGATGATGAAAAATGTAGATTTTAATGTTTTGTAAAGTGATTTTTGACAAAAATATCAAGTAAGGATTAAATTGTGAAAAGTGTAAATTGAGGGGTTGAAATGTGAAATAAATAAAAAATATGGGCTACTAGGGGCACTATAGTAATTCAACCAAGCATGGGTTAAATTGAATTTTGTGAATTTCGTGTATTTGTGAAATAGAGACTAAATTGTACAGATGTGAAAGTTTAGGGGCTAAAATGTAAAAATACTCAAATGTATATTTTTGGATGAAATTGAATGAATAGGTGATTAAATGAGTTAATTTTGAATACATATAGATCAAGAAAAGAGGAACTTGGACTTAGATCGAGGCAAGAACAAAGTACTCGATTAATCGGCTAGTTTCGTTGTTTCTATGACCGAGGTAAGTTCGTATGTGTCAATTTTGTAATAAATGAATGTTATATGCTTTGATATTGCATAAAATGTGTTTATGAGATTGCGGATAATGTTTGAATTGTGAATACGACTATACGAAAGTGTTCGACAATGAAATCGACAAGCGAAACTTCCCGGTTAAACCTTAAGTACAGTTATGGTGGTAATGAAATGTCATTAAGTTAATGCATTAGCTTCGGGCCATGATATTGGCACTTTGGGTCTGAATAATACCTTGATTTAGCTACGGGCCATGGTATAGGTACTCCGGGATAAGTTACCTTGATTTTACTTCAGACCATGGTATAGGTACATATCGGTTGTGATCCTTGAGTATCCGATTTTTATTCTAAATGATTCAATGGGTAAAAGAATGGCTTGTTTGAGAAAGAGGTTAGTATGAGGTGGTACAGGTATGTACGGAACCTATTTGAGCATTACAATGAGTAAGTTCAATGAGATGTTAATGAATCATGTTTTGAGACATGATAGGAAGGTTTGTGTAAATGAGATGTTGTTTTGGTAGTGTGCATATTATATAATTGTATTTATTTTTTGAACTGAATTGCTTAACTACGAACTTACTAAGCTATGAAGCTTACTATGTGTTATTTGTCTATGTTTTATAGATAGTCAAAGCCAGCTTAGACTTGGGGATCGTCAGGAGCATCGTCACACTATTGAACATTTGTTAGTACTTTTGAAGCTTGTATATATGGTATATGGCATGTATAGACTAGTGTCATTTTGGTATATTTTGAGCTATGATGATAGCCATGTTATTTGGCTTGCTAATGATGTAAATGTTAGTATGTTTTTAGCCATTTAAGTTGGCTTAAGTTATATGCTTGATAAGTGATATATGTGATGTTTATAATGCCTTATATATATTGGCTTGTTTTGGTATGTTTGCCTTAATTGTGGATATATCTAAATGGATGTTAACTTGATTGTTATCAATATTTGAGAAATGGTGTATTTTGTTTGCTATGTGTGCTTGTGGAAAGTGTCGCAAATTGGCTTTACAAATGACCTATTTTTGTCCATACGGGTAGAGATACGGGCGTGTGTCTCAGCCGTGTGTGACACGCGGTCATGTTACAAGGCCGTGTGTCCCCTGGGTAGCCCTATGAATTAAGTCAGTATACCCTACAAGTTTGACATGGCCTAGACACACGGTCGTGTCTACTGGCCGTGTGTATCACACGGGCTCACTCACGAGCGTGTGACTAGCCGTGTGATATAAGTCAGGATACCCCCTAAATGGCACACAGTCTAGCACACGGACGTGTGTAGCCATTTCGAAGGGTACATGAGCTAGACACACAGGCGTGTGGTCGATCATGTGACCCAAGTCAGTAACCTCCCTAATTTTCCCACTGCCATGGCATATAGGCATGTCTTAGGCCATATGGTGCAAGCTAGTATGTATGCCCTGTTTTCACAAGGCCTACGCCACGGGCGTATCTGGTGGCCGTGTGAGGCACACAGCCTTTTCACACGAGCGTGTAACCTATGATTTGATGAAATTTTTCTAAGTGTTCAAAAATTTTTATATGTGATCAATTTAGTCCCGAACCAATCTTTATCATGTTCTAAGGTCTCGTAGACCTATATAAGGGACTTTGTGAATGTGAATGAATGATATGCGATATTGAATGTTTGATAAATGTTTTTGTTCGATAATGTCTTGTAACCCTATTCTGGTGACGAATATAGGTTAGGGGTGTTACAGAATGAATTCTAACTTTAATCAAATCTAAGCACGGGTGATTAGCTCGCTTTGGTGAGCATAACTAATTCCTATTTTGGGTTTTAGTACTTTAAATAAATAATATTACAATAAAACATAAATAGAAGATTTTTGGGTTTTTAAAATAAAGAAAATAAAAATAGCGAAAATAAAGTGAACTTCGGGTGACTGAATTCTAACTTAATCAAATCTAAGCATGGGTGATTAGCTTGCTTTGGTGATCATAACTAATTCTTATTTTGGGTTTCTACTCAATGAGCTAGTTGTTACCTTAGCAGCATCTCTCAATCTTCCACTAAACTAACAAGTCGACAAGAACTATTTCTCTCTCGACCTCACAGTCTAGACTAGTTCGGGCCTAAGATGTTCATGGATAGGCCATACCAAATTTGGGTTAATTCCTACCTAAATGACTTCCTAGGGTTATCAAGCCTAGGCTTTAAGTTCTTCCTCTCTCAAACAGCTAATCCGTTAAGAAAACCCTACATAGTAATCAGTTAATCAGACCTTCACTCACTAATCCCCCATAAGTTAATTAGTTTCTCATGGATCTCATAAGCACAATAAACTTAATAATAAACATAAACATAAATAACAAATCAAGCGAAAGGTGTAACACCCTAAATTTTTGAATGTTTGATTGTTAATTCTATCATTATTAAGTCTCTATTTCTGTGGCTAAGTACTTTATTTATGCATCTGAGATTGGGGGTTCAAGTCTCACTTTTGCTATATTTTTGTTATTTTATTTTAACTTAAAACTTTGTCCTTGAACTTTCAACTTAAGTTTATTTCTGCATTAACTTGTGCCAACGATGAGCTTAGTGGTTCAATGGTTAAGTCTCTATGCTCTCTTTGGTCTGGTGTTTGAGTATCTGTGTTACCAATAGGGAAATATATTTTTATGTTATTTTTTAAAATTTATTTATTTTTTAGAATAAACGAATTAAATTGTTTTCGTTCCCTCTTCTCTTTTTTATATTTTCTTTCTTTCTTTTCACGGGCTTTCTACTCTTCTATTGTCTTCTTTTTTCTTTGATTTCTTTCGTTAATTTTTTTTACTATTCTATTGAGGATTGGTAATTTGTTGTGTTCGTCTAAAAGGTTATCAGCATAAGTTGTATTGTCGAATTCTTTTTTATGTTGTTCTCGTTGTTATTTTCCAAATTAGGTTTCTACTTGTTTTGTTCAATTACCTTTCCTAAGTGTTCAATTGGTCCTTTTTTTCTAGCTGAAGGGGTTGCTTGTCAAGATCCTCCACCGGTTTAGGCTCTTACATTGTTGTGTTTTTTGTACGAAGGTAAGTGCGCTTTGAGTTTTGGGGTTTTGCATTGAAACTTTTCGATGAAACCTTGGTTTTTGCACTAATTCTAGCGGTTAGTTGAGGTACAATTGTCTAATTGGTCATAGTAATGATGTTTTTAGGTTTCGAGATCATCTTTGGTGCTTCTACGTCAAATCCATCCTAGGTGTGTAACGAAAACCTGAATTTCTGCGAATGACAAAAGCTAGAAAACATTATTGTCGATGTCACATGGCCGTGTGCCTCACACGACTATATGCCAGGTCGTGTTTAGGCCATGTAACTATTTGATTGGGTCATATGAGCGTGCAACATAGGTGTGTGCTAGGCCTTGTGAGGGGCTATTTTTGTAGTGAGTCAAACGAGCAAATGACACAGGCGTATGTCTAGACTATGTAACTCCCTGGCTTATGTCACAAGGGCGTATGTTAGGCCGTGTGCCAGACCATGTAACTCTTTGACTTGGGTTACACGGCTATGTGCCAAGTCATGTGACAGACCATGTGAGGCACTGTGATGAGCCACACGGGCTTGTGCCAAGCCATGTGCATCACATGGGCCAACCATACAGGTCGTGTGAATCCACACGACGTGTGGGTCAAAAATCGATTTTTTTTACCTAGGGTTGTAGATGTCATTCAAATCGAACGTAGGCCTACCGTGGGGTCCGTATGATCTGAATTAGGCAAAGAAGTTCGTTATCTGATGATTTTTTACTAAATAATATGCTATTTACACATATATATTTGAGATGAAATCTGATAAGTAAGTGCGACAATATTACGTGAGTATGATTTGAATTTGTATCACTGTATACGCATATTTGATATATGTTAAATCTGTATCTACATTGGGTTGGGATTGTGTAGAGGAGGATGTGTGGGTAGTTTAATAATCTTTCAATTTTGGTGGCTAAGCCAGAAGCATATATCTTATGCTAGTGATTTATCGCAATCTAATTTGACAGCTAGACTGCAATTTTTTTGAAACATGACATACAGTCACTATGCGGCGTGTAAGGATGGATGGGTACTTGATACCCTATATGGTGTGTAGGGATGGACGGAAATGGTGTGTAGCAAATAGGGGTAAGAATCTGCATCTATATTTGATCTGTTCTGCAACTATATCTGATATATGGTGTTCTCGACTCTACATTCTTGAGAACTATTTTATTAAAGAGAAATCAAAAACATATGTTATATATAATTCTGATTGATTGTATACATAAGTTACACACACTGAGTTATAAACTCATTTAGTCTATATGTTTGGATTTCAGGCAACCCACAAACTTGATCGAGTCAATGTATCGGGAGCTCAGTCATTCTGCTTCATCATCTTATTATGTTATTAGTATTTTTGTCATTATTTCTTTCTAAGTTTGTTGTTTATAACGACTTGATTTTATGGTTGCTTATAATCCTCAATATGGCTTCGAATCATTCAAACTTTATTATTAAAAGTTGGGTGTTCCAGAAATGGTTTAATGTAGCTCTCCAAACTTGGCCAAACGTCTAGGTCGAGTTTGAGGTGTTACAAAAGTTTTAAGAAAATCTTGAATTCTATTTACTGAAGCGCAAAATCCACAGTAGTTTAATCACGTTTACAACTCACGTTTTCTGAAAAACAAAAATAGAAAAGAACTAAAATAAACCAAAAGCCTAAAAGAAGGAAAAACTAAAAAACTAAAACTATAAAAAAAATTTTAAAATATGAAAGTTGTCCCTAAACAAGTGCTAAATGAGCCTATTTATAGAATTAGGATAGACATTGTCCTCAACCCTAGCTTTGCTGACATTCTTGTGTTTAATTTCCATTGTGTAGACCAAAATGCCCTTAACTCGTAATTAATTCTATACAGGCTGGTGCTACGACACCCTACTGTCTGTGTTGCAACATCAAAGGCAGTATGCATAGTTGAAAGGTAACTTCAAGGGTGTGTCATGACACCAAAGGTAGTATAGCAATTCGACATTCCACTCCTATGTTGTGAATTGAACTCCTCATGTTGCGACACAGTGACAAACTTTGAGTTCGTAAGCCTTTGAATGGTTTCCTGCACACTTACTAAGTACATTAGCTCGCCTTTAGGCCTTATTCAACCCTTAAGGTCAATAAAAGACTCAAATTACCTTTTTATTGAATTTAAACTAAAATAAAAAAAACATAATGAAAACATGATAAAAGTAATTTTATTCAAGTTGCTCAAGTACCAAAACTAGTTTAATCTACTACACTAAATTATTACAGATCATTTATACGGGTCGATCCCCAACAAACTGGTATCGGAGCTTGATTAAGATTTTGAAAAAAAAAACCCATTTAGAGATGATGACAATGAGATTCAATATTGAGAAGTTTAATGGGATCACAAATTTTAGTTTACTGCAAGTTCGGATGACTACAATTGTAACACCCTAACTCGTATTCGTCCTAAAATAGGGTTACAGAGTATTACCATAAAAATAGAACATCAAAACATACATTTCATACACCAATATAAATATAACATAAATCATTCATTTACATGCATATTGTCTCTTAATCGAGCCCTCGTGGCCCTAGAAATATATTTTAAACAATTTGAGACTAAATTGGAACATTTGGAAAGTATAGGAAGAAGTTACAAAATTTTGACTATATTAGTCACATGGCCGTGTGGCGAGGCCGTGTGCCTCACACGGCTAAGACACACGCCTACGTCTCAGGCCGTATAACATTTGAAATAGGGACACATAATCGTGTCCTAGCCCATGTCCTCACCTATGTAACTCTCTAACTTGGGTCACACAGCTAAGCCACACACCCGTGTGCTAGGCCGTGTACCACTCAAAATAGCCCCACATGCCCGTGTGTCAGGCCATGTGTTAGGCCGTATAACTGCCTGACTTGTGAGCCTTAAAGCCTATAGGGGACACACGGCTGTGTTGTATGGCCATATGTCACACACAGCTAAGTCACACGCCCGTGTCTATGGCCATGTGGACATGAAATTTGTCAAAATCAAGCCATTTTGTCACCCAATCAAGCATGTACCTAAAGGAATTTTGTGCACACATTCAAAGCATCATAACCTTACCAAACATGCATAAAATGATCATTTCAAAATATCAAATCCATTCAACCAATATGCGATATAAGGCACATCAAATGCGAACATTCAAACTTACCTAAACATGTACACTTTACCACATTTCAATCATAAACATATAGTTCAATACCATTTCAAAACTTACCATATCTTGGCCATATTGAATTTAACTCAACACATATCATTTTGGCAATTCAAAAATGCATGAGAACACTGCCACAATAAGACATACTAATAAGGCATCAAAAGTACCAAAATGACACAAACCAACCAACATCAAATGGTACCAAAAACAACTTATACATGCCAAAATCATCAACTAACATTTAACTAACACCAAATACAAGTCCACCTATACCTGTTAATATTGTCATTTTCCATACATACTGACCTAGCTCAAATATGAACTAAAACATGTCACAAGTATCCATTTTCAAACCATCATCAACATGCCAGGATATTCATATCAACAAGTACTTTAAAGAACTAAAATCACATCATTTGGTAATGCATCAAGGTGTATCAAACTAGCATAGCTTTCCAAAGCTTATACTTACTAAAATACCATTAACACATGCATCATAATACCATTACAAATAACCATATACATGTCATTATAAACCTTAGACAATTTATACAAAATCTACCAAATTATCCAACTGGATAGCTTTGATAGATCTCCAACGAACTTCATACCGATCGAGCTTCTAATAATCAGTAAAGGAAAATAAGTACGTAATCAATGTAACACCCCTTACCCAAGTCCGGATCTAGGGACGAGGCATTACATAACTTAAATGCATGCATTCAATCTTTTCTGAAATGTAAAAACTAGGTCCAATTAAAACTTTCCTTTCATAGTCCGTTTATTTCCTAATATGGGCCTACGAGACCTAAATCATGCTTTAGAAATGGTCTGGGATTAATTTGGTCGCTTATAAAAACTTTGAAAAAAAATATCACTTGAAACAGGGCACACACCAGTGTGGCACTTGGAACATGGCTGTGCTAATGGCCCGTGTGACACACACGGCCTAAGTATCTAGGGACACACCCGTGTCCCATACCCGTGTGAATTTAAATTCTAATTTTGAATTTACAGGGGTTTTCACACAGCCTAACACACGCCCGTGTCTTTGACCCTTGTCCCTCACACGGCCATGACATGCCCGTGTCCTAGCCCGTGTCTAAAATACTTGACATTCTGTTTCTGACGTCAGTATCCAATTTAAGGCACACGCCCACGGCCGTGTCTCTACCCGTGTGTTTAGTACCATACATTCTAACTTGAAATTTTTACGGGCAGGGGATACACGACTAGACAACACGCCCATAGGGCTGGTTGTGTGTCACACACGGCCTAGACACACGCCCGTGTGCCTACCCGTGTGGAAAATATAGGGATATCTACCAAGCCCTTTGCCACCCTAAAATACAAAATAACAACATCCATCATGCTAAAGATCATCATAATATAATACATCAATCCAACAACGACATCCAATGCCTTAACACATTTCATATTTACTAAAACAACCACAAATTACTCATTCATGAAATAACTTCTTGTATTCATATAACAACCTTCAACTTTAACCATTCCCATGGCCTTAATACAAAATGAATCAAAATGCTAAAATAAGCCAACACCCTTGGCCAATTAACAATTACACCAAAATTCTAAAGTTAGGGTCCTATACATGCCATAATCAAAATAAATGGATCTAACTATACCAAGTACTTTGATTGATAGTGTGATTGATGCCTCTGATGTCCGTTGATCCGCGAGCTAATTAGGTAGCACTATAAGAAAATGGAAGGAAATAGGGTAAGCATAAAGCTTAGTAATTTGCATGAAAATAAATATAACGACAACTTTACCATTTATCATCATCATGCTCATAACACTAGAATAGGCATAAGCACAACTTTCTCGTCACTATCCAACACAATTCACTTAGCATATACTAAGCTCACATCTCATGCATTTCATTTAGGTACCTGTATCACTCACAACATGGTTATACTTTTCACATTTAACTAAAACTATAACTCTCATCGTTGAACCATTTGGAATGCTATCGGATATTCACTAAGCGTCAAACATAAGGTATAATGCCGATGCCATGTCCCAGACATTTGTCTTACACTGACACCTCAATACATTCCGATGCCATGTCCTAGACATGACCTTACACTAACACATCCCGTAGCCGATACATGTCCTAGACATGTCTTACACTGGCTTACATCACGAGGCCGATGCATGTCCCAGACATATCTTACACTAGCTCTCGTCTCAATGCCGATGCCTTGTCCCAGACATGGTCTTACACTGACTCTCATAATGTGGCCAATGCATGTCCTAGACATGTCTTATACTAGCACACAATTAACCCGAATGTCATGGCATGAATATCTGATTTATTTCCTAAGGTTCAAACGGAAGTTCTACTATCTCAATATTCATCATACATAATCATTTCCACAAAAAAGAAATTTATGCTATAAGGATTCAAACACATACAATAACAATGTAGTTGTATTATTTACATACAACTTACCTCGGTGTACAAAATATAGGCAGCTAGCTCGGCTTAGCCACTAGCTTCGCTTTTCCCCGGTTTAGGCCCAAATTTTGTAATTCTTGATCTATAATAATAATAATTCAAAAATTTAATCACTCTATTGATCTAGGTACTCAACAATTTAAAATTGGACAAAATGACCATTTTGCCCCTAGACTCTTGCAAAGATGACCATTTTACCCCTAGTCTCGAAAATTAATTTTTATCACATTTTCTCAATAATCAAGCCTAGCCAAATACTTTTCATGCTATGATCAGCCTAAAATTTTCATTATTTCACACATTTATCACCTATTTAACAACTTATGCAAAATGGTCCTTAGTAAGGGTTTCCATGAAAACTACTTCACAAAAGTTGTTTATTTCACAACCATAACTCATATTCTTCCATAAAATTTCAGAAATCAACTTGTATACTATCATGGAAAAACCCTAGACTTTCAACCATTTTGCAAAATAGTCCCCTTATTAGAAAGCTCATGCTACAAGGACCTCAAAACTACAAAAATATTTAAGAGAAACCCTCAAATCACTTACTTGCAAAGGCTTTAAGTTGCTAAAAAATTTTCAAGCTTCCATGGCCATTTTCTTGGAGAAAAATCAGTGGAGAAGAAAGAGAGAGATAAAAAAATGACAAGTTTTACTATTTGTTTTATTTTATTCAATTTTAATAACTAATTTCACCAAATTTTTTACTTTTGACCACCATTGTCTCCTATGGCCGGCCATGCTATTCTAAAGTGTCTAATTGCCCTTTAAAAAAATCCAATTTAAGTTTCATGGCAATATAACACCCTTAGCTATCAATTTAAGACTTTTGAACTTTATGCGATTTAGTCCTTTTTCGCGATTAAGCTCTCAAATGCTAAAATTAATTCACCAATTTTTTTGCACTATAATAAACATGTTATAACTCTAAAATAATAATAATAAAATACTTTCTCCGACCTCAGGATTGGTGGTCTCGAACCTCTTTGTTCCAACTAGGCCTAAAATCAAATTTGTTACAATCAATGATTGCTTAGTAAGCTCATATAAACTTTAAACATAATATTCCATTTCAATAATGAAATTTATAGAATAAATATAAACCTATACCAATGCCATAAGATTCATAAATCTATATAACCATCAACTCATTAATGAGTAAGTTCATCAGTGTCACATATACTTATCATTCATAACATAATAGGATTTTAGAAGACATAATATACAATCATCAACCTTTTATAAAATTAAGGACCTTTCTATTTACTTACTTTCCATTCCATTCCCAATGCTTATCATAAGCCTAAACAACATTATCAATTCATGAGTTAGTGTATTTATCCATGATATAGGTAAATTCATTCATAGCATAAGTAATTCTCATTTATAAGAACAATATTTAACTAATCAATTCTTTTATATCATCATATTATATCCCAATTATTAATGTAACACCCTTAACCCGTATCCGTCGTCGGACTAGGGTTAAAGGCATTACCGGACAAAATGGAACATTAACATTCAATTCATAATTATCATAACATCAGAGATCAAACATCAATATAAAGTCCCTTATATAGGTCATCAAGACCAAAAACATGCATTAGAAAGGGACCGGGACTAAATCGAGCTCATACAAAAAATTTTAAAACTTAAACAATTTTCAAAGTTGAACAGGTCACACGCCCGTGTGAACAGGCCGTGTGCCTTACACGGCCTTAGACACGTTCGTGCGTCTAAACCATGTCCAAATAGGGCATACATACTAACTTATTTACACGGCCACAAGACAAGCCCGTGTGTCTTGGCCGTGGTCGACACTAACTTGGGTCACACGATTAGTCACACGTCCGTGTGCCTTGGCCGTGGTCGAGACTGACTTACAATTATAAGGTACCCCAAGGGACACACGACCATGCAACATAGCCGTGTGTCACACACGACTGAGACACATGCCCGTGTCTTTACCCATGTGGACAAAAATAGGCCATTTAAATAGCCAATTTGCCACCCTACTTGGGTCAAACCTACAAGCACCAACCCAAGCATATTTCAATCACAAATTCAGCCAATTTAAATACCAAAACATACATTATTCATGCCATTATGTTATCAATAAATTTCAATCTCAATTCATCAATCAATTCATTCCAAAACTTAAACTAAAATCATAACTAAACATATGATCAATACATCATTCAATCAATTGCTCAAAACTTACCATCATTTCTTAACATTGACCATTTCTTTTGGCCAACCAAAACATACCACAATTTCACATTAGCATCATATATCATATACCATTATCAAACTATTAAGTTCAAACACAAACTAGTCATATTACATGGCTAATTATATACATCACAAAACATATTCAAAGTACTTCTAGCCTATACATGCCATACTCCAATATTTACACTTCCAAAATGTACGCAAATGAAGTTCGATAGTGCGGTGATGATCCACAATGATCCCCGAGCTTCTAATAGCTACGATATTTGCAAAATAGTTAAAAGACACACAGAGTAAGCTTATAAAAGCTTAGTAAGCCATATACAAATAAACTTAACACATTAAACATTAAGTCATCATCAAATCACATATATTTCAAGTCATAAACTATCACAACTTCCATATTCATATTCATTTCATGTCTTTCAAATTCCATGTCACATATAGCATAAATTCTCATGCTTTTACCACATATAATCTTTTGTTCATTAAAGAACATATACCTACCTTTCAATATCAAACATGATACTCATATTGAACGTACCTGAATCGAATTTATGTTTACATACTGATTCATCTTTCTCGGAATGCCCGTTTGAACCGTTTGAAACCATGAGGATACGCGGATAGCTTGGATAACATATACAATGCCAATGTCCCAGACGTGGTCTTGCATGTAATTAAATATCGATGCCACTGTCCCAGACAAGGTCTCACATGACAATAAATAAAATGCCAATGTCCCAAACGTGGTCTTACACATAAAGCATAAGTTGATGCCAATGTCCCAGACGTGGTCTTACACAAAAATATATATATCGGATCCTATGTCATGACATATGTATCCTAACTATTCCTAAGGTTCGTATGGGGCTTTTCGAACGTCAAAAATTAGTCGATACTTTTTTAGGTGTCTTGTAATCAAGGCATAAAGCCATTCATCATAGTTCAATAACATATAATCATAAATAAATCAATTCAAGTGCCTTTATTTGTATATAGACTTACCTCGTACGAATTCGGATGGATGGAATCGGTTACTCGACAACTTTTGACTTTCTCTGATCTAATTCTGTTTTCTTTTGATCTATATAAATTCAAATTTAACTCATTTAATCACACATTCATTTTAAACAATACATAAATACAAATTTAGGGCATTTTACAGATTAGCCCTCACATTTTCACATTTTGACACTTTAGTCCCTAATTCACAAAATCACAAAATACACATAGTTTGCATATACTCATGCTTGACCGAATCTTCGTAACTCTCATACAAGTCCACACATTTCATTTATTTCACATTTTAGTCCTTCAATTTACAATTTTCACAATTTATCCCATTTACTCAAAATCACCAAAAATCCAAAAACAAAACATATAAACCCAATATTAAACTTTCATATTTCATCATATAACAACATAAAGCTCATGAATTCATCCATGGCACATTTAAAAATTATCATCAAAATCAGAAATTGAGACATGGGCTTGATAGTATATGAAGCAACGATCACAAAAATGTAGAAATTATCGAAAACCGATCAAAACACATACCTCAATCACCAAAATAGGTAGCCGAACCCTAGCAAGCTTATTTCTTTCTTTTTCTTTTGTGAATTTCGGCAATGGTGATGAATGTATCACTTAATTCATGTTTTTCTTTTATTAATAATACCTTAATAACAATTTTCCTATTTTGCCCTTTTATAAACCATTATAAAACCATTTAATGGATGGTTATTTAAGTCCATTAACATTTTCAATGGAAAAATAACAATATAAGGACCCTTTCTTTAGGAAGTCAAATCAAATAGGTACTTTAACAAATAGAAGGCTACTTTTACATTTTATGCGAATAGGTCCTTTTTGCAAATTAAGTACACAAACGATCAAATTTTTATACGAAATTTTCACACATACTAATTCACATATCATAAGCATGGAAAATAATATTTAAATATTTTTCTGACTCAGATATGTGGTCCCAAAACCAATATTCTGACTAGGGTCTAAACTGGACTGTTACAATGAATTTATTGTTTCATTCCCTTTTTCTTACCCCTTTCATTTGCATAGTACAGAGCATAAGCATAAAAATCAACCATATGTGTTCCCTGTCATCCACAATCTTAATCAGTGAATCATAACATTCAATTCTAAACTCAAATATATGACAAGTCTATCAAAATCACTAAACAAGTTACCTTATTGAGACTTACAATCAGATGAATGACTTACGGATACAAGTACATTGATAATCCAGCCAAAACAAACCAGATGCTTTTAAGAGCTAATCCATCCGAAACACACCAAAACAGAGAGTATAACACGAGAGTTTGCAATAACTACTGAACCTCTGTCCACTCGGGAAAATAGTTCCCACAATAATCTCCTCTCCAAACCCCCATTACACACCTTCTCTCAATTGTAATCTACCCCGCATTCAATTCGATTCAAGTATTGAATTTCAACAAATTTTCTCAAATAACTTACACATTTATAATCAAATATATCTATTAAATATTTCATATCATCCAATATATCATATAGATGCTAAATTTTAAACCATACAAACTTACCTGACTAATTTGTAGCAATGACTAAATCTGAGAGGTTATTTTGTAATTTTTGCTTCCCCTCGATTTTCCACTTTTTCTTGATCTAAATTAATAATTTTATTCAATTCATTAATTCAGATAGTAAAACCAATTCATTTTATGCAATTTAGTTATTTTTTATGAAATTACCCTCAACTTTTCATTTTATTCAATTTAGTCCCTAAGCCCAAAACATGCAAATTTACCATTTTTAACTGAAATTCATGTTAGTCAGTTTTCCTTTAATTCTATAACAACCCATATTTTTCCTCAATTCACACAATTTATATTGAATCTTACAATTTCAACAATTTAATCTTTAATCATTAAATTCATCCAAAATCACTTAACAAAATATTTATAAATGAAAAATAATACCACAAATTCATCATTTAACATCTAAAATCACAAAAATTCATCAATGGCAACATTCAAAATCTTTAACAGTTTCAAAAACGAAGGCACGGGCTAGCTGGACCTAGTTGCAACAATCTCAAAAAAAAAAACATAAAAATTATGAAAAATAGATAAGAATATCACCTACATGCAACACTTGAATATTGGCCAAATGTCTCTTGCTCCAAAAATGGAATTCTCACGGCTAAAGAAGAAAGACATAAGCAAAAAATATGTTTTTGCTTTTCTTTTTATTTATTACCTAGTTATATACTTTATTATCATTAAAAATATATCATATAACTTAAAAAAATTTAGCCACCAACCATCCACTAATTTATGATATGGTAAATTCTCCATTTTAGTCCATTTAATTACCTTTCTTTAGCTATTTGACACCTTTAATTAATAGAAACTTAATTTTGCAACTCTTACAATTTAGTCTTTTTTAATTAATTAACTAGTTAAACATTAAAATTTCTTAACGAAACTTTAATATGATCTTAATAACACTCTTTAAATATTTAATAAAATTTTTATGGCTCGGTTTATAGAAACGAGGTCCCAATACATTATTTTCTAAAACCACTTGACTTTAGGGTCATACCACTTAAACCTAATTATTCATTCAAATGACATCAATTTCCAATTCAAATGACACCTTTAACTAATTTGCAATAGGTGCAAAACTTGAATTCTATAAGTTAAAGGTGTCTAATTGTTATGAACTTTTAATTAGAGGTCCTTAAATGGCAATTAGACCATTATACCCTAGGATGGACAAAAATGGGCATGTTTAGGTAAAATTTTAAAGTTATGCATTAAGGGTATTTTAGTAATTTGGTAAATAAAGACAAAATTAACAAATAAAAGTGTCCATCTTCTTCAATTTAGTCCCCCATAGCCGAAAATTACAAAGAAGACATAGCTATGGTTTTGGCCAAGCTTTCAATCTCGAGTGTAAGTCGTTCTTGTCCCGTTTTTAATTATTTTTATATTTTTGAGATCGTTATAACTTGATTTAGCTATTTCAAGGACTAATTTGAAAGAAAGTTAAAGTTTAAAATTTTACCCATGTTGAATATGTTTGTATTTTGATATTTGATGGTAGAAAATGCATGTTTGTTGCTAGTTAAACAACATTTGTAAAGTGATTTTTCAATAAAAACGTTAAATAGGGACTTATTTGTAAAAGTCTATAAAATGTGTAGAAAAGTGTGAATAAATGAAAAATGTGGGCTGTTATGAGTACAAATAATATTCGGCTAGGCTTGGGTTGTGATGAAATTGAAAGAAATTCATTTTACGAGCCTAGAGACTAAATTGTAAAATGTTGAAAAGTTAGGGGCAAAAACGTAAATTTTTCCATAATGTGTCTTTGGGCTGAATTGAATAATGTGATGATTAAATAAGTTAAATGTGGTATTATAGATCAAGAAAATGAAGTTCAGGTCTAGATCGAGGAAAAACAAAGTAATTGACGAATAGATCCCTTTGGCCGTTTTTGTAAACGAGGTAAGTCCGTATGTTAAATAAGCTTTATTATAATTGTATTTTCAATACTTTCATATTATATGAATTGTATAAATGACTCTATGGACATATCCGACAATGTTTTGGCAAGTGAGAAATCTCAATCGAACCTTAGGAATAGATTAAGATACAAGTGACATGTCACTAGGGTTTATGTTATGTAATCTGGATCTCTGTCTCAGTCGTCCAACCAGGTGGGTTGAGTATACCACATATATTGCGATTACTTGACGACTTGTGTGAAGCGACCTTCGAGTAGCTATGTCTTGACTGACAGCTTGTGTGAGTAGGCCCATTAATGGCTTGAGAGCGAGCATATATGTGTTATGAGATAGAGTTAGCAATGTGTAACACCCCCTTACCCGAGACCATTGCCAGAGTCGAGCACGAGGCGTTAACAGACTTAAATTATCACTTAAACAATTTAAGACAATTTATTTTACCTTTTGTAATAAACTGCCCATCTGAATCATAGTTGCTAAAAAATTAATATCTCAAGTTACGAAACTCAAAATTCAAATCTGTAAATTTTCCATGAAACTAGACTCATATATCTATTTACTAAATTTTTTCTAGAATTTTTGGTCTAGCCAATTAGTACAGTTATTAGTTAAAGTTTCCCCTATTTCAGTGTTTGACTGCTCTAACCTCTGTTCACTACGAATCACTTTTCTCTCTATACAGAATTCAAATGACTATGTTTTTGTTTCTATTCAAAGTAGACTCAATAAGAAATCTGTACATATAAAGTATGACTCCTAATTATTTTTTTTACAATTTTTAATGAATTTCTAAACTCAGAACAGGGGATTCAAAAATCACACTAACCCTGTTCCACCAAAACCCAAATATCTCATAAAATACAACTCATTTACCTTTTTTTTTCTTGCATAGGAAAATAGACATAATAAGCTTCAAATTAATATTTTATTCACCATCTATTTCTGTCTCTACTATTTTTAGTGATTTTTCAAACTCACATCATTGCTTTCTTTGTATGATAATATTTTATAACAAATTTCACCTTTTTATGAATTTCCATGGATTAGATAACACATTAAGCATACATAACACCAAATATGATCATTGATTAGCCATTCCAATGGCTAATCATTACCAAACATTTCTTTACCATGCAATAGCCATATCATAAGATTATATACACAAAATGATTACAATGCTATACATGCCATACTCAAAGTATACAAGCTACTATACTAAAATGATCTACGGATAGTGTGAGCGATGCCTCCGACCGTTCCCAATTTCTGAGCTGGCTTGTCAAAACTACAAAGAATGGAAAGGAGGGAGTAAGCATAAATGCTCAGTAAGTTCACATGCAAATAACAAGTAACATAATCATGCAATCCAACACAAAACATCATTTGCATAAATATCATCAAACATTCATGTTATATTTGCATTTACTATCTTACCACGATTTCATCATACCAAGTTCTCAACCCGAGGGTTTAAGCACATACCTGTCAAATTTTCTCATTCACCACACTTACCAACATGTCACCTTCGTTTTAGGTATTCTCCTTAAAATTCACCCGTTGAACACATCAGAATATAATTCGAATACACGGATTGAATGCACATAAGTGCCATACCATGACTAGACAAACTCAATAGCCTGTGAAAATTATGTAGCCAAGCTACCATGTAATCCGCCCATGAGCGAACTCGGACTCAACTCAACGAGCTCGGGCGTTCGCAACGAAAAGTGAACTCGAACTCAACTCAACGAGTTTGGAACTCAAATATCCTAGTGACATGTCACTTGTGTTCTAATCTATTCCCAAGGTTCAAACGGGCCTTTCCTCGGTTACACATCTTTGCCGTCTTCCACGGAATGTCGAAACCGATACTCGGTAGCAATTCATATTTATCAAGTAGCATACATAATTTGAATATTACTCAATAATAACCACAAAGCATAATATTTCATAATAATAATCATCATATCATATCAATATCATTAAATTACTTAAAATAACAATTATGTTACCACATTTACACATGAACTTACATTGGTACAAAATGTTAGAAATCGAGCCTATTCCTCGGAAACTTTATTTTTCCCTCGATCACGACTTGAATCTCATTTTTATTTATCTAAAATACCAAATTATTTTATTCAATATACACATTCATCAAAACAGACCCTGACTCAAACTTTGGCAAAATTACATTTTTTCTCCTAAACTTTTACATATTTACACTTTTTCCCCAAGGCTCGGAAATTAAACTTCATCCTATTTTCTTATGTTTTATGACATGCTGATCATTTTTACCTTCTATGGAAACATCAAATTCTCACTCTAACATATACTTATGAACATTAGGTATTTTTACCGATTATGTTGTTTTACTCGTTTTCACGTAAAATCGCTTAGAAAAAGTCGTTTAACACAATTTCAAGCTTCATGTTCTATCATAAAACATAAAAATAAGCACATTTCACCTATGGTTATTTTTCCAAATATAAACCCTAGGTTAAATTATTGCTAGATCAAGTTACCGGGACTCCAAAAACGTAAAGAACATTAAAAGCGGGGCTTGGAATCATTTACAATCAAGGCTTGAAAATGTTGAAACCCTAGCTATGGTGATAAGAAAATTTCGGCAGCCCCTTATGGAGAAGATGAGTCCATTTTGTGTTATTTTTCCCTTTTTAATGACTATATTTACCAAATGACAAAAATACCCTTAATGCCTTTCTTTGTAATTTTTCATGTACAAGCCCATTTTTGTCCAAAATGTTAAAAATTGGTTAAATTGCTATTTAAGACCTCCTAATTAATATTTCAAAGCAATTTCATACTAAAAACTTCTAGAATACAAGTTTTGCAACTTATTCAATTTAGTCCCTAATTTCAAATTATGCACTTTATGAATAGAATTTCTTCACGAAATTTTCACACAGTCATGCAATCATATCATAGACCTAAAAATAGTTTTAAAATAATTATTTCTATCTCGAATTTGTGGTCTCGAAACCACTATTCCGATTAGGCCCTAATTTTGGATATCACAACTCTCCCCCTTTAGAGATTTTCGTCCCTGAAAATCTTACCGGTAAACAGGTGTGGGTATTGATTCATCATAGTTTCCTCGGGCTCCCATGTAGCCTCTTCTACTCCGTGCTTTTGCCATAATACTTTCACGAGAGCTATACTTTTATTTCTTAGTTGCTTGACCTCCCGAGCTAAAATATTAATCGGTTCTTCATTGTAAGTCATATCCGGTTGTAGCTCAATTTCCATCGATGAAACTACATGTGAAGGATCCGAATGATACTGATGTAACATAGATACGTGGAACACATCATGAATCTTCTCTAATTCATGTGGTAATGCTAACCGATATGCTACCGGTCCAACTCTTTCAATTATCTCATATGGTCAATAAAACACGGACTTAACTTGCCTTTCCGACCAAATCTAAGAACTTTCTTCCATGGAGACACTTTTAAAAATACCTTATCACTGACTTGAAACTAGATTTCTTTTTGTTTTAAATCTGCGTAGGATTTCTGTCTACCTGAAGCAGCTTTCAAACAATTCGAATCACTTTCACTTTTTCTTCAGTTTCTTTAATTAGATCAACTCCGTAAATCTGATTTTCTTTGAGTTCAGTCCAATACAATGGCATCTGACACTTACGACCGTACAATACTTCATAAGGTGCCATCTTCAAACTCGTCTGATAACTACTATTGTAGGCAAATTCTACCAACGGTAAGTATCTTTCCAAACTACCTTGGAATTCCAATACACAACATCTGAGCATGTCTTCAAGAATCTGAATTACTCTCTCTGATTGTCCATCAGTCTGTGGATGGAAGACAGTGCTGAAATTTAACTTTGTACCTAATGCGTCTTGCAACTTTTACCAAAATCACGATGTAAATCTCGGATCTCTATCTGAAATGATCGACAAAGGTACTCCGTGAAGTCTAACAATCTCAGTAATATACAATTCAGCCAACTTATTAAGAGAATAATCAGTACATACCGGAATAAAATGAGATGATTTAGTCAATCTGTCGACTATTACCCAGATGGCATCTTTCTTTCTTGTAGTTAATGGCAACCCTGATACAAAATCCATAGTAATTCGATCCCACTTCCACTCGGGAACCATGATAGGCTGAAGTAGTCCCGAAGGCACTTGGTGTTCAGCTTTCACTTGTTGACAAATTAAGCATTTCGATACAAACTCAGAGATATCTCGTTTCGTTCCATTCCACCAATACATTTTCTTCAAGTCATTATACATTTTTGTACTGCCTGAGTGAATTGTCAAACAACCACTATGTGCTTCGTACAAGATCTTCTAAATCAACTCATCATTTTTCGGCACACAAATCCGATTTTTAAACATCAAGGAACCATCCAAAACTGATTCTGAAATCTGATCCTGTATCAGCCTCACATTGCTTCCTCTTAGCTTGTATATCTTTGTCACTTTTCTGAGCTTCACAAATCTCTTGTAAAAACATCGATCTTACTCTCAGCTCTGCTAGAATCGAACCATCGTCAGACACCGTCAACTGAGTATTCATAGCTCTCAAAGCAAACAACGACTTTCTATTCAAAGCATCGGCAACCACATTTGTTTTCCCCGGATGGTAGTCAATCACAAGCTCGTAATCTTTCAATAATTCTAACCATCTCCATTGTCTCAAATTCAAGTCTTTCTGTGACATCAAGTACTTGAGACTTTTGTGGTCTGTATATACTCGACACTTTTCACCATACAGATAATGTCGCCAAATCTTCAAAGAAAACACTATAGCAACCAGTTCCAAATCATGAGTCAGATAATTCCTTTCATGAGGTTTCAACTGCCTCGAAGCATAAGCCACAACTTTTCCTTCTTGCATAAGTACACATCCCAAGCCATTTAGAGAAGCATCACTATACACCACAAATTCTTTACCTGACTAGTAACTTTTTCAATTTCTCAAAGCTCTATTGACATTCTTCCGTCCACTCAAATTTAACATCCTTTTGGAGTAGTCTGGTATAGGAGTAGCAATTATAGAAAATCCGTTTACAAACTGTCGATAATAACCAGCTAGACCCAAGAAACTTCTAACCTTAGTTACATTCTTCGGCGGTTTCTAATCAACAATAGTCGAAATGTTAATAGGATCAACCCGTATACCATCACCTGAAACAATATGACCCAAAAATCTTACTTCTCGAAGCCAAAACTCACTCTTACTAAACTTGGCATACAACTGCTTATCTCTCAAAGTTTACAAAACTGTCCTCAAGTGCTCAGCATGCTCTGTCTCATCTTTTGAATAAATTAAGATGTTATCAATAAATACCACAACAAACTTGTCCAAGTATGACCGAAATATGCGGTTCATTAAGTCCATAAACACAATAGGAGCATTTGTCAAACCGAATGGCATAACTAAAAACTCATAATGGCCGTACCTTGTTCTAAAAGCAGTTTTAGGCACATCTGATTCTTTTACTCACAGCTACTAGTATCCAGACCTCAAGTCAATCTTTGAAAACCATGCCGCTCTTTTCAGTTGATCAAACAAATCGTCAATTCTCGGCAACGGATACTTGTTCTTAATTGTCACCTTATTTAGCTGCTGATAGTCTACACACAATCTCATAGAACCATCTTTCTTTTTCACAAATAATACAGGAGCACCCCAAGTCGAAAAACTCGGTCTCACAAAGCCTTTGTTAGTCAACTCTTGTAACTGCGACTTTAATTCTTTCAACTCTATTCATGCCATTCTATATGGAGCAATCGAGATCAGAGTTGTTCCCGATATCAACTCAATATCAAATTCTACTTCTCAGACAGGAGGTAAACTCGACAACTCTTCTGGAAATACATCTGTGAATTCACATGCAATCGGCACTGATTCAACTTTCTTCTCAAATTCCTTTATATTCAACACATAGGCCAAATAAGCTTCATAACCCTTTCTCAAATATCTCTGAGCCGACATCGAAGAAATTACACTAGGCAATGCCTCTGATTCGTCTGATTCAATCTGCAGAATTTTATCACTTTCACATTTTAATTTAATAACCTTTTGTTTACAAATTACTATAGCATCATGCAATGTCAACCAATCCATACCAAAATAACATCAAATTCGTCAAACGGCAACAACATGAAGTTGGCCAGAAAATAATGACCTCTAATCATCAAAGGACATTTCTTGCATACTTTATCAACTATAACACATTTGCCTAACAGATTTGACACTTTAATCATAAATTCCGTAGACTCAATAGGTATACTCATATCAGACACCAATTTCATGCACACATATGAATGAGTAGAACCGGGGTCAATCAAAGCAATAACATTAACACCATAAAGAGAGAAAATACCAGTAATCACATCGAAAGATTAAGCATCTTGACATGCTCTTATGGCATAAGTTCTAGCCGGAGCTCTAGCTTCAGATTTAAACGCTAAATCTCTGACTACATTCTTGCTACTTGCCTTATTCCCAGCATTTCTCGAAGAACTTCCTTTCGGAACTACACCACTAGGTTTTGCACTCTGAAATTTTTCTTTCTCAATTCTCTCTGGACAGTCTCTAATAAAATGATCTGAAGAACCACACAGGTAACATTTGTTAGTTCTACATGGACCAAGGTGTCTTTTGCCACATCGTTGTCACTCGGGTCTAACAAATCTCAAATTTCCCACACTAGCCATAGAAGTAGTCTGAGATTTAAAACCCACATTTTGCTTCTTACGATTCTCATACGAATGTTCGACTGAAACATGAGAACGAGAATACATATCTCTGGATTTTCTAGATTGCAGTGGAAATGCACTGCTCGTCGGTCTTTTCTTCAAATTTCTAGTCTCAGCCTCTGCCTTTCTCTTTTCTTTAATTAGTACTTCAGCCTTGCAAGCCCGATCAACAAGTACTACGAACTCTTTCAACTCAAGAATTCCCACAAATACTTTGATATCTTCATTGAGTCCTTCTTCAAATCGTCTGCACATTTTAGCCTCTGAAGAAATATATTCTCTAGCATACTTACTCAATCAAACGAACTCCCTTTCATACTCAGTAATTGTCATGTTGCCTTGTTTCAACTCAAGAAACTCTTTACGCTTCTGTTCAACAAATCTTTCACTGATGTATTTCTTCCGAAATTCTTCTTGAAAAACTCCCAAGTCACTTTCTCTTTCGGTACCACTGAAATCAATGTCTTCCACCAATAATAGGTTGAATCTCTCAACAAAGACATAGCACATTTTAAGCACTCTTCAGGTGTACAAAACAATTCATCAAATACTCGAATAGACTTCTCAAGCCAAAATTCTGCTTTCTCGACATCATCATCAACATTTGCCGTGAATTCTTTAGCCCCTTAATTGCGAATTCTGTCAATTGGGGTTCTATGAAATTTCATCAAATCCATACCTTGAGGCATCGAGGGTACAGGTTGAGAAATCGGAGGAGATGGGGGAGGTTGAGCATTTGGGTTCGTACGAACGAACTCAGTGTACCATGTATTAATATCTGAAGAAAGGCTTCCCGAGCCCCTTCTCCTCCTCCTTGACCAACAGTAGGAGGTCGACTTTCAGTCGACACCGCCCCTTCAGTAGGAGGTGGTGCATTGCTCTCTACATCATCAGCCACAGTTGAATCGGGATCCATTTATTATAAAAAAAATCATTTTAAACGTCAGGAGTCATCACACTATCACAATATATATATGGCATGTATAGCAAAAACTGTACATACGCCACGTTAGTTCGAGAACCGACTAAATCGCAGCTCTGATACCACCAAATGTAACACCCTCTTACCCGAGACCGTCGTCGAATTCGAGCACGAGGCGCTAATAGACTTAAATTATCACTTAAACAATTTAAGACAATTTATTTTACCTTTTGTAATAAACTGCCTATCTGCATCATAGTCACTAAAAACTTCATATCTCAAGCTAAGAAACTCGAAATTCAAATCCATAAATTTTTCCTAAAACTATACTCATATATCTATTTACTAATTTTTTTTCTAGAATTTTTTGATGAGCCAAATAGTATAGTTTATTAGTTAAAGTTTCCCTTGTTTCAGTGTTCGACTGCTCTGACCTCTGTTCACTACGAATCACTTTTCTCTATATACAGAATTCAAATGACTATTCAGTTTCTATTAAAATTAGACTCAATAAGGAATCTGTACATATAAAGTATGACTCCTAACTATTTTTGTACAATTTTTAATGAATTTCTAAATTCAAAATAGGGGATTCAGAAATCACTCTGACCCTATTCCACCAAAACCCAAATATCTCATGAAAT
The DNA here is from genome assembly GCA_025698465.1 of Gossypium longicalyx. Classification (NCBI taxonomy): domain Eukaryota; kingdom Viridiplantae; phylum Streptophyta; class Magnoliopsida; order Malvales; family Malvaceae; genus Gossypium; species Gossypium longicalyx. The sequence goes on along the minus strand of CM046999.1, from coordinate 31,892,381 downwards.
ACAACTCATTTACCTGTTTTGTTTCTTCCATATGAAAATAGACATAATAAGCTTCAAATTCATTTTTACTCACCATATATTTCTGTCTGTACTATTTTTAGTTATTTTCAAACTCACATCATTCTTTCTTTGTATGATCTTTGTTTTATAACAAATTTCACATTTTTAAGAATTTCCATGGATTAGATAACACATTAAGCATACATAACACCAAATATGATCATTGATTAGTCATTCCAATGGCTAATCATTACCAAACATTTTCTTACCACTCAATAGTCATATCATAAGATTATATACACAAAATGAGTACAATGCTATACATGCCATACTCAAAGTATACAAGCTACTATATCAAAATGATCTACGATAGTGTAAGCGATGCCTCCGATAGTTCCCGATTTCTGAGCTAGCTTGTCAAAGCTACAAAGAATGGAAAGGAGGGAGTAAGCATAAATTCTTAGTAAGTTCACATGCAAATAACAAGTAACATAATCATGCAATCCAACACAAAACATCATTTGCATAAATATCATCAAACATTCATGTTACATTTTCATTTACTATCTTACCACGATTTCATCATACCAAGTTCTCAACCCGAGGGTTTAAGCACATACCTGTCAAATTTTCTCATTCACCACACTTACCAACATGTCACATTCGTTTTAGGTATTCTCCTTAAAATTCACCCGTTGAACACATCGGAATATAATTCGAATACACAGATTGAATGCACATAAGTGCCATACCCACAGCTAGACAAACTCAATAGCCTACGAAAATTATGTAGCCAAGCTACCATGTAACCCGCCCGTAAGCAAACTCGGACTCAACTCAACGAGCTCGGGCATTCGCATCCATAAGTGAACTCGGACTCAACTCAACGAGTTCGAACTCAAATATCCTAGTGACATGTCACTTGTATTCTAATCTATTCCTAAGGTTCAAATGGGCTTTTCCTCGGTTACACATCTTTGCCGTCTTCCACAGAATGTCAAAACCGATACTCGGGAGCAATTCATATTTATCAAGTAGCATATATAATTTGAATATTACTCAATAATAACCACAAAGCATAATATTTCATAATAATAATCATTATATCATATCAATATCATTAAATTCCTTAAAATAACAATTATGTTACCACATTTACACATGAACTTACCTTGGTACAAAATGTTAGAAATCGAGCCTATTCCTCGGAAACTTTATTTTTCCCTCGATCACGACTTGAATCTTGTTTCTCTTTATCTAAAATACCAAATTAATTTATTTAATATAAACATTCATCAAAACAGAACTTGACTCAAACTTTGGCAAAATTACATTTTTCCCTTAAACTTTTACATATTTACACTTTTTCCCCAAGGCTCGGAAATTAAAATTCATCCTATTTTCTTATGTTTTATGACATGCTGATCATTTTTACCTTCTATGGAAACATCAAATTCTCACTCTAACATATACTTATGAACATTAGGTATTTTTCTGGAGTTATGTTGTTTTACTCGTTTTCACATAAAATCGCTTAGAAAAAGTCATTTAACACAATTTCAAGCTTCATATTCTATCATAGAACATAAAAATAAACACATTTCACCTATGGTTATTTTTCCAAATATAAACCCTAGGTTAAATTATTGCTAGAATAAGCTTAATCAAGTTACCGGGACTCCAAAAACGTAAAGAACATTAAAAATGGGGCTTAGAATCACTTACAATCAAGGCTTGAAAATGTTGAAACCCTAGCTATGGTGATAAGAAAATTTCGGCATCCCCTTATGGAGAAGATGAGTCCATTTTGAGTTATTTTCCCTTTTTAATGACTATATTTACCAAATGACAAAAATGCCCTTAATGCCTTTTTTTGTAATTTTCATGTACAAGCCCATTTTTGTCCAAAATTTTAGAAATTGGTTAAATTTCTATTTAATACCTCCTAATCAATATTCCAAAGCAATTTCATACTAAAAACTTCTAGAATGCAAGTTTTGCAACTTATTCAATTTAGTCCCTAATTTCAAATTAAGCACTTTATGCATAGAATTTCTTCACGAATTTTTTACACAATCATGCAATCATATCATAGACCTAAAAATAATTATAAAATAATTATTTCTATCTCAAATTTGTGGTCCTGAAACCACTATTCTGATTAGGCCCTAATTCGGGATATCACACAATGGCTACATATGTGGCACCTTGTGTGCATGGTTTTCCCGAGTATTCGATATTACATTTCCAAGTGGTTCATTGGGTATAACAATGATAAGACTAAGTATGATTTTTTTACGAGATGATACTTGTGATTATTAATTCGTGAAATGACGATTTCAAAGTAAGTTGTGATGGAGGTGAATTATAATCATGAGATTTTGGTAAATTACATTATCTTATGTTATATTACTTGCATATTAATGTATGGTAAGGTTTGATTATTTCTTTCATACGATCTTACTAAGCTATATAGCTTACTCCGTTTTATTTTCCATGTTTTATAGTGTCACCAAACTAGCTCAAGTTGGAGATTATCAGAGTTCGCATCACACTATCAAACTGTTATTTTGGGTTCCGATGATTTTAAACATTTTGAGTATATGGCATGTATAGGGACTTGGTCATTTTGTTATATGTGTCATTATGAATTTGGTCAAATGTATTGGCTTGTAATTGTCAAAGGCTTGATATGGTATTTGGCCATGTAACTTAGCTCATTTTGGTTGAATTGGTTGTAAGCTTATATATATATATATATATATATATATGCACGCATGTGCAATTATCTCTTGTGTGATGTGGTTTATAAATGCTTGGTAAATGGTTGAATGTGGCTTAATAGTTTTGTTGTTGAATAGTTAGGATTGGTTCATTGTATGCTAGGAAAACTAAGTAAAAATTATGCATGTTATTGGTAGCCATAGTTGAACTTGTAGAATGTGAGTTTGGTATGATTTAGATTGGCATAACATGATGTTGTAAGAATATTGAGTGCGGATAATGAAATGACATGATTTGGCCTTGTTTGTGAATGTTTTGGTTGCCTAAATATGCCATGATTTATGCCTTTAAGATTGTGGGTGTGTATGTGCAAATGAGGGTGACAAATGGCTTGGTAAATAGCCTTTATTTTGTCCACAAAGGCAGACACACAGGCGTGCGTCTAGGCCATGTGTGACACGCGGTCTGCCCCATGGGCATATGATTCGGTCGTGTGTCCCCTGTACCTTAATTTTGAGAAACAGAATGCTCAGAATTGAGTACACGGGTAGAGACACAGGCTTGTGTCTCAGCCGTGTGAGGGACACGGCCTCAAGCTCGAGTGTGTGTCCTGATCGTGTGAAGTCTGCACCTATTTTATGAAAATTAAATTAACCACAAGGCCTAGCACACGGGCGTGTGACTAGGCCGTGTAACCTCAATTTGTTCATGCTTTTCAAAATAAAGAGTTACAAGGGTTAAGAAGACGGGCGTGTGTGACCACATGGCCTGCCCACACGGGCGTGTCCCAAACCACACGGGCGTGTGACCCCTGCTCATAGCAAAAATTTTCTAAGTTTTGTAAAATTTTCCTAAGTGCTTGATTTAGTCCTGAACCACTTTTAAAGCATGTTTTGGGCCTCGTAGGCTCGTATTAGGGACTTTATGATTGAATACAAATGGTTTTAATTTGGATGCAAATTTATGACTCGAATTGTATGTTTGCTTGCTTTGTAAGTCCAGTAATGCCTCGTATCCTATTCCAATGTTGAATATGGATAAGGGGTGTTTCAACATCTACCTTATAGAAGAAGTTAGAAACTCTTTCCATGACAAAGTCTTTGGCTAATCGATTGGTGTTGAAACATTACCTATACACATTCTGTATGGCCGAAGGTGAGTCCAATAGTTCTCACATCATTAATTCATTACTCTCTTAAACAATCTGAAGAATGTCGAGGCTAATATAGATGATAAAGATTAGGTTGTGCTATTATCGTGCTCATGTTTGAGGACGTGAAAAAAATTTGTTGAGCAAAGACAAACTTGACATTGAGTTAGGTTCGAATAGCAAGTCAAACGGGAAGCCTTGATTTTGGTTGTAAAAACAAATTAAAGTTGAGGAATTGAGATAAGACATGTGGCTACTATAAGAAGTTAAGTCACATTAAGGTAGAATGTTATAAGATGCAAATAAGAACAATAGGGTGTTGAAAGCAATGAAAAAGAAAAACAAAAGGTTGAGGTAGTTGATGCTAGTGTGGCCTAGGACAAGGGTGATAATTGGTTACTGGTGTCTATGACCGAAAGGTCTAAGCTTATGTCTGAGTGGATCCTGGATTCAAGGTGTTCTTACTGTATGTGCCCCAATAGGAGTGGTTCTCCACATGTAGTCCAGTTGAAGGTTGTAATTGTGCTCATGGGGAATAACTCACCATGTAAGATAATCGGTAGTGGTACCATTCAATTAGGTTACACGATGGGATTATCAGGACACTGTCAAGTGTCAGACATGTGCCTGATTTAAAGAAAAACACATATCTTTGGGTATGTTAGACTCGAACAATTGTAGAATCTGTAATATCCCGAATTAGGGCCTAATCGGAATAGTGGTTTTGTGACCATAAATTTGAGATAGAAATAATTATTTTATAATTATTTTGATGTTTATGATATGATTGCATGATTGTGTGAAAATTTAGTGTGAAATTGCATGCATAAAGTGCTTAAGTTGAAATTCGGGACTAAATCGAATAACTTGCAAAACTTTCATTCTAGAAGTTTTTAGCATGAAATTACTTTGGAATATTAATGAGGAGGTCTTAAATAGAAATTTGACCAATTTCTAAAATTTTGGACAAAAATGGGCTTGTACATGAAAAATTTTCAAAGAAAGGTATTAAGGGTATTTTGGTCATTTGCATATTAAATGAAATAAAATGAGAAAAATAACACAAAATAGTCATCTTCTCCATATAGTTGCTGCTGAATTTTTCTCTCTCCATAGCTAGGGTTTCTTCAACTTTTAAGCCTTGATTGTAAGTGATTTCTATGCCGTTTTAATGTTCTTTCGTTTTTGGAATCCCGGTAGCTCGATTTAGCTTATGCTAGCAATAATTTAACCTAGGGTTCATATTTGGAAAAATACCCATAGGTGAAATTTGTGTATTTTTATGTTCTATGATAGAATATGAGGTTTTAAATTATGTCAGACAACTTGTACTACTCGGTTTTAAGCGAAAACGAGTAAAAGGGCTTAATCGGTAAAAATACCTAATAGTCATAAGTACATGTTAGAGTGTGAAATTGATGCTGCCATAGAAGGGAAAATGATCAGCATGTCATAAAACATAAGAATAAGGGATGAAGTTTAATTCCCGAGCCTAGGGGCAAAAGTGTAATTTTGCAAAAGTTTAGGGGCAAAAATGTAACTTTGCCAAAGTTAAATATTAATGCTGTTTTGATGAATGTATGTATTAAATAAGATTAATTTGGCATTATAGATCAAGAGAAAGCGAGATTCAAGTTGCGATCGAGGGAAAAACAAAGTTCTGAAGAATAGGCTCGATTGCTAATAATTTTATCACAGAGGTAAGTTCATGTGTAAATGTAGTAACATAATTGTCATTTTAAGTAATTTAATGTTATTTATGTGATATGATGATTAATATCATGAAATATTATGCTTTATGGTTATTATTGAATAATATGTAAATTATGATTTGCTCTGAGAGTATCGGTTTTCGATGTTCAAGTGGAAGGCGGCAAAGATGTGTGTCGAGGAAAAAGCCCGTTTGAACCTTGGGAATAGTTTAGAATACAAGTGACATGTCACTAGGATGGTTGGGCATCCGAACTTGTTGGTGAGTCAGGTTCACTTATGGATGCAAATGTCAGAACTTCGTTGAGTTGAGTCAGAGTTAAGTGAGATGTAACTAGGCATCCGAGCTCGTTGAGTTAAGTCAGAGTTCACTTATGGATCTGACGCCCGAGCTCATTGAGTTGAGTCAGAGTTAAACATGGGCGGGTTACATGGTAGCTTGGCTACATATGTGGCACTTATGTACAAACTTTTAGTGTATTGAATTATATTCGATGTGTTCAATGGGTGGATCTTAAGAAAATAAGAAGAATGCCTAAAACGAATGTGACATGTTGGTAAGTGTGGTAAATGAGAAAATTTGACAGGTATGTGCTTAAACCCTCGGGTTGAAAACTTGGTAAGATGAAATCGTAGAAAGATATTAAATGTAAATGATGTTTTATGTGGGATTGTGTGATTATGTTACTTGCTATTTGCATGTGAACTTACTAAGCATTTATGCTTACTCCTTCCTTTTTCCTTCATTGTAGTTTTGACAAACCGGCTTAAGAATCGGGATAGGTCGAAGACTCGTTCACACTATCAGAAGGCCTAAATTGGTAAAATGGCTTGTGTATCTTGAATGTGGCATGTATGGCAAAATACTCACTTTGTGTAATTGATCTTATGATATGGCTATGGTTTGGCAAGAAAAGGGTTTGTAAATGATTAGCCATTGGAATGGCCAATCCAAGTCATATTTGATGTTATGTATGTTTAAAATGATATTTAGTCCATGAAAATCCTTAGTAAAATGAAATTTGTCATAAAACAGAATCTGACAGCAGCAGTGATGTAAATTTGAAAAATCACTAAAAATAGTAGAAATGGAATTAAATGATGAGTAAGTTATTAAATTTAAGCTTAATGAGTCTATTTTCATATGGATTGAACCAAACAGGAATATGAATTATAATTTATGAGACATTTGAATTTTTGTGAAACAGGGCCAGAGTGATTTCTAGATCCCCTATTCTGAATTTGGAAATTCACCATAAATTGTGTAAAAATAATTCGAAGTCATACTTTATATGTAAATATTTCTTATTGAGTCTAGTTTTAAGAGAAACAAACTTCATAGTCATTGAAATTCTGTACAGAGAGATATCTGATTCGAAATACATAGAGGTCAGAGCAGTCGAACCCTGAAACAGGGGATACTTTAACTAATAAAATGTACTAATTGGCCCAGCCAAAAATTCTAGAAAAAAATTAGTAAATATATATATGAGTCTAGTTTCAGGGAAAATTTACGGAATTGGATTTTGAGTTTTGGAACTCGAGATATTAATTTTTAAGTGACTATGATGCAGTTAGCTAGCTTGACTATAAATTTTAAAATTAAATTGTTTGAACTGTTTAAGTAATGAATTAAGTCTGTTAACACCTCGTGTTCGACTCCGGAAACGGTCTCGGGTACGGGGCATTACAGAATCACCATCAAGCCAAGCAGTGTTAAGATATCTCATGGAGCTCTCGTTTTGATAAAAGGTCAGAAAATCGACAGTCTGTATATTCTGTTGGTTTCAACAGTGATTGGTACAATAACAATTTCCTCATCTATTACGGAGTTGAAGCCAACTCGGTTGTGGCATATGCGACTTGGTCATATGAGCAAGAAAGGTATGACCATTTTGAATAAGAGTCTTTTAGTTTCAAAGTTCAAGCACCGTTTGGACTTGGTTAATACCTTGCAAAGATCGAGTTAGGCTGGTGGCAGGGCCTGAAAAAGAAGGTATGTTAAAATACAAGTCAAGGTGGAGATTTGTGGAGTATACCTCGCATTTTTGGACATTTTGCAGGCACTTGACATAACCAAAACCGAAGTAGAGGTGAAGTCCCAACGAAGAAGCACAGGACATCACGGGGACACAACGACGACGTCCCGAAGAGGAAGCATGTGACATCATAACGACTCGATGTATTCTTCAAGCAACGTAGTCACATTTTTACAACCAAGCAGGGCTTTTGCTTCCACTCAAACTCCGATTACTCCAAAGAAGTTTTAGTCAAATTAATCCTCTACTTTTAGCCTATAAATAGAGTCATTGTAATTTTAATAGACAAGATCATAACACAACATTAGAAAGAAAATCAAGAGAGAGTTATAGACAAGATCATAACACAACATTAGAAAGAAAATCAAGAGAGAGTTTTAGAGAGCTTTAAGGGAATTTTGTGTTTTAGCCAAAGAGCTTTGTATTCAGGGTTAGGCTTGTTTTAAATTTCTCCATCTTGTAATCTTCGTTTGTTTTCTCATTAGTAAATTCTGATTTGCTCATGGTTTTTTATCCTCTTGATTGGAGGAGTTTTTCACATAAATTTGTGTGCCCAATTTTCTCTATTCCTTCTTTCTCATTGTTTATACGGGTCGATCCCCAATAATTATATTTACGATTATACCAATTTAGAAAATGTCACATCATCACTCCTTTTAATCACTTAACAGTCAAGTGAGTAAAAACACAATTTGAAAATGTTAATGACTAAATTGTAAGATTTTTAATTAAGTGACCAAAACCAAAACTTATAAATAGTTGGGTGACTCTTGTTTGTAGTTGACCCAAATTTTAAAATGTTAATAGCTTTACCATGTCAAGTTAACTTTTAAGGTAATCTACACCCAAGGTCACTAAAGTAATGGTAAATTTACGTTTTGATTACTCAACTTTAAAAGTTACAAATTGATCATTGAATTATTAAAAGTTTTCATTTAAGTCACTAAATTATTCAAATGTTTTTATATAAGTCACTTTCGACTACTAATTTTTTTAAAATAAAAAGTATAGCTAGTAAGCTCTAAGCGATGATTCAATGATCGTCGATAGTTCGATACCCAACGACAAGTTGAAGAACATATCTTAGATCCAATTTGATTTGATGGATAGTGTTAAAGATCGGTGAAGAAAGCTATTTGAATTTTGATTCGCAAATTCGTAATGTTCAAAATTATTTTAAGAAATACATTAAACTATAAAAGAAAATGGAAAAAAGGACTTTTGATTGTTGTAAATGATGAACAAAGAAGCCCATACAACAACTATTTTAACATCCAATGACTTAAATAAAAATTTGTAAATAATTCATAATTTAGTGACGATTTTATAATATTTTAAAGTTGAAGGACTAAAATATACTTATTCATAGTTTAATAACTTTGAGTGTGATTAACCCTAACTTTTATTTATTATTGTATTTATTTACTATTATAAGTTTTAAAATATTTACTAAGCCAAGCGTCAAGTTTATGTCGCATGACAATTGACATATGGCAGCTACAACTTGAACTAAAACTTATAACTACGCTCCATCTTCCCTTTCTTTTTTATATCTCTTGGCAATTTCTTTTCCTTTTCTCCACTTCTCTTCATTTTCTTTCTATTCAAACATGACCTCCTTATCCATAACAACAACAGCAACAACCCCTTTCACTTTCCCTTACCATTGTTTCTTTGATAAACACTATTTTCCCATTACTAAAAGAATTCAATTAAAGCTTTCCAGAGGAGGTACTATTGAATCAAACAAATTCTCAGGTAAATCGGGTTCGAACAAGTTATTCGTTGCTTCGTCTTGTTTAACGAAGATTCAAACACCTGTGGAAACTACGTATAAACAAGGAGTTTCCCACAAGGTTCAGTTTTTGGTTTCGGAATTCAAGTCTTTAACGGAACCAATAGATCGCGTGAAACGGCTGTTATATTACGCAGAGATGCTCGCTCCGTTTGACGAGTCGGCTCGGCTGCCTGAGAATCGAGTCAAGGGTTGCACCACCCAGGTGTGGCTCGATGCCGGGATAGACAAAAAAGGGAAGGTTTGGTTTCGAGCTGACAGTGATTCAGAGATAAGTAAAGGTTTTTGTTCGTGTCTAATATGGGTGATGGACGGTGCCGATCCTGAAGAGATTGTCGGGGTGACAGCGGAGGAATGGGTGGAGCTGAACGTCGGAGTCCATGGGAAGGTCAATCTAGAGTGAATACATGGCAAAATGTGTTGATTAGCATGCGAGATAAAACGGCGGCGCTGGTGGCGGAAAGGCACATGAAATGAACTCATCAGCTGATGGCCTGAACCGCCGCCATTTTCTTCATTGCTTGTTAGCTCTGATGGAATTTAGACAGGACATTTAGATTTTCTTTGGTTTCCCCCGTCTTTGGTAATTTCAGGATGGTTATAGGAAATTAAAGTAGTTTTACTCTGATTTTTGTAGATAAATTCACTAGATTCAGTCAAATATTTGAAATGGATGGAAAAAAAAAAGGTACTTTGAAGAATAAAAAAATATAATTACAATTCACTCCTTAAATTAAAGAAAATATTGGTTATTACATTTTTTTAAAATTTTCACACAATAAATCATGAATCATGTTCGTGATTCAGAAATTGATCTTCTGAATAAAATTGTCTCAAGGTTTATTGATTATTACATATTGATAATCCTCAATATTAATTGATATAAATTAGTATTAATGAATCGTATCTAATTATTTTGGTTGGTGAAAGTCCATTCATTTAAAAAAATTTTAATTTACCATTTTATTATTATATTATACTCATTTTTATATTTTGGTATCTTAAATTTTTTAATCTAAATTAGTGCTTAATTTGATATTTAAAGTTAAAAGAAAATATTACAGCCAAACATAAATGGTCATGTGGTGTTTTTATGTAAAAATATTTTTTTATTAGATGTAAATACATAATAAAAATATATAAAAATTAGAAATAAATATATAAAAAAATTCAAGAAATATATAAAATCTAGAAAAATAATATAAAAATAAAATTTACAAAAAATACGATAAATAAAAATAAATTAATTGAACTTAATAATATTATTTTTAAAATATTTTAATTTTATTTATAAAATTCTAAAAAGGTTTTAAATTTAAAGTTATTTTTGTAATTACTTGAAATTTGAATATATTTTTAATTTTTATAAAATTTATAATTATAAAGGATTTTTATTTGCCAAAGTTGTGTAGTAGTTTTTTTAACATATATTATAAAATAGATTAAAAATAAAAAAATATTTTAATACCTAATTGAGAAAAAATTATAATACGAAAATGAAAAAAATATATATTTCAAAGGTTTAATAGTGAATTAAGCCATTAGAAAAAGAAGCATAACAACTGTCTTAGAGGGGGGATTGTTGACAGCAACATATATAACAAAACAGTTGAAAGAACGGAACAATCAAACCTGTGGTGGTTGGGTTGAGAATGGCGAAGGAGGAATTAAAACCAGCCCGAACTACCATGCCCACAGGCTTACAAAAATGAAACAGGGAAAAACTCTACCAGCAAACTACATAGTAAAAATTATTAAAATATTAACTATTTAGCAATTTGTAATGTTTTTCGAAATGATATGATTTATGGGCTGTCGGAATCTTATAATATATAGTTTATAGAAATGAAATTGTGGGTCACTGACCAGTATCTTGGACAAATCTCCAAGATTTTTATTTTTATTTGTTTGAACAAATATGTAAAAGACGGAAAACCAATAACTCTTTTCAACAACTAAATTCAACTACTAATTTACTTAAAAAAGTCAATTTCCAAGTATATTTACAGAAATGAGACAATTATAAAATTATTTACCGAAAAGGGTTAATTTTGACAAAACGCTCTTATGTGGATGCATTTTAGGAAAAAATACTAGTAAATCTTGTCATTGGGGAGCGTTTTTGCCACATCATCCAAAAACACGCGATAATGGCGCTTTTGTTGGCGTGGCAAAAAGCGCTCCGTGTTTTTAAACCCAGCGGCTATTTTTTTACCGTTAGGGGTCCAACGGTCAAAAAAGTATAAAACCCTCCTCCTACTATTTCACACATTATTTCTTCACATTTTAGTAAAAAATTCTAAAATTTTTCCCTAACGCTCTCAAATTTCTCATTAAATTTCTCAAAGCTCTTTTAATTAGTTATTTACTTTAATTTTTTCTAAATTAGTATTATTTTTAAATAATTTTAAAAATATTTGATAAATGTTAGTAATGGCGGGGAATTAATTCATCCGATCATAAACATATCTCATCAAACAAATGAAAATGGTAAGGTTAATTTTAAATTTTGAATATTATTTTTTCATTTATGTAATTTTAATTAATTTTAATTTTTGAATATTATTTATTATTTTTTTCATTTATGTAATTTTAATTAATTTGTATTTTATAATTTTTTATAACAGTCTGTAGATGGGGTATTACAATGTTATATTCAAAATATGTCTAATTCGCCATCACCGTTGATAGAAAATTACTTGAGGAAATGAGGTTTTTGGCACATGGCCACTATAGGCGGGGTGCAAGTTGGACTCATAACTCATCGGTGTGTTAATAGAGAGGTGGAGACTCGAGACGCACACATTCCATCTTTCATGCAGAGAGTGTACTATCACTTTGGAGGACGTCCAGTCACAATTAGGATTTCCGGTGGATGGGTCCGCACTCACCAGGTCTGTTCAATCTGTTGATTGGGGAGCCATATGCTACGATCTTTTGGGTGCGATTCTGGATAATATTTACGGAGGTCGGATCGAGATGGGCTGGTTATGAGGCACATTCCTGGAGTCAGGGAATAATTCGACTGAAGTAAAAAGAATACAATATGCTCAGGCATACATCCTTGAGATGATTGGAGGTTATTTGATGCCGGACTTATCACAAAACCTCGTACATCTAAGGTGGCTGCTAAAACTCATTGATTTTAGAGTAGCTGACGAACTTAGTTGGGGGTCTACCGCGTTGGCAACATTGTACCGAGAGATGTGCGAGGTGACGCCACCAAATAAAGCCAAAATTGGAGGTTGTCTATCACTATTACAATCATGGGCTCGGTTTCACTTTCCATTTGTATGTACTCGAGTGAACCACCCATATACATTCCTACTCATAACGAGGTAAGATTTTTATTTGATTTTAAAATTATTCCATAGATTTAAAATAAAATTGTATGCTGAAAATCTATTTAATTAGGCTGAACCATTCAGCGAGTTATGTTGGAATACCTACCGCTCTTGAAGATATACGGCTTCTATTAGACCAATGGTCGGAAGTGACTGTAAGTATTAAATAAAATATATATCTTTATGTGATTTCGATTTAGGGCCTAGTCGGAACAGTGGTCTTAGGACCACAAATTTAAAGTTAAAAGATTTATTATTATTATTTTGGAGTCATAGCATGTTTATATTAGTACATGAAAATTTGGTAAGTTAATGTTGACGTTTGTGAGCCCAATTGCGATAAAAAACTCAATCGCATAAAGTGCAAAAGTCTTATTTTGATAGTTAAAGGTGTTATTTTATTAGAGAATCAAAATTAGAGGATTTTAAAGGGCAATTAGACCCTTTTATAGGAGCATGGCCGGCCATTGAGTCAAAAAGGAGACAAAGTTTTAAAATTTGGTGGGTTAGGTGGCTTAATTTGACTAAAATAGAAAAAAATAAAAAAAGGATGATTTCACCCCTTTCTCATCTCTTTTCTCCACTGCAAATCAGTCATTGAAGGGGTTTGACAGCTTAAAATTTTTAGTAGCTTGAAGCACTCACAAGTAAGTGATTCCCATACCTTTTGTTGATGATTTTTGCATTTTTGAGACCCTTGAAGCATGAGCTCTCAAATGAGAGGTCTATTTTGCAAAATGATTAAGAGTTTAGGGTTTGTCATGAATGGATTTGTGATAGTTGCTGAGTTTTTATGGAAGAATGTAGGTCCTAGTTGTTTTATAAACAACTTTTATGAAGGGTGTTAGCATGAAAACACCTAAAGGGACTATTTTGCATAAGTTGTAAAATAGTTGATAAATATGGGAAAGAGTGAGAATTTGAAGTTTCTATAATAGTAAAAGGGTTAAATCTAGGCTTGAGATATGAAGAAATTTGTTAAAAATTGATTTTCGAGCATAGGGGCAAAATGGTCATTTTGCCAAGGTCTAGGGGCAAAATGGTCATTTTACCTAAGATGTGAATTTAGATTTCCTAATTGTGTTTAGAGACTAAATGAGTGTATTTTGTTATTATAGATCAAGATTTATCGAATCCGAACCTAGACCGGGGGAAGGCCAAGCAAGTCGACTAAATCGACTAGTCGTGTATATTTTGTAATCAGGTAAGTTGTATGTAAATAACACAACTACATTGTTGATATAGGTGTTTAAATTGTCATTGAATTAATATAGCATGATTTGATTGGTTATGAAGTTAAGAATGTTAATTTGAAATTGAGATAGTAGAATTCCCATTAGAACCCTAAGAAATGGACTGAATATTAATGCCGTGACATTTGGGTCATTTGTGTGAGCTAGTGTAAGACATGTCAGGACAAGCCTCAGCCACATTATGAGAGCTAGTGTAAGACCATGTATGCGGGACATGGCATCGGCATTGAGGCGTGTGCGGTGTAAGACATGTTTGGGACATGCATCGAATTTGAGGCAAAGCTAATGTAAGACACGTGCAGGACATGCATCGGCTACGAGATGTGTCGATGTAAGACCATGTTTGGGACATGGCATCGACACGGATATGCGAGAGCTAGTGTAAGACCATGTATGGGACATGGCATCAACCTCGATGATGATAGTCAGTGTAAGACCATGTTTGGGACATGGCATCGGCACATTACCCCATGTTTGAGGCTTATGAAATATCCGGTATAGTTTCGAATGGTTCAACAGTGAAATTTGTGATGGTGAGTTAATAAGGAAGGTATAACCGTGTTGTGAGTGGTACAAGTACCTAATTGGTATGTATGACAAATGAGCTCAATATAGTATATGTGACTTGTATGGATGGTAATGAGTAAGTGTGCTTATGCCTATCTTTGTATTTTGAGCATGATGATCAGGGGTAAATTTGTTGTTGTATATTTATTTATATGCAACTTACTAAGCTTTTATGCTTACTCCCTTTCCCTTCCCTTTTCTTTCAGTGCTGCTTAACTAGTTCAAGGATCACTAGCAGTCAATCAGAGATATCGATCACACTATCAGCCAAAACATTCGATATAGTTGGATTTATATTTTTGAATATGGCATGTATAGGGTTAGAACTTATTATTTTGAGTCCTTGAGAATTGGCCAAATGTGTTGGCTTGGGATAGATCCCACACTTAATATTGAGCCATGCATGATGGCCAATATTTATTTTGAGTTTATATAAGATGCATCTTCATGGTTGAATAGGTATCTATTGTGGCTAATTTGATTATATAAATTATGCTTGTTTTGGTATTGGTTGGTATTAGTATGAAAATAGGTATGCAAGGGTGTGGCTAGCGACTTGGTAAATAGCCTTATATTATCCACACGAGTAGGCACATAGGCGTGTGTCTAGGCCATGTGTGACATACGGTCAGCCCTATGGGTGTGTGGTCTAGCCATGTGTCCCCTGCACGTAAAAATTTCAAGTTAGTATGCATGAAAATTAACACACGGCCGTGTGTCTCAGCCGTGTGGAGGACACAGCCTAGTACGCGAGCGTGTACCATGGCCGTGTGACATTTTAGGAATCTTGGCGTCGAAAATAGAATACCCAGGTTTTTGCACGCAGGCTAAGACATAGGCGTGTCGTGGCCTTGTGAGGGACACAAGCCATTGACACGGGCATGTGTTTGGCCGTATAGAAACCTTTGTAGGTGTGAAGTAGAAATTAATTCCACACGGGTGAGGGACACAGGCGTATCCTAGAGTGCTTAGGTCGTGTGAGCCACATGGGCCATCGGTATGACCATGTTGATATGGCCACATGGGCGTGTTACCTTTCCACCGCGGGTGTGTGCCACATTTTTAAAGGCAAATTTCTCAATGTTGGATTAAGGACCGGAATGGTTCGAATAGTTTTAATGATAGAATTAGGGCTCATAGGCCCATAATAAGAAAGCTTAAAGTAGAAATTGAAAAGTTTTAACTTGGGTGAGTCTCGGTGACTTGAGGTTATTCAATGTATGAGATCAAGTTAGGTAATGCCTTGTACTCATTGAGCGTGGATTCTGGGTATAGTGTGTTACATATACATAAAATAATTGTTTCATATTTAGTATTTAGTATTTAGTATTTAGTATTTGGTATTTAGTATTATGTATATAACTAATATTTTTATCTAGTTCATATAGTTTTAATAGACACCATATGAGGATCCAACAATCACAGTAGTAATTTGGAAGAATTCTTTCAAAATCCAAACATTTGGCATGTTAAGGTCTCATTGGTCAACTATGCTGTTGTCGAGATACACTGAGCGGATAGAGTCTGCGGCAATATGGATTCTGACAACCGATTTCTGAGGAACCTAAGGTGCTTGATGACCAACACAGAATTGACTTACGGTAAACAGATATGAATTGGCCGGTATTCTAGTTCGAATATATCAAAATTTGGAAAAACTGGTATGATCATATACCTGATTATCGTCCTAGAGTTAGCGTGCGCGTCGGATTACATGTCATGATTTAGGATACATAGCAAGTTATATTTGCTGTCGGAAAAGCAGAGGCATCGTCAAATTTATGTCGAAAGGGAATGATGGGGCCCTTTAAATCCAAGGAGAAGGGATGATTGCATAGGCCCATCAACAGCACCCACACAATCACTAGGCCCAATGCCTCAACCGATGATACCTACAACACAGTCCTTTCAGACTATGCCAGGTGTGTATCCTAGCCCTTATATGTATCCCAACCCTTATATGTTTCATTTTCTTAGTCCTATGCCAGGTTGGAATGCATGGCCCAGTGCATCTCTTTTCCCTATGACTCCGACTCAACCGATGATATATAGGCCATCGTCGTAAGAGGAATCGCACGAAACACCGTCAGCAAGCTCATCTTATTACCATTCCCTATTACCTTGTGGGATTCAAACACCTCCATCGTGGGTGATACAAACACCTTCACATTCTTTATTCTACCAAGGTGGATCATCCTCCCAACACTCATAACCAGAGCAACCACAACCCTTGTCGGAGTAACCAATGAGGAATCTAGCGCGTAATCGTTGACCACCTCCATGTGGCACTAATTTTGACCGCCATATACTTTGATTTTTTAATATATTTGTAAAAAATGTTTCTACATTGTTTCATTTAATAAAATAAAAGTTGTTTTTAATATTTTAATAGTAAATTAATTTTATATTTTTAATAAAATAGAAGTTCTTTTGAATAAGGCAGAATTGTATGACCTGAGTTCCTACACCATCCACACAACTTCTGTTGGTTTGTTCTTTCCCGGATATCCATATTATTACGCATTCTATTCAAGTAAGGTCTATCTTTTGGTTTGCGACGCAACTCTTTATCCGGTAACAACATAAACTGAGCAAGCAATACAGACGGCCACTTACGTTCATTTGGGACTGATGGGAATACGTGTCTCCACACATTGTACATGTATTCTATTTTGTACACTTGGTCGACATATCTCATGGGATCAAAACAGAGATTTTGACAAGCTGCAATTGCATGAGTACATAGATAACGAAGTGCATCAAAAGTCTCATAGACGCAAGTCCTATTTATCAGGTGTACACAATATTTACCACCGATAATACATTAGTTCGGTCTGTCAAACTCTGTCACACGAAACCATAGGTTGTTGCGGTCATGACACACTATGTGCTTCATGTTGACCCGCACCTTTGCCTTGTTAATTTCTTGCAAAACCTTCTAGAACCATACATGGCCTCCCTGTATTTGGCCTTTATAACTCGCTACTCGCTTTGGAAATAGTGCCACCAAACGAAAATATGTCTTTCATACAACTGAGATTATTGGCAAATGACGCGTTCCTTTTATAATAGAATTTATGCATTCAACTAGGTTTATGGTCATATGACCATATCGTAGGCCACCGTCGTATGCTTGTGTCTAATATTGGAGAGGTATGTTACAGAGGTAGTCTGCGCCTTCATCGTTAACTGAACGTAAAATCCCCAACATCTCATGAAAATGATCCTTATTGATCTTGTACCCTGCCTGATATGATCCGCCTCGGGGTGAGTCGAGTCGCATGCGAGTTTGCCCGATCGTCTACGAGAAAGTATCGTTCGGGTCTTTTAAAGAAGATATTTTTAGGTTAAATAATGCAGAAGCTATTTAAGGGGTTCAAAGGTAGTGTTTTAAATAAGAATATTAAAGGTTCGGTTTTAAAAGAAACAAAAGAGTGAAAATAGATTGAAGGTAGTTTAATAAATGATGGTTATGGAAGATGGTGAACTTAAAAGCAAGTAAGAACCAATATTAGGAAATATTGACCCAAGTACTTATACGCTTTCAAGGTGAAAATAAAAATGATAGAACCTCGACCCACTACTTAACAAAGTAAGAACCTCGGTATATGGGTGAGCATACACTATTTGATAGTGATAAGTTCGGGATAGTGAAGAAACGGGGTTGGCGCTACTAGGCTTCCTAGATAAGCCAATGAAGTCCTCATCGAAATATGAGAGAAAGAAATCTCACAAATTCCATGAAAGTTTAACAAAGTTTCATTAAGTGAAAAGTCTAACCACTTACAAATGAAATAACATATATTTATAGCATAAATAAAAGTAGCCGAATGGACAAGCTTAGAAGCTAAGAAATTCGACCATAAACACCTAGATAATTCTAGAAGAAAAATCATGAATATCCATGAATGTGCAGCCCTTTGATGTTCCATCATCCCCCTTGGTTGAATGAAGCTTTAATGCACCTTGAATACTTGAATAGTTAGCTTGAAAATGCATGGATCATGCATGAAACGTCCCAATGTATGTTCCTCCATAAATTCGGTCCATGAACCTTCAAAAACATGAACATTAAATAGCCCCTACTTGCATGAACGTCTCCAATACATGTACTCTCTTAAATGCCGTCCATTGAACCTCAATTCTACATACACCTCTTCATACATTGTACCAAGCCCTACATGAACTTGCATTAATTTCCTTCCATGCATGAATGTGTGCCGTCCAAAGGGATTGGATCTTCTAGATACATTAATGCATGAATCTTCATCATTCATGTAACTGAATGTGCATTTGAACCCAAACATTCATGTATTTTGTGCATTCATGTATTTGACAAATACATGAACTTGTAAACACCTTGAATCTGGTCATGCATGCACCTAATTAAATGTTGTTCATTCATGCATGTGGGATGTCCAAAGAGATGTTTCTTCAAGCATTCATTCTTGTAGTCCATGAGCATTGCACCTACAAGAAATAAAACAATTCATAAGACATCATGTGAACACACATAAATTCAGCACAATGTGAACACATTTAAGATATGTGATATCTATGACATATTAATAACAAATATTAATATAAAACAAATTTAATGCTTAAATAAATATATTTGAATTTTATTGAATCCATTAAAGTCAAAAATCGGGTTTGAGCTAAAATGAGCTAAGCTTAAGCCCTTGAGCTAAAGTTGAGTGAGGTTAAACTCTAAAGTGAAGTTGAGCTAAGGTTTAGCTAAGTGAGTTGAAAATGAGCTAGGAGTAAGCTCGGTTTAGCTCGAGCAACTAGATTGCGCTTGAATGAGTGGATTTGAGTGGATGGAGCTCGTGGAGTTGGAAGCAGTGGGATCAGCTTGCCAACACGTCATAGCTCGACTAGGGAGACTTGTTGAAGAGAGTCATTGGGCGCTCTCGCATCATTCCCCCCTCTTTTAGGCGACTTGTCCTCAAGTCGAACCGTTTGTCTAAAAGACAATATTTTTTCTTGCTTGGCTTTCCTCGGTCGAATGGGACAAAGGATATCAAGCAAACACAAATGATTCACCAATGGACAAGTTAAAACATCACCTTCATAAATAAGTAGCGGAGGTTAAAGACAATAAAAACCAATAGATAACTTGAATGTTGAGCAAAAGACAAATCTTATCTTACCGAATTGACTTACCAATTTTGGAAATGATAAGTGGAAAGTATTTAAATTCGGATGGTACATGTAAAACTTAGCCCAAAGGTCATATGGCAAGAATTTTACTCGTTCATAACATGGATACTTCTCATTTTCGCACAATTTCGATATGTCATCAATATGGTCAATTGAGCAAAATGGAAACAAGGAATGATCAATCACGCATCTTAACAAACAAGAATGAATTCCTCGTTTCAACCACAACATTCCAAATGGATCAAAACAAACCTCATTTTGCCGTATTCGATTAAATGGAATAATATGGCCTCTATCCATAAAATCATTACTAACAACACCGAGTTCTTCTCTTTTTAAACAAAGTAAAGGCATTTGTGACTTACTTTGTAAGTTACATGACAAAAGTTCAAATTTATCTCGTTCTCGCAGATCAAACCTTCTCTCCTTAGCAAGGTAATGCAATCGATAATTTGAACTCAAACAAACCTGTAAAGGTGAAAAGTCAAAAAGACAATTCTTGCTTTTCTAAATATAAGTTTCACATGAATGGAAAATGTTAAGGTCACCACGAAAAATGTACTTAAAGGGCGAGGATAAAATGTTATTCACGGATGGAGCGTCGATTCAATTTCGGGATTAAAAATAAAATTTTGAGAATCAAAAACTTCGGTTTTGATTTTGTAATCGACCACATGCTTTATTTCCAAAAATAAAGATAAAACTCGAAGAAGATGAGTAGGTAAAACAAAGTTACTTACAACAAGATCACAATGCTTACCTTTTCTTGAAACAACTTCGAAATGGCTTACTCGGCTTAAAGACTAGGTTTTGATCACTTATCCCAAATTGCAACAAAAATTTCATTTTATAAATAAGTCATAAAAAAGTGAATCAAAGAGACTTTAAAGCCCGACAAATACACAAGCATTCATGCTTCACAAATCCTCGTCGAACAAGCGATCAAAACATGGAAATTTCGCATAGAAATTCAAATATTTCTCTTGAAGAGCAAAATCAAAGCAGAACAAATATTTCATGCAAAAATCTTTTAACGTATATATATCGAGCAAAGAAGTTGTTTTCATGACCTTTGAAAATTCAAATCCATCAAAAATCATTTGAATAGACGCGTTTAAGCAGAAAGATGAATTCAAAAGAATTTACATAGCCATACTTATCAAAATGTGAAAACCTTTTATCACATACATTTACAATTTACCAGGATGAACCAATCCAGCGAATCAGCGAAATTGCCGTTATAAAACATGTCATAAGGCGGAATCTTCATGGCATCTTTTGAATCAACATCGTTAACAATAATATGTGAACAATAATTAGCCAAATCAAAAGATGGAAGTTTTTAGAAGTTATGCCATCAAAACATTTATGAGTAATTTTTAAATTAGCGGCCTTGATTCGATAAACAAAGATTCTTTACCTTTCTTACCTTGATTTCCAATGGGTGGCGATCGTCCACGGACTTACCTTTTTCAAACAAGCTGAAACGCCTCTCATTTTGAAAGTATCGGAGTTGGATTTGATCATACGGACTTTTAGGAACACGAAAGAAAGATCACAAATAGATCGGCGAAGTGTTAGTAGAAAGAATCTCGCTTGCTCACTAACATCATTTTCACTCGATTCTATTTCTTACGAATCACTTTCGTTTCTTTTATCTCAACTTCTTTTCCACTCTTTTTCTTGTTCACATTCTTTTTCTCTCTCAAACTCTTTTCATTCTCTTTTTCAATCTCATTTTCTTTTTAGTTTTCTTTTGTTTTTCAAAGGCTTTTTCAAGTTCTCTCAAGATTTGCTCATTTCTCTCTTACTTGCCTTTTGCCTCTCTTTTCTTTTTATTTAGTTTTCTTTTTCTTCTTTTGCTTTTCTTTTCTTTTCTTTGTCTTCTCGTTATAAGAATGTACAAAGAATCATGAGAATAGAGATCATGTTGAAAGGCCAAGAACTATTTGCATGTGATTCACAATCAAAACTTAGTGTAGAACACTCCTTGAATGATTTCTTTAAAGTTCGGAAGAAGTATATCTATCTCTTCGCACATTTTCTTGAAAGGAGTCAAAATCATAGTCGCCTTCTTGTCGTCTCAAACTTCTTGATGAAAAATACTCTCGTTCGAAGTCTCTTCTCGAATAGGAGTCATAGTATGAATCTTTTTGCCTCAAAGTCAATGGCAAGAAAGAATCATGATAGGAACTTTTGTTCAAGTAATATTCGGCGGTATATCTACTGTGGTGTTTTTGGTTTTGTTTTCAACTTGAAGAAAATCGATCACTTTGGTCTCGTTTTCCAATCGATCTAGCCTCACTTACTGATTGGCCAAACTCGAGTCGTCATTCTTAGCATTTTTTAAACCAAGTATTGGAACTCCTACTCGGTAAATTCTTCACAAGATATCTTGATTCTTGAGCGGAAAATATGTTAGATCAAAACAAAAAAATTTAAGTACCTCACCACAAACCTCGCGATTTAAGCTTGGAAAGAAGAAGGAAAAAGTGACACTCTGCGCTCGTGTTTTACACTCGATTGGCTTTACCTCCGCTTGAATAGTCTCTGCGCTTTCGTGCCTTTTACCTCTCAAAATTTCTCTTGCAACTTAGTTTCGGACTTGCCAAGGCCTTATAAATGAAGCTTAGGGGTCGGTTTCAAAAATTGGGTTACAAGGGATAAGATGTTACGGTGTACGGGTAGGCTAAAAAAAATTTGGTATAGTGTGGCGTTTTGGGGGGGTAAAAGTTGATGGTAAGAACAATTGAAGATCGGCAAAAATATAAAACAATAGAATCGAACTTGATCACTTCACTTTTTTTTAATACTTTCGTATTTCTTTTTTTTTCTTTTTTTCTTTTTACTTCAATATAGCACTTTTACAACGATAAACGAAAATACAACTTGAACCCTTTTTTTAATTCAAATTTTTTTACAGCGAACCTATTTTGATCTTGATATGAGCGTCGGTGCCTCTCGATTTATAAGCTCTGATACCAAATGATGCGATCCGCGTCGGGGTGAGTCGAGTCGTATGCGAGTTTGTCCGATCGTCTACGAGAAAGTATTGTTCGGCTCTTTTAAAGAAGATGTTTTTAGGTTAAATAATGCGGAAGCTATTTAAGGGGTTCAAAGGTAGGGTTTTAAATATGAATATTAAAGGTTTGGTTTTAAAAGAAACAAAAGTGTGAAAATAGATTGAAGGTAGTTTAATAAATGATGGTTATGGAAGATGGTGAACTTAAAAGCAAGTAAGAACCAATATTAGGAAATATTAACCCAAGTACTTATACGCTTTCAAGGTGAAAATGAAAATGATAGAACTTCGACCCACTACTTAACAAAGTAAGAACCTCGGTATATGGGTGAATGCCACACTATTTGATAGTGATAAGTTCGGGATAGTGAAGAAACAGGGTTGGCGCTACTAGGCTTCCTAGATAAATAGCGAAGTCCTCATCGAAATATGAGAGAAATAAATCTCACAAATTCCATGAAAGTTTAACAAAGTTTCATTAAGTGAAAAGTCTAACCACTTACAAATGAAATAACATATATTTATAGCCTAAATAAAAGTAGCAGAATGGACAAGCTTAGAAGCTAAGAAATTCGGCCATAAACACCTATATAATTCTAGAAGAAAAATCATGAATATCCATGAATGTGCAGCCCTTTGATGTTCCATCATCCCCCTTGGCTGAATGAAGCTTTAATGCACCTTGAATACTTGAATGGTTAGCTTGAAAATGCATGGATCATGCATGAAACGTCCCAATGTATGTTCCTCGATAAATTCGGTCCATGAACCTTCAAAAACATGAACATTAAATAGCCCCTACTTGCATGAACGTCTCCAATACATGTACTCTCTTAAATGTTGTCCATTGAACCTCAATTCTACATACACCTCTTCATACATTGCACCAAGCCCTACATGAACTTGCATTAATTTCCTTCCATGCATGAATGTGTGCCGTCAAAGGATTGGATCTTCTAGATACATTCATGCATGAATCTTCATCATTCATGTAACCGAATGTGCATTTGAACCCAAACATTCATGTATTTTATGCATTCATGTATTTGACAAATACATGAACTTATAAACACCTTGAATCTGGTCATGCATGCACCTAATTAAATGTTGTTCATTCATGCATGTGTGATGTCCAAAGAGATGTTTCTTCAAGCATTCATTGCGCGTCCATGAGCATTGCACCTATAAGAAATAAAACAATTCATAAGACATCATGTGAACACACATAAATTCAGCACAATGTGAACACATTTAAGATATGTGATATCTATGACATATTGATAACAAATATTAATATAAAACAAATTTAATGCTTAAATAAATATATTCAAATTTTATTTAATCCATTAAAGTCAAAAATCGGGGTTTGAGCTAAAATGAGCTAAGCTTAAGCCCTTGAGCTAAAGTTGAGTGAGGTTAAACTCCTAAGCTGAAGTTGAGCTAAGGTTTAGCTCGTGAGTTGAAAATGAGCTAGGAGTAAGCTCGGTTTAGCTCAAGCAATTAGATTCTAACTTGAATGAGCTGGATTTGAGCTGGATGGAGCTCGTGGAGCTGGAAACAAGCTAGGATCAGCTTGCCAACACGTCACAGCTCGAATAGGGAGACTTGTTCGAAGAGGTTCGCTAGGCGCTCTCACATCACTGCCAATATAAGTTGATAGCGAAAAATATATACCAATATTCCATTCAGAATAAATTGAATATTACAAATGAAAGTATATTAATAGAGATTAAATACCCATGTTGGTCACTTGCCGTCGTTCAATCGTAGACCGATATTAACCGTAGTGGTTGGACGCAACGTACTTTAGATAATATCGATAGTGTGTGTGATCCCATAGGTTTCCCTGTCGCTCAATTACAGCTAGTATTCTAGTACCCGATCCGATATAACGCAGATATCAGGTTGGGGGCATACATGCCTCCTTAACCTAGAAAGAAAGAAATCCCGATGATCATTTGACTTCCCGGTGTTATTGCAAACACAATTGGAAGGATTCTACCACCAGCTATCTTGTGCCACACCTAGTAATAGCGATGGATATATCTACCATATATAAAGGTACACCGTCAATTTGTACCAATGGCTTGTAGTACACAAATACGTCCGACATTGCTTAAATCTTTAGAAACGGATGCTTGAACACTTGCCATCCACGGAGCAATCGATCGTTGTAGTATCACGAGGATTGTTTCAAGGTCTATTATGCAAAATTTGGGGCGTACCTCTCCAGCACGACACCATTGCCAAACCTCATTATATGAGGCGTCCCAACCACTATGCATATTTTCCAATGCCTTTTGTAGCTATCCAAGCCTTGCGATGAGGGCGTGTACCTCAATTGGCTACAAATCTTGGCAATTATGCATGACACATAAGTCACAGGATCCGCCGACATCCGGTAGTATTAAGCCAGACTATCATACAGAATCCATCTTGGGGTGATCTTGTGAAACACACATGTCAACAAAGTATGTTAAATAATACAACATAAAGTAATAACATTATTATTCAAAACCCTAAACACCCAGTGATATTGTACCGGCAACACATGTATGTGGACCTTTGTACTTTTTATCTCCTACAAGCCTATCTTTTTCCTAAAAGAAACCATATTTTTCCATGAACATGTACCGTCTTTCATTGCACACTTGGCCTCAAACTTCTCAGTTTGGATTTAAACATGTTGTAGTTAACCTCGTGATTGATGCTATGTTGTTTCAAAGCACTAAGAAAGTTATCCTTATTGGAAAACTCCTTACTAACTTCTAATTCACCAGAATCTAATGACAAACCTGTACGGTCACGCGTTCTGTGTGGTTGATATGGAAACTCCAACACATCATCTATTGATATATGGACATTATGCATGTGAGGCTGGGCGAGTACACACAGAATCGCGGATCTTCTTCTTCTTCATCTGAATCCCCTTCAACATCTTTCATAACATCCCCAATCAGATGTGGATTGCCAACCACTAGAAGGTGATGTCATTCCCCCAATATGTATTTCCAGCATTGAACATCGACCCACCAATGTGCATGTCCCATCCATTAACCAAGTGTCGTGCAGGAGTTGTATTTTCCATCTTGCCACCAAACACGGGCTTTACGTGTTACATCTCCCACTAACAGTGTCGGCTAGAGGTCGTGTATTTCTTTCGAACAAAAGTTGATGTTGAAGTCACAAATGTTTCATTTGGCAATGAAAATTAAACATATAACTCAAGATAGGGTGATCCACTAGTGAGATGAGTCTACACCATCGCCTCAAAGCTACGACCATCTTTAATATCAAATGAGTCTTATGTCACGTGATCAATCGAAGCACAAAATCGATACTTAATAGAAGAAACCTTACTTGGCGTCGCTCAGAAGATTTTGTGCCTAATTCTTTTCTGAAATTCTGTAAAATCTATATGCAGTTAAAAACCATTTGTCTTTGTGTTCTCTGATAAAAAAACAACACCATTTTTGGTGTCACGGACCTCACTATCATAGTAAATAACAACACAAATACGTTCACTTATCTTCAACTTCTATTATGCTTAGCCTCACTAATTTTTCTTACTATAACTTATGCAACCTGAGAATGAAATTTGCCTTATTTATAGCCTAAGGCTAAGCATGAACTCTTTGTAGAAAAGAGAGTCCACGTGGGAGCTTTTTTAAAAATTTTACTAACATTGCATCTGCTTGAAGCATTTTTGACACTATTTGTTGAAATGTTTTCTCAAAATATTTTTCAAGAACTCTTTGAAAAAAAACGTCCACGTGGGAGCTTTTTTAGAAATTTTCTTGACATTGCATCCTACTTGAGCGTTTTTGACACTATTTGTTGAAAGCGTCTTCTCAAAATTATTTTTAGGGAACTATTGTAGAAAAACCATAAACCCTAATTTAAATAATTTTTATAAAATAACACTAAATCCTAATTTATTTTTAAAATCTACTAAAACCCTAAACCCTAACTTATTTTAACAAAAACATAAAACATAAAATCTAAACCTTAAACCCTAACTTATTTTAGCAAACCCTAACCTAAAAACCTAAAAACCCTTGGGACTAAACATGCAAAAATCCTAACCTATAAAAACACAGAGCAAAATGTGGGGAGCATTTTTGCCACGTCGATAAGCGCGTCCTCATCAACATGTTTTTGGTTGAAGTGGCAGCGCTCCTCGAGAGCACGATTTTACGGCATTTCCCTCGGCGCTTCCACGTATGAAGCGTTTTGCCAAAATCGGTCCTTTTAGGTAAATAATTACGTAATCGGCTCATTTAAAGTAAATATGCTTGAAATGGGTCTTTTTAATAAATTAGTCAAATTTAACTTTATTATGAATTATTTTAAAATTTAAATTATAATTATTTTATATAATTATAATTATTATACTTTATATTATAAAAAAATTTAAAATGTTTGATATTTTTACTGTGTCATGTTTTATTTCGTGTTGTATTTATTTACTGTTATGAGTTTTAAAATATTTACAAAGCCAAGCGTCAAGTTTATGTCATGCATGACAATTGATAAATAGCTGCAACACTTAATTAAAAGCTTGACTTTAAACCATTTCCAATTCAATGTATTCCACCATTATAGGAAGCTTTAAAGAGGAACGTCATTATCATTTTAAAAAAAACGAGATTTGGTGGGTGGGACGGGCGGCGGAAATTATTAATTATATTATTAAATTGGTATTAAAATAATAACATAATAATATCTCTATAATCTTTATAATATTTTATTATATAAGTATGAGTGTGAAAAAAATTAAAATTGACCATAATATAAATTTTTTTCATTATATTACTATAATATTTAATTTAAAATTATTACTATTATTATTAATAAAAACGTTTAAGTAAAATAAAAGTTGTGGGAAAATATTTATATTTTAATTTACAACTATTAGTTTGAAAATGTGATAGAATATTATTTGAATAGATTTTAAGTATAAAATATAGAAAATTGGTGATAATTATACATTTAAAAGTATTTATAATTTAATAAAATTTACGATAATTATACATTTAAAAATAATTATAGTTAAATTTATAACTATTAGTTAAAAAAATTTGTGCTAAACTGCTAATTATAAACTAGAGTTATTACTTGAATAGAACTCTAAGTATAAAATATATAAAATTTATAATAATTATACATTTAAAAATATTTATAATTTAATAAATGTTGTGATAATTACAATTTTAAAAATAATTATAATTTAATTTACAATTATTAATTAATAAAGTTGTACTAATTGTAAAATAAAGTTATTACTTGAATAGAACTCCAAGTATAAAATATATAAAAAATCATCATTAATTATAATTTAAATTACAATTATAAGGTAAAAAAAATTACATAAAAAGTTGTGCTAATTTTAAAATAGAGTTATTATAGAACTCTCAGTATAAGATATAGGAAAAAGTTGTGATAATTATAATTATAATTATAATTATAATTACAATTACAATTATTAGTTAAAAAATTTATGCTAATTTTATTGATGTAAAATAGAGTTATTACTTTAATAGAATTCTAAGTATATTAATTATCACTTAATTAATATTAAAGTTAAATACCAATTAAAATAAGTTTAGCATTTTAAATAGCCTTCAAATATTTAATCAAGTAGCATTTAAGAGAAAAATGGGTATGCTAGCACCGATAAGTTAGAATTATATATAAAAACAATTCTTCTTCAAAGAGGAAATATTGGATCATATTGAACAACTATAGCACGGAGAAAATAAAGATTATTTTAATCGATAATAAGGTGAGATAATATTATGATGTAAAAAAATTGTATGTTGTTTATATTATTTGAAGCAAGCACTCTTAAAATTAGTTTTTATCTATTGGGCTTTTTTTGTGCAAGTAAAAATAACATTTGTTGAGTTTGTTTTGAAAATAAAATCAAATTTCAATAATTATTTTTAATCATTATTATTATAATTGAAATTATATGCAACACATGTGACATTAGAAACTAATATAAATAAAAATACAAGTTTATTTTACACTCTTTATTTTCTATCATATTACTAAATGGACATTTAAAAATAATTATAATATTTAATTTAAAATTATTAGTTAAAATGTTAACATAAAATAAAATTTGGATAATTATATGTTTTAAAGTAATTAGAATTTAATAAAAATTGTGATAATCACACATTTAAAAATTATAATTTGTTATAAATAGTTTATTATTAAGTGAATGTCCATCAAGATCAAGATAATTTTTTATATACTTTAAATTCTAATAGTCATTAATTCTCATTGGAAAATAAAATAGGCTCTCTCTCTTTTGCTCTCCTATTTTATTTGTTCTTTACTTTGCCTATTTATTTTATAATACGTTATCAGCACAATTCTCTTTTAATTGTTTTTCTCCATAAGTCACAATTTTTTTTTCCTTTCACCAAGCCTTACCCCTTTCTAGCGACAACCAATGCAATAGCCAATCACTCCAAATTTGCTGCTTAAGCTATTGTCAATTGCCTTCTAGAGCTACTATTATTTTAGTCTTCAATTGAGGCTTGCACACTATTGGTAATTATTATGCAAAGAAATTTATATAATCCTTACGTGTGCTCATGATAATAGCTAGGTTGATAACGATGATGTTGAAGAATCTCGGTATATATTTCTTGTAATTTATTTATTATATTATGTTTATTATAATTGGAGACTACTCATGACAACAAATGTTTGTTCTAAAGTATAGAAGTACATAGAATTTTTTTTTTTTAATTTGTGTGTTTTATTAAATTATTTATTCCAAAAAATATTTCCTTACATGTAGAATCTCCTCACTTTAGACGGCACAACGATACAGAGTTGAACTAGAAAGGGAAATAGCCCAACAAATCATGAGGACTTTTCATACCAAAAGTGGGTAATCTTATTCCTTTATTTATTTTGGTGCACATTGGGGACAATGTGTCAAATAAAAATGTGGGAGACGACATAGAATTTTGAAACTTTTTGTTATTTTGGTAGATTTTTAGTATTTTAAATTTTTATTTTTGTGTGCTTTGTTTGTGCTCGAGCTTCTAGAAATACAAGTGATTGATTAGGATCATGCTAATAAGATTTTCTTAATAAATTGTAAATTTAGTTTGATAATAATTTATTCTAAACTTTTAATTTTAGACAACTTAGTTCAATTTATTACACTATGAATAGATTTAAGGTGCTAAGTATACCATATGATAATATAAATAGCATGCATGTTTAATTGAATTATAGGTTGTAGAAATTGATAGACTTGGCGGATTTAATCCATGTATTGAACTACTTAGGGATGACTCAAGGCATTGTTTGGAAGATAATTTTTGAGTTAAAAGTTATCCTGTAAATATTTTCCTAGTACCTATTTTGAGCCTTAATCAATTTTATTGATGAACTTGAAATGAAACCTTAAGCTCATTGTATGTTCTATTTGATTCTTTATTTCTTAGTCTTTGCACAGATTTAGACACCCGACCATTGATATTGAGGGATTAGTTAGATACATCTTGGTGGTTTTGAAAAAAAAAATAAGAAAATGAGTGAACTAAGGAATTGTATAATATAGTGAGTATAATATTTTGAGTTTGTATAAAAATAAGGCAAAATGTCAATCGAGAAAATCTAGATGAAAAAAATATAAGAAAAAAGGCTCACATTTGTTTGAAATATATATATATTACAATCTTGGATGATTGTACTCATGAATACTATATGATACCTTAGTAAATCGAGAAATAAGAAAGGTGAGGGAAGTGGATATAAGGTGGTGAGCTACATGTAAAAGTGGGGGAGTATCGGGGACAATATAATGTGTCAAACTACTTTCGTGCTTAACCATTTTGTCGAGCTTGCTCTTTGAATTCCAAACAACCTAAGCCACGAGAATGTTACAAGCTGAAAAGTCCTATGTGTGTAACACCCAAACCCATATCCGTTGCGGAGCAGAGATTACAGTATTATCGAAGTTTATAGAACATTCACAAATAATTTATACTAGTTACTAAACATTTTCCAATATCAATCATAACATCCCTTAAATGGACCTTCGAGGCCCAAAATGAACAGTAGAAATAAATCGAGACTTAATCGGGATCTCATAAAATTTTTCATGAATTTTTAAAATTTTGCTTATGAACAGTATCCACATGCCTGTGTGGTCTAGGGACACGCTTGTATGGTTTAGCCGTGTGACAACACTGCGCGTGTCCCCTAACCTATGTAACTCTTTAACTTATAAGACATGAAAAAATTGAAGCCACCGACCAAGTCACACGCCCATGTGCTAGGCTGTATGGCAAATTTTATTTTGAAATTTGAGGTGCGATTTTCACTGCAGGTGTGTAACACACCGTGTCAAGGCGAGTCAACCACGGTGAGATACTGCTGCGTGTCTTTGCGTGTGTACCCAATTACGAGGCATTACATTTCTCATTTTTAAGATCTGAGGGACACCACGACCAAGACACAAGCCGTGTGTCTACCCATGTGGACAAAAATAAAGCCATTTTCTAGCCTCATTTGTCACCCATAACTTATCATTTTCTGCGCCACAAGTTACAAGCATATATCCACCAATCCAACATCATATTCATATAAAATTAGTTATCAATCATGTAGTATTATCTCATGCATCAATAGATATAAACTTACTCTTATCATAAACTTATATGCTAACATAATTCCAACAAACTAACACATAATAATCACTTATATGATTACCAAAACATCACTTCAAAAATAGCCAAACTTAGACCATCACTAGCCATTCCAATGGCTAGATTACAAAACAATAATTGTAACGCCCTAAATTTTTGGGTCTTTTTTAGGTTACTGTTAGGTTGATAAAATTTTTGAATTCTGGTATTTGGGTGTGTAATTCACGTTAGGGGTGTGGTAATAGGCCTATGGAAGGCCCAATGGTTGGTCAAACCCGGGTAAAATTTTGGATTTTGGACTTAGGAGATAGAGGGATTTGGATAGAAGGTACCGTAAGAAGTTGTGTGTGGAATGTGATGCAAGGAAGCCTTGTGGTGGAGTGGCAATGTGACGCCACTAAGGAGTTATAAAAGTGGTGCCTAGGAGGGTTTAGAGGTCCAGGGATCAAGTCACAGATAAGTAATTAAGGTGTTTTATTTTTATGAGCAGGAAGGTAAGTGGTGGACTTCAAATGAATTCTATCAGGTAGAGTTTGAATGAGTCAAAGGAGTAAGTTGAGGAGGGATAAGGGGAGAAAAAGGAGGAGCTGATCAAGGAGGATAGAGTTGGCTGAATGGTGGACTCTTGAGGAGCAAGAGTTGGCCAACCAAGGGGGTTATAATTGGGCAATCAGCTAGGGAGTTGAGGTATGTGTAGTTTCGACAATAGGGGGTAGTTGTGCCGAATTCTCTTTGATTTTTCCTTCAGGATTTTGTTTTTTTTTCATTTGGTAAGCCGAAATAGGGTAGGGTGCCTTAGGGTTCATTCTCTTTACTCGTTCTTTTGCTAGAAGCCAAATATAGGTCTCCCAAAGCACCTCCCTGTGCCGTTTTCCTCTGTCAAACCGATTGCCTACTTTTCTTCTTCTCTGATTTCTTCTCTTCTTTTCTTTCCTTCCATCTTCTTCTACTGCCATCCATACCTCTCCCTCTTCATTTTCTTCTCATTTAGATAGTCATAAAAGTCGAAAGCAAGCTCATCATTGCTGATTCTTCTTTTGACCAAAACCTTTTAGGCCCATTCCTCTTGTTGGTGAAACCTTGATTACACCTTGTCGATTTCTTCTTAGTTGAACCTACCTTGCTCCATACCTTTTCTATTTCTCCTTTTCTTTTCAATCTCTTAGAAACCAGTTAAGCGAATACCTTCTTGTGGCCAAACACTTCATTCTTTTCTTAAAAGCAGAAACCTTTATACCTAGTGGTGTTTAAGGCCGAATCGAGATTAAACTTTGTCTTGCTTTGGGTTTGTGGAAGGAGTTGTTGTAGATCGGGATTGTACTACTATCTAGGACTCTTCGTGGGTAGAATATCACGTGAGAAAATACTCAAGCAACTTTCGTTAGTACTTATGTTAAGGGTTTTTAGTCGAACCCCTTAGGGAGTGGCTATCGATTTGGACTAAGGGCCTATTGGCCTCTTTCTCTTGTTTTGTGTGTTAGTGTGATCAAGGGCTAGTGCAACTAAGGATCTTAAAGGCTATACGATTGGGCATCGAGACTAGTCTATATTTGGCGAGAAGGTAAAGACTTTGGATGCTTAGGGCCTAGGAAGGTGTTGGTCGAATATGGTAAGGTTCTTTTCACAAGATTAATATTGACTCGTAACTTTGATATGGTGGTAACCGTTTGTAGGCTTTTAAATGCGAGGAGTTTTGTCAGCGCTTGACCGAGTTAACAGTGTGTATCATACCCTTACTATAGGCTAGGCGGTTGGTAGTAATGGCCAGAAAGTGACCAGAAGGTCGGCCTTTGTGAGGATCTGTGAGTAACGATTACTCTCAATGGTTGGATTTGGGTTGTTGATGATAGAATTACAAAGTGTGCAATTCCGTGCGTTTTGGTAAGTTGGGCCTCGATGGGCCAAATAGGAGCTAATGGGCTTAGAGCCCATTTGGGTAAAAATAATCATTAAGGACATTTTGGCAAACTATAGTAATCAAAGCTGTTGAAACCTATAATTTAACTTAGTAAAACTTAGAGTAATGGGCTTAAATCACTATTAGACATCGTAAAAGGTCCATTAGGGGTTTGGGCCTAGAAGAGCAAAGCCCAGTAGCGAGTTAAAATGGACTTTTGTAATGAAAAATGGATTAATAGTAACTTTGATATGCATAAAAACTCTGCAAATTGTTGAAATGACTAAAAATAGCCTAAGTAGGAAAATTACCATTATACCCCTAGGTTCAAAATGACCAATATACCCTAGGGTTAATTTTTATACGAGATGCATGATATTTTGATTACGCAATGTATGCCATGACATTTATATACATTGCATGGGTTATGGGTTATAATAATGGAGGAGCGTTACGGCGACCTCATTTGCAATTTGGTGGCCTCGCCAAATATATACGATACAGTGACTTCGTCACAATATCACAGCGACCTCAGCTTTGCAATTTGGTGGCTTCGCCACATATATATATCTGTTCTGGTGGCCTAGCCACAATATCTGTATATGGTGACTTCGTCACAATATCTGGCAGCCTCGCTGCAATTTCTGTGGTGTGTAGCGGTTGGGTGGGTCGAGTAGTCTCCCCACATGGTGTAAGGCTGGTACGAGGGTGTTACGGATGGGTCTGGGTTGGGATTTCTGCATTCATGATATATTTGTTCTGTATCTACTATGAGCCTATAGGTTTCATTCTGATTTTTGTACTGGGCCAAGGCCAGATAAGTCTGACTCTGAGGCTTGATCTGTTTTGGGTTATGGTTGCGTTATGTTACACACTGAATTTTCCAAACTCACCCTTTATTTTCATCTCTGCAGGAAATCACCAACCATAGTGGGCTTGGAGTTGTAAAGGATTTGGGGTGGCCACAACATCTGCAAAGTTGGTTTTTCTAAGTTAGTTTATTTTTATTATTTTTATATTACGATTTAATTTTGGGTTTTAAGTTGTAATAAGGCCGCTATTTAAATTTCTTCTTCATATGGGTTCTATTTACTGATTATATTTGTACTATATCGAAACTACTAGTGTTAGGCTGCGCGGGTTTTCAAAATTAATGAACGTTTTCAAAACTCAACGAGCACAACAAATGGATAACCTAAAGATTGATAAACACCTTTTCATTCAGCATTTTTTTTTCAAAGACCACTCTAATCACTTAAACCAACGAATGCTTACTAAGTCGTAAGTCCATGTGACCACGTCGAGATCTAGCCATAACGTCACGGGCGGGTTTGGGGTGTTACAACAATTACAAGCCATCATTGGCCAAATAAACTTATACATGCCATTATACCAAGACGAGATTTCTATTTGTACCAAAATGAGATGGTGGATAGTGTGATGATTGCTTTGATTGACTTCCAACCTTTGCGAGCTTTTGAGCGCTATAGAAACAGAGAAAATTAAATGAAGTAAGCATTTTATTCTTAGTAAGTTCGTATAACGAAAAATAACTTACTGGTCATATTTATTATTACAAGCAAACATAAAATATACATTCCATCAAATTTTGGGTAAGTTACCTAAACACATACACTTATTCAAACAAGTTAGTCACATAATCTCATATGAATATCAAGTAAACATAGATGAGCCCATCATAATATAAGCTTTTATTTAATTTCACCTTTCCATATTTCAAAAGTCCTTTCCGTTGAACTATTGAAGTTTTGATGGATATCTGATTAGTTTACTCAAGGTATACTTGTCAACTATTTGACAATTTATACCCAAAAGTACCCATTGGGGCACAAGATCAACGAGTACACTTTCGAGCCACATACTATATTATAGGATTAATAGTCTAGGCCAAATCCTTTTCATATCATATGCTCTGAAGAGCTTAATCTGGATTATCCATCCGTGCTAAATCCAATCTATAACATATGCTCGAGCGGCTTACATCAGGATTACCCATCCAAGCTAAATCCTTTATACAACATGTGTAGTATTATTCTCATTCAAGAATATCACCTTATTCCATCGAATTTCAACGTTCAATCAGAACATGACAATTTGTCTACATTTCACAACTTATGATTAATTTCATTATGTGTATCCATTTTGCCCCTATCCTTTTCAAAAATTCTGATTTCGTCTCTAGGCTCGAAAAATGAAAGTCATGAAATTTAACCCTCTTTCCAAGCCTAGCCAAAATTTAGATACTACATTTAAAGCACATACATTTCACAAATTTTATAATTTTCCATGGGTTTTATCACTTTTTCATTTTAGTCCCTAAATCAAGTTTTATCACAAATTGCTTTGTAAAAGTTGTTTATCTATGAATAACTTTTCATTTTCTACCATAAATTTCTAATTTTCAGCATATTCATTCATGACCCAAATTTCATACCTTGATAACTTTTCTAATAAATCCTTAAATAGAAATATTAGACTATCTCGATTCCAAAAATATAGAAATTACTAAAAATGGGACTTGATTTCATACCTTTTTAAGCTTGAAAAGTTTTCTTCCTTTTTCCTAAGGTTTCCATAGAAAAATTGGGGAAGATGATATGAAAATAGATGCTTTTTTTTTCTTTTTAATTAATTATCATCTATTAATTTTTTTGATTTCCAATTTAGTCCCTATCCTTTTCTAATTTTTACACGGATGAGTCATTAAAATATCTACTAACTACTCTTTAATGGTCTAATTACCATATAAGGACCTTAAATTTTGAATTCCATAGCTATTTGATACCTATAGCTACTAGAACCCAACTTTTACATTTTATGCAATTTAGTCCTTTCCCTAATTAAACCCAAAAATGATAAAATTTTCGTATCAAAATTTTCATTTGACCTTCCTATCATGATGCCAACCATAAAATAAAAATAAAATAAATTTTTATTTTTGGCTCGAGTTGTGGTCCCACGAACCAGCATTACGATCTCATAGAAAATGGTACATTACAACTCTCCCCCTTAGAAATTTTCGTCCTCGAAAATTCTTACCGGAAGAGAGGTTAGGGTATTGTTTCCTTATAGTATCCTCCGGTTCCCAGGTAGCTTCCTCTAAACCATGCCGTTGCTAGAGGGCTTTTACCAATGCCACCTTTTTATTTCTTAGCTCTTTCGTCTCATATGCCAATATTTTAATCGATTCCTCATTGTAAGTCATATCGAAATTTGAATCTCAACCACATTGGAGTAATAACGTGTAAAGGATCCGATTGATATCGTCATAGCATGGACATATGAAACACATTATGAATTTTATCAAGCTCTGGTGGTAATGCTAACCGATATGCAATAGGCCCTATTCTTTCAATGATCTCATATGGCCTGATGAACTGTGGACTCAATTTTCCTTTACGGCTGAATCGGAGAACCTTCTTCCAAGGTGACACTTTCAAGAATACTTTATCACTAACTTGAAAAATTCTATCTCTTTCCGCTTTAAATCAGCATAAGACTTTTAACGGTCTGAGGCTACTTTCAAACTATCTCTAATTATCTTCACTTTTTCTTTGGTCTCCCAGATCAAGTCAACTCCAAGTATCTTTTTCTCACTTAACTTTGTCCAATACAATGGAGTTTTACATTTGCAACCATATAGAGCTTCATACAGTATCCATTTTAATACTAGGCGATAATTGTTGTTGTAAGCAAATTCAATCAAAAGGAAGTATTTTCCCATTTACCTCTAAATTCAAGTACACAACACCCAAACATGTCTTCTAAAATCTGCATCACATGTTCAGTTGTCCATCACATTTGAGGATGGAATGTAGTACTAAAGTGTAAACGAGTGCCTAAAGCTTCTTGCAACTTACTCTAAAATCAGGATGTAAATCGGGGATCTTTCTCTAAAATAATAGAGATTGGCACTCCGTGTAGCCTTACAATCTTAGAGACATACAATTCAGCGAATCTATCCAATGAAAAATCCATACGTACTGGGATAAAGTGTGTAGACTTTGTTAAATGATCGATAATTACCCAGACGACATTTTTCATTTTCGGTGATAAAGGCAATCTCGTTACAAAGTCCATGGTAATTATTTCCCATTTCCATTCCAATATTGTAATTGACTGAAATAATCTCGAAGGTACTTGGTGTTCAGCCTTCACTTGCGACATATCAAACACTTCGATACAAATTCAAAAATATCCCATTTCATTCGTGGCCACCAGTATATCTTTTTTAGATCACTATACATCTTATTACTACTAGGATAAATAGGCATGTTACCATTATGAGCTTCATTCCAAATCTTCTGTACTAGTTTTAAACTTTTCAATACACATACTCTACCTCTGAATAACATACAACCATCAGTCCTGATCTGAAATTCTGAGTCAGGAGTCGGTTCACTTTGTATCCGCTTTGCTTACAACTTACTATCATTTTTACGAGCTTTAGAGATCATTTGCAAAAACATTGGTCTAACTTTAGCTCAACTATTATTGAACCATTATCAGTTAAGACAAGCTGGGTGTTCAATGCCCGTAAGGCAAATAAAAATTTTCAGCTCAAGGCATCCACCACTATATTAGCTTTCCCGGATGGTAACCAATATGAGATCATAATCTTTCAATAATTCCAACCACCTATGTTGTCTCAAATTCAGTTCTTTTGTGTCATTAAATACTTGGACTTTTGTGATCAGTAAAGATGTGACATTTTTCACCAAAGAGATAATACTGCCATATTTTCAACACAAAAACAATAGTTGCTAATTCAAGATCATGTACCGGGTAATTTCTTTCATGCGGTTTTAGCTGCCTAGATGCATAAGCCATTACTTTACCATCTTGAATCAATACACATCCCAAACCATTCAATGAGGCATCGCTGTAGACTACAAATTCCTTACCCAATTTAGGTTGGACTAATACGGGCGCTTCCGTCAATAAAGCTTTCAATCTATCAAAACCTTGTTGGCACTTATTAGTCCACTCAAATTTCACTTTTTTTTTTTTGCAAAAATCGAGTCATCGGAGAAGCTATAATTGAAAACCCTTTAACAAATATTCGTTAATATCTTGCTAGTCCTAGAAAACTTCTGAATTCTGAAACATTCTTTGGTGGCTTCTAGCTTACAATAGCTGAAATTTTGTTGAGATCCACCGAATACCTTCTGCGGATGCAACATGTCCAAGAAACTAACTTCCACTGTAGTCGAAATTCACATTTCTTGAATGTAGCATACAATTATTTCTCACTCGAGTTTGCAATACAATTTTCAAATGTTTAGTATGCTCATTTTCATCTCGAGAGTAAACCAAAATATCATCGATGAAAACAACCACGAACCTATCCAGGTATGGTCTGAAAATTCTATTCACTAAATCCATAAATACGGCTGGGGCATTAGTTAGTTCGAATGGCATCACCAGAAACAAATAATGCCCATATCTGGTCCTAAAAGCTGTCTTCGACACATCTGAATCTTTTACTCGTAGCTGATAGTAACCAGATCATAGATCAATTTTTGAAAATACAATGGCACCTTTTAATTGATTAAACAAGACATCTATACGAGGCAACGGGTACTTATTCTTTACTGTGACTTTATTATGTTGTCTGTAATCGATGCATAATCTCAATGATCCATCTTTCATCTTTACAAACAATACGAGTGCACCCCATGGTGAAAAGTTGGGTCGGGCAAATCCTCTATCAATCAACTCTTGCAATTTTACCTTTAGCTCTTTCAATTCAGCAGGAGCCATTCTCTATGGTGCTATAGATACCGGCGTCGTCCCTGGCACAAGGTCTATAGTAAATTCCATCTCTCTAGCTGAAGGTAAACCAGGTAGTTCTTCCGAAAATACCTCAGAAAACTCACAAACAACCGGCACCGACTAGATTTTCAACTCTGATACTTTGGTATCCAGTACAATAGCAAGATAAGCCTCATACCCCTTTTTAATATATCTCTATGCTGATATTGCTGAAATCACATTAAATGATCCATCGGTTTCTCGAGTTTAACTGAAGTAACTCACCATTCTAACACTTCAATGCAATGTATTTATGCTTACAATTTACCACTGCTTCATGTTGGGTTAACCAATCCATTCCCAATATTACATCAAATTCATCAAAGGGTAACAACATCAAATTGGCTGAAAAATAGTAACCCTCTATCATCAATGGGAAATTTTTACAGATTTTATCCACCATAACATGTTGACCCAAGGGTTTGAAACTTTAACCACAAATTCAGTGAATTCAATAATCATATTTTTAACGGACACAAATTTTTTTGCATATATATAAATGCATGGAACTAGGATCAATCAAAGCAATAATGCTCGGTATCAAGTAGAAAATGTACGATGATAACATGCGGTGCGAAACATCTTCCATATGCGTATTGCATATGTTCTTGCCGGAGCCCGAGACTCAGATTTAGCTGTTGAATCTTTTGTAGCACTACGACTACCACTGAATTTTTTGGAATACCGTGGTGGTCTACCCCTCGAGACAGGATTACTCAGCTTCTAGGCCTATTTAATGTCTTTCTCAACCCTTTTACGGCAATCTTTAAGAAAATGGTCAGAAGAACCATACTTAAAGCAAGCCCCACTTCTCATCGACATTATCAAATACAATTTATTATAGACATTGCATCGTGGTTTTGGGTTTCCAACACTCCCAACAATGGTTGTTAAGGGAGACGAAGACCTCGAGTTAGTGCATTTAGAACTTCGTTCCTTTCCCAAATACTCCCTTGATGTAGTAAAACACTCATGATAATTCTTTGATTTCTTTGAAGCGGATGATTGCATCTTGTTTATAAATCTTTTACTCTTAACCCGAGCTTCCCTTTTAAACTTGCCTCTTTTCTTTGCTTAATTCTTTGTATTGTGTGCTCGTTCAACCAACACCATAAATTCTCTTAATTCTAAATTCCAATCAACAACTTGATATCATCGTTTAGCGATTCTTCAAATCATTTGCACATTTCGGCTTGATCTGAACCCATTCACTAGCATAGTTACTCAATCTAACAATTCTCGTTCATACTCAAAAGCGTCATATTTCACTGTTTGAGCTCTAAAAATTCCTTCTTTTTACGGTCTAGGAATCTTTGACTAATATACTTCTTTTGAACTACTGATTGGAAAAATTCCCATATAATATTTTCCCTTGGTACCACAAATGATATAGTTTTCCACCAATGGTATCTTTGTGTCTTTCAACAAGATACGCACATTTTTAGTTACATTAATTTGGTGTAGATGATAACTCATCTAGAACACAGAATAGTATTTTCAAGCCCGAACTTCGACCCTCTTTGGATCATCATCAAATCGTAACCCTAAATTCTTGACCCTCCATGTTTTTTGATTTTATCTACTAGAGCCTTACCAATTCTAACAAGTCCCCTAGCATTACGGCATGGCGTTTCATGCGTGTTGTGAAGAAGGTGGGGAAGGTCATTGAACAACAGGGTTTATTCTCATATATTCACTAAACTATTCATCCATCAAAGAAGGCTGCTTTTGCCGCCTCACTTCAGCCTTCAGATAAGGGCCTTCTACTACCACTAAATGTAGCTCATTATACGGAAGCTTGAGCAGTGCTCTCAGCTTCCTTTGTCTCGGCTCTAGCTTGGTTGGAAGACATTACTATATGAAAATATATTTAAAAGTGGTCAGAAGATATCACGCTATCATAATTTATATAATGGCATGTACAGCTAGACTCATACTTGCTACGTTAGTCTAAGAATCGGCTAAATCGTATCTCTAATACCACTTAATGTAACACCCCTAACCCATATCCGTCACGAGAACAAGGATTACAGTACTACGGAGTTCTGGAACATTCACAAAAAAATTATACTAGTTACTAAACATTTTACGATATCAATCATAACGTCCCTTAAATGGACCTCGAGGCCCAAAATGAGCAGTAGAAATAAATCGGGACTTAATCGAGGATCTCATAAAATTTTCAGAATTTTCAAAATTTTGCTTATAA